>CM077228.1:11213083-11813083 GCA_039654775.1 Spinibarbus caldwelli | reverse complement strand
TTTTAGCATTTGGTGCTTTCTGGCATTATTTTCATGAGAATTATGCACGTATTCCCCTCGATTTTTGTTGTAATGTGCAGAGATGTTTTTGTATTGTGTTTTTGTAGCTAATTCTTTTTATTCTCATTGGTGACTTGAGCCTTTTTTTGACACAATGTTATTTATTTATTTATTTATTTTAAAAAAGCATAAATTATAAGCATTAAATTAAATATTACTCTTAAATAGCACATTACAGTAATGAGGCCTGGGGGATTTATGTACTACTACTACTAATACCAAAAATTTAGTTTTAGACATGTTTTTGGCAGGATTTGTAAGATTGACCCTGATATGTGGTTAAAACACTAGACTCGTTCTGCTTTTAGTTTAATCTATTTCAGTACTATTATTTATCCATTATTTAAGCATTAACTCCTGTGTTCCTAGTAAAACTGTGCCACTTCTTCTTCTTTCTTTCTATCTTTTTTTTCAAGACATGGATTGTGTACCTGTTCTGCTCTGCTGCATTTTTCTGTTTGTTGTTATGAGAAGACACATAACCCTCTGTTTCTGCTGCTCAGTAAAGGGAAACGGGGATCAGGAACTGATCTGTTACAGAGAATTATTCTAACACAAATACCATCCTCCTGCTATCATAATATATCTAGAAGTCAGATAAAAAGAAAAAAAGAAAAGACTTGACCTTTTTGCGCTTTTTTTCTTTTCCAAATTGCAGTTGACTGGATTGAGCGCTTAAGGGAATATCACAAATGTACACTGTCCCGGCTCTCATAAACGCTTTTCTCGTGGCAAATGGTGAATAGATGAAAGCACTTAATCTGTCAGGATTTGTCAGGAGACTGAAGGAGTTGTGATGTGTCAGAGGGGTTTGTCTGAGCGTGTGCACTGAGACGTTTAAACATGTTCTTCCTTTTCGTCTCCTCTTTCCTCTGTCTCACTGCTCCGTCACCTCTGACTCCCAGGGTGACTCACTTCCACCTTGAAACCTGCGAAATGCAAGTAGTTCGATGAAACATGCTTATTTACCCACAAACACACTTCTTACATGGGCCTCCATTGACAGCATTGTTATTAGCATGTTAGCATGCTGCTAAGTTAGGCATATACTCTAGATATTCAGTAAACTAACTCATTGAAGTGCATTCTGGGTTTGTTTTCTCTGCAAAGGATAGATCCAATGCCAACTTAGAATTTGGCTAAAATGAGATATCTTATGAGGTGGCATTAATAAGCTGTTTCTAAAATCTAAAAATCTCTCTCTTTCTAAAATCTCTCTAAGTTTTAGAACAGAGCAAATTCTCTCCCTCTTCTTCCCTCTCACCTCAGTGAACTGCTGTACCCTTGTGCTTAATAACCCACTGAGTTGTTTTTCCAGCCCCTCAGAGCTCTTGCCCCCCTCAGAGCTCCCACAATCCACCATGGCGCCACACTGTGCTCTCTTCTTTCTCTCTGAGCACTTCTCCATGCCCTGCCTGATGCGTAATGAATGCAAATTTAGGCAAACGAGATGCACGAAAGAAGAGCCACGTGTCCCAGCATGCCTCCCTGTGCTGACTCGTTACCTGCAGGATTCATCGGTCCGCAGGAGCAGCCAGACAAGCATCTGTAGGACGAGCACTGAGAAGAGATGCAGCTGTCTCACAGTGTGATTGGCTGCTGCAGTAGGGGGACGAGTCAAGGGGGGTTCATTTCCAAAGGAGCTTGTCTTTTTTTTTTGGCGGTTTTGATTTGGCACGTCGAGTGGAGATGCGCTTTCATGCTGAATGGGATTTTGAATGGTAGGTTGAAAATAGATGGCACACTCAGGATGACGCCACCTGGTTTTCAGTGTCCTCTCCAGACCCGACGTAGTACGGATCACTCGCCATTTGTGATTCACGCTCTCGGCTACCAGTTACGGCCAGACTAGTCTCGCTAAAGCTGCTAAATAAAGACCCAACTGTCCTCGCAGCGGAGGGAAAGTGAAACTGTGAGCTGCATATTTGATGGCATCGCCACCATCTGCTTTATTGAAATTCACAGAGAACGTTTCCACCCTGCTGAAATGCTGAGTCATTATCTCTCAGTGTCATTACACCCCATGAGTGACAGAGTTGAGATTTTACAGGTCACACTAACACCCATCAGGAGTGCCAAAACGCATCATAACGCCCTTACAAGGGATTATGACATCACAACATCATGACATTGAAAGAGTTTTATCATATTTTAGCTCATTCATGCTGATTTACATTAATCACTCGTTCAGACTGAACACTCCAGCTATGTTGAACAGCTGTAACTTTGCTAACACAGCATCTTGAAGCTTTCCTGCATAGGATGATCTAAAGAAATTTTATAGCAGCTTCAACACTGAATATATCTATGCTTGTTAAAAACTTGCCATTGAACCTGCCTTATTATCATTGACCATGTGGTCTTCCTTCAAGTCCCCCTCCTCATTATTATGCACTATGACTGACTCCTCGGGCACAACGTAGTGCTATCATAGTATCATCACTCCCAGGAGTGAATATCTGATTAATCTGTCAGGCGATGATATAAAGAGAGCATAAATCATTTACTGATGTCTCTCTCTTAGGCGCTTTCCTTTTAAATAAATGTTCAGTTTTAAGCAAGAGGTGACACTTAAATCCAGGTCCTTTAGGATATATAGGTGGTCTTTGCCAAGCCCTGTGAAAATCTAGTCTCCTTTGTCTTTCGTCTCTCTCAATTATGTATGGCCATCAGTTCTTGAATCAATTGAGAGAAAAAGCATAAACTTACTGGCCTGATGTGGCATGGCACTGCAACATCTGTTGAATGTTGTTTCCATGGAAATGACGTGCTCTCAAAAATGCACTTTATTGTGTGCGTATGAAAAAGATTTTTTAAATTAAATTGACGTCTGTGTGTGTGGGCATGTCTTTTTCTATGGCAACGTGTCCTTCACTTTTGAAATAACTTGTTTTTTGATTAAACATTGATTCTTCTGAATGCAGCTTTGAAAGCAATCCGTTTGCAGAGGACCTTTCGCTGCAGCTGTGTTTTGTGGGTAATTACTGTTACTGGTAGGCGACCTTGATTTCTGCAACAAGCCAAACAGTGTATCTTCCACCTGAAAAGAAAACCTCTTTTGATGCCCTGAAAGTTTTGAATTCAAATAGCTTCAGGAGCAGAATTTGTTACAGCACATTATGCCAAAAAATGCACTGCTATCAGTTCATCAAGATTTCATTTGCGTTAGTATGACTGCTATCTTAAAGATCTATGCAATGGCTTTGAAATGGCATTTTTCTGCGTTGTGTTGGTGTATTTCCTGTCAAAACAGGATGTATCATATGGCTCATCTTTTTTTGAACAGGCTTTAGTTGTGTTCAACATTCTCATTCTAGAGAGCATTTGATTGGGAAAACATGTACATTTTAATTGCATATATCTGCTTAAGTTTTAGGAGACAACAGATGGTCTCAAAGCCAACAGACTTTGACTAAAGCCACAAAAGTCACTGGGCCTGATGTTCCAGTGATGGTTTTGACCATGTTGCAGTTGCATTAATTTGTAAACCAGGAAGATCATGGCAAACCTTTTAAAAATTAAATGATTATAAGTGACATTTCCCCAACAGAGTTCTGAAATGTTAAGACCATTATTAGCTTAGTGGTTAGATAGTCTATATTTGTTAAATCTCCCAGCAAACACATTGGCGAATTGATGTTTTGGTTAAACAGTTCTTGTATAAAAACACAAATTTGTTCCCTAAAATCTCCCTGAACTGCAGTAATTTGTTGCTTAGGCTGCCGTCCACCTTTGTGACTCATTCATGAATATGCATGTATTTGCTGTCCAGGAAGCTTTTTCACAACCGTATTGTTTGTTTAACTTTGAGTGAAGGCTAGTTACCACCTACGGTACTGGCTTCACAATGGTAGCCTGGATGAGAATCAGCGTGTTCATGAATATGCATTAACACCTGCCCACAGTGGAACTCAGGTTCAGCCATCCAGTGCGGAGACAGAACTTTGGATCGGAATGATAGAGAGGGAGAGAGAACGGAAAGAGGAAGGCAAGTTGTTTGGTTGGGGCTTCCGTTGGGAAACATTTCAAGTTGTTTTAATTGCGCAAATAATAGAGAATAAAGATGAATGCACACCCTTTTATAACTGTGACTAAAACACTGTTTAATGGGTGACCATTCTCTCATTGGGGCTCTTGGTTTGATTTTGTTAATAAGCTCTGCCCCAAGGTGCTCACAAAACTCCATCAAAGCGTAACACACACACACACACACACACACACACACACACACACACACACATAAATGAACACTCTCAGAGATTAGCGCAGTCATTAGATAATGATGCTCACGTTAACTACAGTAAAGGGCGCATTTGCTAAATAGTTAGCATGCACAGTATTTCAGCACAAAACCTTTAACAATTTGGGTGCTAAAACAATTTAGACAATTAAATTCTCCCCAAATAGCTTAAAATGTGATTTACTACAACTGTTTGTTTACAGACATGTTAAATCCTGGTTATCATAAGATCTCTGTGGAAACTCTTTGGCTCAGGCTGGAGGCAGGTGATGAAACGCCGTGTAAACCGCAGGAGGCATGAGTCAGTTTGAGGCCACTGCTAAAGTGCCAGTTCTCCACCATCACGGTGGTCCTCTGGGAATTCCCAGCTCTTGGGCACAACAGGTCAACCTCTTTGCCTAAAATATTAAAGACCACAGAGCCCGCAGAACAGTGCAGTGATTAGACTATTGAAAATTCAGTGTTAGACAGAAAGGCAAGAGGGGGTTACCTCCTGCAAGAGTATCCGCTGATAATTAGCCCACTCTTTTTCTGTCTCCAGCTCATAAAATTGGACGGATGTGTGGAGTAGGAAGTGAAGGAACATGGCGTGGCTCTTAAAAAATGAGCTTTAGATGAACTGCCAACAAGAAAAGGAGAATGGGCAGCAATTCTCATGACGAACAGTAAGGCAGCTGACAGAGCAAGAGAATGAGGAAAAATTGTCAAGTTTATACTTGTTGTGCAGGTGTGTGTGTGTATATAAAATCACTAGGGCAATCAGAGGGCAAAAGCATACATTGTGAATTGCTTGGGTGCTAAAGACCAAAAAAGCACAACATCTTGATAACAGCACACTCAAATCAGGTCACTTGACTATTGCCACATCGTTCTTTTGGGGGGTTTATATCGGGGTGTTCATGTCAAGCACAGGCATTGTGTCATGTAGACAGGCTGGGGAAAGGTGAGCAAGGTCTGATTAGTATTTATTGACTATCTGTCACGCTTGGATTGGGCTAATGCTCGTCTGTTTTGATGGGTCTGAAGTCAGCATTCATTACATTCTTACTCATGGAGACATCATCAAGACAGCACATTTCTGCTGTGTGTGTGTGTGTGTGCGTACGATTGTAAACCATGGGTAATGTGTCATTGTGCCACAATGGCAGCCTGATAGAAAAGCTTGCCAAGGCCACAGGTTGTATTTTGTTCCAGACTCTCTTTATACGGCATGATTTCTGGCTGACAGGAGGCATGGAAAAGAAGAAAATAGAAACATTGATAGAAGAAAAGGGGGCAGAATTACAAAGAGATAGTGAGAAAGGTTTCTAGGTTCATAAGCTTTTTCCTACACACTTCTTTTCCAAGCTATGAATCCAAGAAAACATTCATCAGAAGTATATTTACACTATGTAAAAATATAAATGTAACCGGTTTCTCTCACTAATTTAGAGCCAAAATTGTTCATTCCACAAAGTTGTAAGCCATCTCTGGTGTGAAAATCTTCACAAATATGATTCTGCCCACTGCATTTTATAAATAAAGCAAAATGACTTGCTTTTTAAGTAGTGTTTGCTAAGGCAATCATAACTATTACTATTGTTGTGTACAAACTTCTAAAGGTGCAGTCACATTAACCATTGAATTTTTGGTGGAGAAACAGTGATTTCAGTCAGAACCCATGCGATCAGAAATTCTGCATGCAGATTTCACATGGGATTCAAGTTGGTTGCACAAATTTGCCACGTTGACCAACATAAAGCTGTTTGGTTTGAATGTGACTGTTTGAAAGGTGCCTTAATCCTAAGTAATTAACTGCTTGAGGAGATGTCGTGCTATTACATTTCTAAGAAATCAGCCTTGTGATAATAAAACAGGTGAAGAAAATACAATTTTTACTCTTTCATTGAGGGAGAAGTCCAAACAACCACTTAGCAACTACTTACCAATGTACTAAAAGTCTTTCTGAACTTCGTAGTGATCCAACTGCAACACCATGGCACACACAGCACCCTAGCATCACTTTCATTTTCATCAGTGAATGTAAAGTTGTAGTCATCCATCTCAAAAAAGTTCCAGAGCATACTACAGAAGTTTTAATGGAGAGGTCTGTTTAGAGAGCACTCAACACAATATATCAGAGAGCTCCCCTGCTTCTGCAGAGCCTATATTAGCATGCTAAATATAAACCACCTTCTGAAGCCATCAAACCCATTAATCAAACCTATCCAGCCTGCTGTTCCCCAGCAGGGTGTTTGTGTACTGTGTGAAGTTGTCACTGACATCACATGATGGAGAAAGTCTGAAACAAAGTTCATATTCTTCAGAGTGCTGATTTGGGGTCAGTTTTGTATGTGGTTCTGTTTTTTGTTGATCGCCGTCCAAAACAGATGTCTTAGAGGCATCCTGTGGAGTGATGGAGGAGCTAATATTACCTGTTTGTCCTTTCCTGTCTCTCGATCTCTCTCTCCATCCTCTCCTCACTTTTTCTTGCTCTTCCTTGAGAAATCCAGGAGAATAAAAGTCTGGCCTCTCAAAATTTACCTCCATCTTCCCCACCAGCATGGTGTCTTTTTTTGACAGAGAGAGAACTTTCACAAGAGAGATGAAAGCTCTGTCCCAAAACCTAGCGAGCAGCCTTGCAGCCAGCTGCCTACATAGCCAGCTTCCTAACAGTCATGGAACCTCATCAGTGACCCGATTTGGAACTTAGACAGCAACTCACACTTGAGTGAAGTAGAGCTAACCATAAAAAAAAATACATACACACCCAATTATTAGAAACAATAATCTATTTTTAATAACATCAAGCTATTTTTATTGATACTTTTTAGTTTTCAATGAACTGTGTATTTATATTCAACACTTCTTTTGCATCTTCCACTATCTTAGTGCAATTCAATTCATTCTAGCAGAAGATGTGGCCTTAGAATTTGGATGAAACAAGTTATCTTGGGAGGTAACATCATTAAATTGCCTACAGTAGCTTTTGGTGATGTGTGCCTGGTGCCTTAAAATGCTCTCTCCGTGTGCTCACTGGGTTTTGAAACGGAGCAAATGTCTTTGAGCATTACTGGCCCTGCACTCTCATTTTCCTCTTCCTCGTTCTCATTTCCACTCCTGTTGTGATTCTGCATCAGATAGGCCCCAATCCACAATGACTCCTCACTGAACACAAACACACAGACAGCGAGAGAGGAGAATGAGAGGAAAGCCTTTGGGAGGGTCAGAAAGGAACTTTAAAGGAGAGATTAATTGCAGAGGGACTTTGCACTGTGAGTCAGATATGAAAAGTACTCCGAGCAGAATTTGGGATCTCTCTCCGTCTCGCTCTCTCTAACAGTGTCTCACACACACACGCCATGGCTCTCAGTTAGTTACTTGGTTATGAGTCAGTGATATGATTTTTTTTTTCTCCCTTTCCCATAAGGCGAACACAATCACGCACAAACCCATATGAAAGAAAAATCACAAAGGACATCTTTATCTCATTTCATTCTCATAGACAATAAATGGAGGAAATTTTTACTCAAGTTTCCTGCTGTTCAGATTTTTCTCTTGAGAAAAAGACCTTAGGAATCTCAGTGCCTCCACTGAGTGTCACTGAGTTTTAGTATCTTTGCCAATATATCAAAGCCTAAAATTAATTTTTAATTTTATTATTTTTAACAAGAATCAGACATTTCTTATCAAATTCTGTCCACATTCATTTGATAGCGCTTTACTTTTATGTCTCATTTGTTTCCTTTTTTTTTTTAAGGAAAAACATCTAAGGCAACAATGATGCTTATGTGAAACACAATGTGAAACCCATTTAGGTCTTCTGATCTATAACAACACTCCCAGGTTTAGAAATCAATGTTTTCTAATAGTAAAGATATCTAGTGTTTTTTAAGGGTCTATCTTTTCAGAGGTCACATTCAGCTAAGAGAAACTACTAAAAAATCTCTTCCGAGTCCATCCGTCATTGTTTCAAATAGGCTGTAATGTTTGTTTGTTTTGCTGTGAGCTTTTGCCTAATGGTCCTTGCTAATGAATGGATTGAACATTTCATTTGTAAAGCTGGCATGCGTAGCTTTTTGCACTTTTCATTAGGTTTTACCAAATCAAACGGATACTCACCCCCACCCACCCACACCCACCACCACCACCACCACACACAATCATGTTGAGTTTACCATGAGTTGTAATTAATTTGCTTGTTGTTGAAGGATATTCTAATGGAGTGAAGAGGTGAGGAATGGCTGTCCTGATTGGATCTGAAAGGTGCTGAGGGTTGTAGTGATGCTCCACGACTCTCTCCATTTACCAGCGTGGATATTAACGATCTGTCCTACAGAGTCTCAAGAGCTAATCATAATAATTATCAGCTATTGCTGATTGTTTTTCTGCATTTAAAGCTCTAGCAGTATTATCTGTTGATTTGTGTCATAAAAGATATCAAGCTAAAAAATAAAGACGTCAGTCCTGAGTCACTGGTCATCACATGTGATGAATGGATGGATAGTCACCAAGAGAATGGCTCAGAAATGACCCTCAATCAACATGCTACACAGTCTCAGCTATTTGCTAAATACATAAATTCAGCAGGCTACTGTCGACAAGCAATTTGTCTGTCCATACTGAATGCAGATTTTCTGTGACATCGCAGTTTCAGCCAATCTGACAATGTTTAGTGTAGTTATGTGCATCTAGATTTTGAATCAATGTTATAGGTTTTAGAGGAAAAACAAATGAAATGAGAAGATTTTTGTATGAAGTTGGCCTTCAAATTCCACATAAGCATTTTGTGGCCACAGATTCTATGTAGGCCTTCTCATAAACTTTCATTATCATGCACAAGTCATCAGTCTTTAATATAAACCCGTTCTGCATCGGTTGGCTTAAGACAGTGACGGACAGTAGGAGCATATTTTGAGTTGGAAGCGCTCACAATAATGAAGCGATCAGTCCCTAAAGTGTCCATGTAGACTCGAGACTTAAGTGCCAGGGAATGGCTTTTGTTCATAACCAAGAGTGACACTTTGATAATTACAATTCGGTCTTATGACGTCCCAACTGGAACGTTGACAAATGACTTATTCATGCGACTTGCCCTTGCACACTGAAGTGAGAGTCCTCATACATCTCGGCGTTGATATTGAAGGACGTTTCAGTCAGGAAGCAGTTGCGAGGAATTTGCGCGAGCGCTCTTAGTATTCAGAGGAGACTGTATTGTTTCTCCAGAGAAGAAAAGAGAAGAGGTAGACGGAAAGAGGGAGTTGAAAAGCGCTTGTCACACTGTGCCAAGATGTTGGGTCTCTATAGGCCTCTGGGTACCTGGCTGCAGTTAGAGACTCTCTTCCTTCCTTCCCTCTCTCTCCATCCACACCCTCCAACTCCGGTCCACCATTCAGGCCCTTGTTGCCATGGTAACTGGCGGAGCGAGAGCCGCAGTGATGGAGGGAGAGTTGTCGGAGGGATTCAGACAGAATCTCTGGAATGTGGTCTGACATCAAACACGCCAAACTCTCTCTTTTTCTCTCGCTCTGTCCGTCTTTCACCTTCTGTCTCTGAGTTTACGATGGAGGAGCTGAAGGTGAGTGCCGTCTGCTTTAAAAGCTAGATGTTTCCTTCTTTCTCTCTGTTGCTGTGAACGTTCAAACTCTCAGAGTGCTCTCCATCTCTCTGATAGTCGGTTTGTGCTCACATTCTTTTGATGGGCCCACAAGTGTGTGTGTGTGTGTGTTAGCTTGAGTTGAATCTCAATAGACACTGTAGAAAGGGCAGAAAAAAGAATAGACAATACCATAACACTTGCAGGTGTGTTACTCTTTTTCCCTGCTTAGTGAAGTATAATGTCAGTTCATATGTTTATATCCTATAATTGTGCCTATGAGTAACTCTGTGTCAGCATGGGTGCATCTGTGTCGTGAGCTTTTGACGGGTCTTTATAAGTGGCTGGGAGAAGAGCTTATTAACAAGCTCAAGCCAAGAGCCCTGATGAGTGAGTAGTCACCCATTAAACAGTGTTTTAGTCACAGTTATAAAAGATAACACAACTCTGTGTGAGCGTTCATCTCTCTACTGCCCTCTCTCCTCTTTAAATGGAGACGGTTCATTACTGCCTGCCTCCAACAGCCTGCTAGGAAAAAAAGATCACTATCCAAAGGAAATAAAGAAGATTGAGGGGAATAGAGAAGGGAGATGTAAAACTCATTTGTTAGGCGGAGTTACTCTGACACTGATTGGTCGACGCGGCCGTGATTTGATCTTTCAGTTTTGTGAATGGGAAAAAAAGTAATTGCAAGATTAAATGCACACATTATACTGGATAAATACATTAGCCCTGTTTCAAAACTCTGCATTATTTAGTCACTTATGCTCATTTATGTCTCATAGACTGTATTTATTTGAACAAACATACATTAAAAACAGCATATATATGTGGTTAAAAAATATTTATAAAATCATGCTCCACTTTCTTTGAGTCTTTGATAATTGGCAATATAATTGAAATATAAATGGCTTCCCCTCAAATTAGGCCAATGAACAGATGAGTTGAAGAAAGCAACCCGTGTACACGTACAATTAACTACAAAATACAACATTTTCAGAGAAAGTTACATACTGACCTTTAGTAACAATAGGAGGTGAGATGGCCTGCCATCATGATGTTGATCGGTCACCACCAGACCACATTTCTACTATATTTATTGCCCATTTTTGCAGTGTTGTCGTCAGAATTAATAGGGAGACCCTGCATGTAGGCCCATGAGTAATAACAGTGCATGTTTACTGTGTGGACAGTAATTAACCCCCTGAGTGAAAGAGATAATTTCAGTGTAATTACAATTCTGTGTAATCAATTTATTTCTGCACTCCTTTTTGCTGTGCTGAGGCAGCCAAACAAAGCCAAATGTGTTGCTCACTCACTCCTAATTACAAACATATCCAATTAATTACACACAAACACACTGTCTCATCTGACTAGACAGACAGAGGGATAGGCCCATGTACAGACAGGCAGGAAGACAAACAGATATGTCTTGATTAAAAGCACATGCATGTACATTTGATGTGGGTGGCATTCACAAACCCACAGATCTCTGCTGGGTCTCACAGAAAAACAGGCACGCAACACACACTGTGACAGATCACTCATGTACTTTAGATGTTCTTCTAGTACCTGCTGCGTTTCTGTCCTCCCTCCTGCTGAACGCACACAGAAATATATACATGTACACACAGACTGTACCACACCTTCATGATCCTTTCAAAAATAGGATCAGACCAAATGGAGCTGTGGCTTAGCAGTTTAACATTGGGCCTTGGTGCTTGAGTGGGAAATTTGAGTTCGAACTTTGCTTATTTCTCAAACCTACTAACTTTCTATGATTCCCGGTTTTCATTTTATTAAACCAGTAAGTAAAAGTAGATGCAACTTGCTATGTTAACACTCGTTTCTCCGCACCTGAACCGTACCATAATTATTCTCCAGGATGTCCCTAATTCCCCCATGCATCTATGATAATTACCACATCTTTGAGTAAATTAAACATGATGTCCTGTGTGGATAATACCCTCTAGAGATCCCTGCACCCCAGTGGCTGTACGTCCCAGCGGGAGCTGGCCATCCGTCTCATGCTACAGCTGGCTGGGACATGGCCTGCCGGAGTCATGCGGGAACTGCATTAAGAGCTTTAGCTGCATATGTGCCGTGTGTGCCGAACCGCTCCAACAGGCCCAGCACTGCATAAACTCACCCAGCACAAGCACTCAGCCATGATGTTACACTGCTAGCAGGAATTATGTAACAAATACCCCTGCATCGCTGAGACTACACTCGCCATGCACACTTCCTTTTATCTTTCTCTCTCCAACTCATGGACACTTTTACATCAACTCTTCTTTTTTTTTAAAGAATACCTTTTAATTTCTGTAGGAAAGATGTCTTCTGCTGCCCCCTAGCTCAGTTAGCTAACAGCCAATCATCTTAAAGTCTTTGGTTTTTTTAAACTGCATGATATGTGAACCTGTAATAAAGTGGTAAATAATGATAGTATTAATTTCTCAATGCTCTGTCCAATACTGATCCAAATAGAAAATATCCTAGGAAAATAAGTAAAGAAGTATAAATAAGCATTCTGGTTCATTTGTAATCTAATTTTAGATTGATAATTATGTTTTTTTAAAAAATGCTTTTAAAACATATGTAGAATTAGAAAGATGCTTTTAAGACCACCATCCTTTCACTTTGACTATACTGTATATGGTGGGGTTCAAACCATAATATAACATAATATCCTCCAGTATACTTCAAATTAATGTTCAACCAATTTGGGTGTTTTAGTGGTTGACTTATAAATGCTAAAATTTGGTCCTCCTCAGTCACAAACGTGTGGTTACATCTTGCCCAAAACCCCTAGTAATTTGCACCCAGATCCCTGAATCTCTTTGATTCTCTCTTTCTCTGTTTTCCTCCTCTCCTCTTTCCAAATTGACTTAGTCTTTATGTCTGTCTGTCTGTCTTCCGCTGCTTTATCCTGTCTCAGCTATGCTGTCTGTTCGTCTGTCTGTCTCTCTGGCGGGACAGTTTGCAGTTATCTCATGAATTAATTAAACCCTAAATCAGTGCCTTGTGCTTTTCTCCTGATTTTTTTCATTCATCCGCTTGTTATCTACAGCCAAGCAATTGTCTTTGGATTTTATTAAAGTGTGTAAATCAGTGCTGAGCTCTCCCACTGCCCTTTTTCAGAGTCTTTTGTTTTTCAAACACAGACTTGCTCATCGCTTATCTGGGACATTGCATACAATAATTAAATCCATAATGATAGTATCCGCCTGGAAGGTGTTGGAGTTGGTACATCTGCTCATTGATTGTTCTTCTGGTTCTTGTCTGTTCTAGTTTAGAGCTGACTCAACCATGGAGAATCTTTGACATATCATCTGTGCTCAGACATGCAAGATGCAGATTTACAGAGGTGTAAATGTGTCGATTTATTCATTCATGCATTCTGCATCTTCTCAAGTTCAATAGTCACTGACCCAGACTTCATCTGAAGTCGGGCCTCTGCCCTGGGGCTCCGCGGTGAATGCCGTGAAGAACCAGTCACACTGGCGTTCTGTTTGCCTCAGGGTTTGCGGCCGTCTCCCAGATAGTCTCCATCACCAGACGCTGACCGTGAACACTGACTTCTGCCTGTCAAAGGCCCCTGTGCATTCATATTCCTCTTGCACCACAAAGAAAAGGCCACAACCAAGCGCCTCTTTGTGAAGGACTCGTTTTTATCACAAAAAAGTCTCATTTCAGTCCCATTCTGATGCATGGCAGTTGAGGTCAGTCAAGGTTATTAGCGCCTTTTGAATGAGATTATCCATGCATTCTTTCATCAGCAATCAAAGGCTCCAAGACAAGATGGAATCTTTGGAATTCTGATTCTCCATTATTTGCAGAACACTAAACAAGCCTCTCAAATGCCCCTGATGAGTGGTACCTCTGAATGTGCAATAGAAAAGCCTCTTTCCGGCCCTTATTTGAGGATGGGATTTGTCTGTCTGTTGTATTCTGGCTTTTCAAGATATTTCTTTGGGAAACGTTCTTTGGCATCAAGATTGCCTTGCTAAAACCTAATGGACGTGAAATGTCAAAAAATATCTCCACCGTCATCTAGTCCTCCTTTGTTCCATTTAGTTCTACTGGGAGTAGTATTTTACTCCCTTGTCTTGGAATAAAAGCATGTGGACATCTGTGTGTCAATATTAGTTACGTTTATGGTAAATTGCACAGTCACTGTTCACTTTCAGTGTGATTCAAATATTAGATCACACAATTCAAACTGTGACTGTGATATTTTATATTCACTTGAACAGCCTTTGTTGTAGAGTAATTTATGTAAATAAGTAGTAGGTGTTTCTCATGGATTTATATGAATGTTGTTATTGTCTTTCAAAACTGATATAGCAAGACTATTCAAATAAAAACGCATAATGTATACATTATAATATGCTATTTTGTCATGTACATCTTTGTCTGCATTTTAAAATTATCTTTTAATATGCAATTTTAAATTGTCAGTAAATTTGTGTTCCTATAATCACCTTCCTACTGTAATAATTTAGTAAAATTTAAATGTGCTGCTTTATCTGCATATTTCACACAGCTCATCTATAGTGGTTTCAGAAAGTGTTTTCCATCATAGGTCATAAATTGTGTTGTACTTCTGGGCTGTGTGTCCCCTCCTCTCCTGGTGTCTTCTGGTTCAGAACGTATCAGCTGGGAGGCACAGGGCAGCTCTGCTCAATAATTTACCACGCCATTCCTCTCCTTACCCACACTTACACAGTCGACTGACGCAGGATAAAGCGCCTCATTAAAATGCTAAAGAGTTTCAGGGGTTTGTCATGGAGCAAGCCTTCTGCGTATGATGCTCGAAATTAAAATAGCAGGTTGGGGATTGTTGGCTGGTCTGAAATCAGTTTTGGATTTCCTTATATTGGTTTATATACAGTACCTGAGAGAGTTTAAAGATCAGGTTTAAAGTGCTTGCTGGTGATTAGAGTAGAATGCTGCCTATAAGCATAGATCTTCTCATATGAGTCACTGATTTGAGTGTTTGTGTGTTCAGTTGATTCCCCCTGAAGGTAAAACAGCATGGGTTGTTCATATGTCGGTAGAGGGAACATACAAACATACTGCCTTTCTCACACAGAACAACCTCCTGGACAGCAACCAATCTGGCTTCAGAAGTGGACATTCGACCAAAACTGCCTTGTTGAAGCCCTAAGACTTGCCAGAGCAGCTTCCAAGTCTTCATTGCTTATCTTGCTGGATCTGTCCGCGGCTTTTGATACGGTCAACCACCAGATCCTCCTGTCAACCCTATTGAGAAAGTGCATCTCAGGAACCGCACTCCAGTGGTTTGAGTCTTACCTCGCAGATAGGTCCTTCAAGGTATCATGGAGAGGTGAGGTATCCAAGTCGCAACATCTAGCTACTGGGGTGCCTCAGGGCTCAGTTCTTGGACCACTTCTCTTCTCTGTCTACATGACATCACTAGGTTCTGTCATTCAGAAACATGGCTTTTCGTATCACTGCTATGCTGATGACATTCAACTCTACCTCTCATTCCATCCTGATGATCCGACGATAGCTGCTCGCATCTCAGCATGTCTAACAGACATTTCTTGCTGGATGAAGGACCGTCACCCTTCAGCTCAACCTAGCTAAGACAGAACTGCTTGTAGTTTCAGCAAACCCATCACTTCATCACAATTTCACCTTCCAGTTAGACTCATCAACCATAAATCCTTCAAAAACAGCCAGAAACCTTGGAGTTGTGACTGATGATAAGCTGAATTTCTCAGACCACATTGCTAAAACTGCCCGGTCCTGCAGATTTGCTTTATACAATATTAGGAAGATCAGGCCCTTTCTTTCGGAACATGCAACACAACTCCTTGTTCAAGCTCTTATTCTGTCCAGACTTGACTATTGCACTGCTCTCTTGGCAGGTCTTCGAGCCAATTCCATGAAACCTGTACAATTAATCCAAAATGCCGCTGCAAGATTAATCTTTAATGAACCGAGAAGAATGCACGTCACACCTCTGTTCATCAATTTGCACTGGCTACCAATAGCTGCTCGCATAAAATTCAAGGCATTAATGTTTTCCTACAAAACCACCTCTGGCTCTGCACCCCATTACCTAAATTCAGTACTTCAGACCTATGTGCCCTCTAGAAGCTTGCGTTCTGCAAGTGAACGACGCATTATTGTGCCATCCCAAAAAGGCACAAAATCACTTTCACAGACTTTTTCATTCACTGTTCCCACCTGGTGGAATGACCTGCCCAACTCAATCCGAGGAGCTGAATCCTTAGCCATCTTCAAGAAACGGCTAAAAACACATCTCTTCCATCTTTATTTGACCCTCTAACTCTATCACTCTCTATTCTAATTCTATTTTATCTATCGGTCTTCTTTTTATAAAAAAAACAAAAAACAAAACAAAACAAAAAAACACACACACACCCTTGACCCTCTATCAATTGCATATGTATTCTCTAACTGCTACTTTTTCTTTAAAAACTAACACTAGCTTTCTTTTTTTCTATATTCTATCTACTTGTTTTAAAAAAAAAAAAACACTTTATTTTTCCTATATTCTATCTACTTGTTTTCTTTAAAAAAAAAAAAAAAGAAAAAGAAAAACCTTGCTATGTGCACTGCGTTAGGCTAACCGAGACTTGTCATATTGCTTGCATGTTGTTGCTCTTTTGTTGATTTTGATTGCTTCTATTGTCCTCTTTTGTAAGTCACTTTGGATAAAAGCGTCTGCTAAATAACTAAATGTAAATGTAAAACGCTTATTGCTAATGATGTTAAAGACTGCATGAAATTGCTCAACAAGCTGCGTTTTCTGTCATGTGCTGATGTATTTTCTATTGAAACAGTTAAGTTTGGGTTGGGACATGTTGAAGGGCTCATCCCATGAGTCATCAATATTTATGGTATCTTTTCCCTGAAGAGAAAGACTGTAAATTTTAAACATGTACAAGTGAATTTTGTCAATGCTTAGGGCTCTGGGTGACCTCAAAGCTGGATTATAACTCTGATTTTGATTCTATGGTGTCTTTAAAACTGCTTAAGCATTGAGAGTGTGGTCAAGGTGCATAAACAGCCTGAGCATAGATGACGTGGCATAGGTCCGGTCCAGGTGTTTTGAGCACAGGTGACCTGTGTGTAGAGCAGTTGGGAAGGGACTGAGGTCATGCTGACACGGCCAAGAGGAGACATGAGTGAGCGCGGACCATCTGTCTACCTATAACAATCATATAGTCGCTCATTCAGAGCCTAGCTCTCAGCTGAATTTCTGCTGGCTGCTTCTCTCTGAGCTCCATGTCTAATAGCTTTAATGTGAGTTAGCACTGCAGCTCATGCAATTCAAAGCTTGACGTTTTGTAGGACTGCTTATAAATCTAAATTTGGTTTGTATTGTATTAGCTATTTGTATGCTTTTTGGAGGTATTTGTTTGACAGGTTTCATCAATTGCTGTCATTGGCTCAGCAATATGTACTGGGGCCAAGGTGAAATGTACATATGTTGTATGCCTGCTGGAACAGCTCATGTTTGTTTCAGTAAATATATCCAGTAAAATTAAAATGTTTTGTTCATCACTGTTTTCTCCCCAGTGCGCTGATGCAGAATTTTTTCATTGTTGTACTTCTTACCTAAATGATTATTCTGTACAAACAGTGAATTAAAATCCTTCCAATTAGCCTTTTTGCAAATTCATGAGATAATTAAACACTAACCTATGCTAACTCTGTTCATTCTGATGCTGTTAATAATGATGCCACATGTTAATTTATTCATTTATTAAACTATCATTTCAGCCCTACTTCACTAAGTTTTTAGAAAAACAACAGGAAATAATTAAATAATAGTTTAAAATCATTTTCAGCAAGTGCTAATACTTTTAGTTTGTTTAAAAGCGTTGTGCTTGAATTGAAATTTTTTCTAACCATTTTCTCTGCATTGAGATAAAAGAGGTTGAATGTGTCCACAATTTGTCAACAAGACCTGAACTCTAATCTCAGATAAAAAATGTCAGCTTTGTTCAAAGCAGCATTGCATTATGGGTAAAATTTCAATATGACTCCAGTAAGGTTTTTCTGTTTGTGTCTGTGTATGCACTGGAGGGGAAAAGTGTAAAAGCAATTTTCACTCAGAAATGGCTAGTAAATTTCACAATTACTTGCAAAGAAATGGCAAGTAACACATTGGATTAAACATTAAGTTTTGAAGTAGGAAGACTGAAATAGTATTTTTCGTAAAACATATTCCAATAAGTTTGTGTTTATTTGGCTATAGTTTGGAGACAAAATTGTTTTCAGAAATGAGCTAAATCTCACCAGGGGATAGTCCTATATTCCCAATATTTTCGGAAATCTTAACATGTTGCAAACCCAAGTAATGAATTGACTGGAGAGTGTGTGTGTTCACGAGTATGTGTGTTTGGTGTGTGTACACAGAGGTCCTAGAAGACACACAAGCTTTGGCAACACTTGCCCATCCAACACACAAGTTCTGTGCTGTCTCTGCAGCTTCTGTCTTTGGATACAGGGGCGGTCCGGTCTGCCCAAGCCCTGCAGGGTTAACACTGCCTGGGCTTGTCATGCTTAAACAGCTTTGTGCGGGAACTCCATTCCGGCTTTAGGCCCTACCAGCCGATGCAGAGAGTCAAGACTCTGTCCCACATATACAAGCATGCACACACACGCCTCTATACATAAACATAAGAGACATGCAAGCGAGTGTGGGATGAGCCCTGTGACTTTTGATGTTGTCTTCAGGCATTCCAAGGTGGGATGTTAATACTGCCCTTTATTAAACACACAGTGGCATCGGACGCACATACAAACACACACAGTCCTCAAGCTGTCCAACTGCCAGCACTAATAGTTACAAACAGCTTCAGGGCAGCTCTAATTAAATTTGTGCTGCTGTTTGTGAGTTGTCAGCATCTACTAAAACATGCAGCGTCAATTGGTCCGTGTTCATGTTTTTGATTTCGATCATGTTTTCGATTTCTTAAATGCGCATAGTCTGTGTAAAACTGTGTTATTTGATAGGTAAAACCTGCATTTAACACTTCAGGAACTTGTGCATGGAGATGAAGAAAAGAGAGAGGATTTATAATCTTATATGATATGTGCACAAAAGGTTAATCTAAGCCAGTAATGTACTACACTAAACTCTACATGTTGCTACATTTTATTTTTTGGATTGGGTCACTTGCCAACTAGGCTACTAATAGTATGTTTTGTATCTAGCTTGATCAATACTGCCCTACAAAGGCAAAAGACCTTAACTCGCTAGAGTGTGAAACTGAGAAAAACGACTTTAAAGTTTTTTATTTGTCCAGCCAAATTAATTAGAAGTAGGACACTGGAAATTTGGCAATTAGATGTTTTAGTAATGAAAATGATCTACATTAAAAAATTGTGGGCTCAAACTACATTTTTACCCCTATTTTGAAGTTACTGTACTCTGCATTGTACTTGCATTGTCTGCAAAAAGTGAGAAGTCACACCAAGGCAAAAGGCAGTAACTTCCACATTATCAATATTTGGTTGCTGATCACGATTTACAAAATCGTTACAGTAACACCGGTATAAAATCTAGTGATCATGAGCTATCTCATATATGCTATTGCATATAGTAATGTGACTGTATTAAGGTTTTTTTTGACCGTAACAAGCAGACTAAAAGTAAAACGTGACCGTTTTGCAACCAATTTATTTGCTATGCTCAGTAACGTAAAAGAATGACTTGTGGATTTATGTGAACGCCAACAAGCAGGAATAATGCTCAGAATGCTTGTGGATTAAACATCTCCGACATTTATCGCCATGGATTGATTTTATCGGGTTACAAGAAAAGGTAGGATATGGATTTAATTGCGAACTGTTAGTAGGCTACTGATTTTATGATTGATCATGCCACATGCTACGGCATTCGAGTCCACACACGTCCAACTAGAAGTGGCAGCCTGGTGAATAATCTGCATTATAAAAAGGAAAAAAAAAATCTTTAAAGGTTATTCATCATATATGCCAAGGTATCTAGTCTTTACAGTTCTTTGTTATATGGAGCTGTTTGGTAGATCGCGATCTAATTCGTTTGTCTACACCGTAATTTAAATGCAGTAGACTTTAATGGACAGTAAAAAAAAGGCAGACCACCGTATAACTCCAAGCCGTAACCGTAACTTCATTTTGACGCGCAGTTAAACAAAGGCAGATCGCCGTAACTCAATTTGAGCGTTCCAAACAAAGTGAAAGAGCCGTAACTGGTGTTACACGGTGTCCTGCCTTGGTTTCTCCGGGGCTTTTCGAAGTTACGGTTGAGACCACCCATTATTTTCTCGGAAAAACAACGAAATTGACTCAAGATACTTGCACATGATGAAGGATGTCTTGAATGTCCCAAAAATATCAATAACTCATTTTCGACCAAAATCTAAGTTACGGTCTTTTGCCTTTGCACGGCAGAATAGGTCATTGGCTAGATTTTGAATAACGTTTTCTCTGGCTCCATTTAAAAATAAATAAATACAAATATTTATGTTATATAAAACATTTTACATTTTGTATTTGTTTTACATTTTTATTTTATTGTATTTTTTGTCTAAGCTTTTTTTTTCTCTCTCGGAAGGTACACTGAATCCTCAGCCCAGAGTATGTCATTATGGCTCTTGTTATGGTTAATTTTATGTTTTATTAGCGTTCATGCACTTATGTAAATGACCCTGAGTGAAAGCGGGAGAAGTAGAAGTGTGCCAGCAGGTCTAGAGTTAAGTCAGTTTGCTAACAGTGCTTTGAAATATGTTTAGACACAGTTGAGGGAAGGACCGTTAGCTCCTCTTATTCCCAGCTCCCTTTATATCTGTCGTTTTTTCCACTTCGCTTTTTTTTTTTTTTGCTTTTTTTTTTTTTTTTTTTTTTTTTTTAAACAAACAAGTGCACGGATAAAAAGCTTCCAGGAATGCTGGCAGACAGGAGTGCTTTACAGTAATCTAACCTGAGAAAGATGAAAGCCTGCAGGGAAGTGCAGAGCCAGAGAGCAGCATCTCTCTGTGTCTCTCACACACATATACACTCACTCAAATACCTGTGATGACATGAGTGGAGTAAAAGACATGCAGAACTCACTTAAATTATTACAGAATCAGAGCGCAGCAGGGCTGTACCTAATGGGATGTATGGTGGGAATGATTTTAGGGGCCCACGTATTCAAAGGGCTAACAACAATTTCAGCAAGACTGATGTAGAGTACTGATAGAATTAATTCAATTTAATTCAAAGTATTTTACTGGGGGGGGGGGGTAGTTTCAGTATTTTACATAAACAATTTTTTTTTTCTTTAATACACTGCCGTTCAAAAGTTTGGAAACAGTAAATATACAGGTGCATCTCAATAAATTAGAATATCGTGGAAAAGTTCATTTATTTCAGTAATTCAACTCAAACTGTGAAACTCGTGTATTAAATAAATTGTGCACACAGACTGAAGTAGTTTAAGTCTTTGGTTCTTTTAATTGTGATGATTTTGGCTCACATTTAACAAAAACCCACCAATTAACTATCTCAACAAATTAGAATATGGTGACATGCCAATCAGCTAATCAACTCAAAACACCTGCAAAGGTTTCCTGAGCCTTCAAAATGGTCTCTCAGTTTGGTTCACTAGGCTACACAATCATGGGGAAGACTGCTGATCTGACAGTTGTCCAGAAGACAATCATTGACACCCTTCACAAGGAGGGTAAGCCACAAACATTCATTGCCAAAGAAACTGGCTGTTCACAGAGTGCTGTATCCAAGCATGTTAACAGAAAGTTGAGTGGAAGGAAAAAGTGTGGAAGAAAAAGATGCACAACCAACCGAGAGAACCGCAGCCTTATGAGGATTGTCAAGCAAAATCAATTCAAGAATTTGGATGAACTTCACAAGGAATGGACTGAGGCTGGGGTCAAGGCATCAAGAGCCACCACACACAGACGTGTCAAGGAATTTGGCTACAGTTGTCGTATTCCTCTTGTTAAGCCACTCCTGAACCACAGACAACGTCAGAGGTGTCTTACCTGGGCTAAGGAGAAGAAGAACTGGACTGTTGCCCAGTGGTCCAAAGTCCTCTTTTCAGATGAGAGCAAGTTTTGTATTTAATTTGGAAACCAAGGTCCTAGAGTCTGGAGGAAGGGTGGAGAAGCTCATAGCCCAAGTTGCTTGAAGTCCAGTGTTAAGTTTCCACAGTCTGTGATGATTTGGGATGCAATGTCATCTACTGGTGTTGGTCCATTGTGTTTTTTGAAAACCAAAGTCACTGCACCCGTTTACCAAGAAATTTTGGAGCACTTCATGCTTCCTTCTGCTGACCAGCTTTTTTAAAGATGCTGATTTCATTTTCCAGCAGGACTTGGCACCTGCCCACACTGCCAAAAGCACCAAAAGTTGGTTAAATGACCATGGTGTTGGTGTGCTTGACTGGCCAGCAAACTCACCAGACCTGAACCCCATAGAGAATCTATGGGGTATTGTCAAGAGGAAAATGAGAAACGAGACCAAAAATTCAGAAGAGCTGAAGGCCACTGTCAAAGAAACCTGGGCTTCCATACCACCTCAGCCGTGCCACAGTCTGATCACCTCCATGCCACGTCGAATTGATGCAGTAATTAAAGCAAAAGGAGCCCCTACCAAGTATTGAGTACATATACAGTAAATGAACATACTTTCCAGAAGGCCAACAATTCACTAAAAATGTTTTTTTATTGGTCTTATGAAGTATTCTAATTTGTTGAGATAGTGAATTGGTGGGTTTTTGTTAAATGTGAGCCAAAATCATCACAATTAAAAGAACCAAAGACTTAAACTACTTCAGTCTGTGCGCACTGAATTTATTTAATACACGAGTTTCACAATTTGAGTTGAATTACTGAAATAAATGACCTTTTCCACGACATTCTAATTTAATGAGATGCACCTGTATATATTTTTAAGAATTTAAAGAAATTAATACTTTTATTCAGCAAGGATGTGTAAAATTGATAAAAAAGTGATAGTAAAGATATTGTTAGAAAAGATTTCTATTTTGAATATGCTGTTGTTTTTAACTTTTTATTCATCAAATAATCCTGAAAAAAAAGTATCACAGGTTCACAAAAAAATAAAAAAATAAAAATATTAAGCAGCACAACTGTTTCCAACATTGATAATAAATCAGCATATTGATAATAAATCAGAATGATTTCTGAAGGATCATGTGACAATGAAGACTGGAGTAATGGCTGATGAAAATTCAGCTTTGCATCACAGGAAAAAATAAATTTTAAAGTATGATAAAATAGAAAACTCTTGTTTTAAATTGTAATAATATTTCACAATATTGCTGTTTTTCTCTATTTTTGATCAAATAAATGCAGCCTTGAAGAGCAAAAGATGCTTCTTTAAAAAACGTTTAAAATCTTGCTGATCCCACACTTTTGAACAGCAGAGTATATTTTTGTAATTTATTATATTATGCATTAAAATGTTAACACATTAATATACAATATTATATAACATTAATGTTAACATTTAGATTTGATCCCAAATGTTGCTTGCATTTTGCCAGGGGGCCCACAATCCGTAGCTACATCCCTGGAGCTTAATGAAATAGAAATTAAATAAAACACAACTTTCTGGATGGATTAATAGAGAAAAAGAAAAGAAACAGGGGAAGGAGGACAGGAAATGGACACCCTACAGTTCTTGTTCCGTTTTCTAATTGAAACCGCATGAAAAGATTTCTTATGGCTGTTGACAGACACAATCTCTGATCCTCTTTAGACTTCTGTCTCTGTGGGGAACAACCCATTCCCGTCTCTCTCGAATTAAAGCTTTACGCTTATAAGAGCTGTCTTTCAGATTATACAAACACACACACACACACACACACACACGTGCACACCTTTCTCTCTCCGTATTTATTGCAGCATAGTTTGCCTTGTCGCTCAGCCTTACTGTATACAAAGACAACGCCTGCCAGGTCTCGCTCTTTGTTCTTTGATATGTCACCATGCAGAAAATGATGAGAGCACACACATACCGTAAACTCTCAGATAAACTCACTCACCCACCTACTGTCACTGTCACAACTTGAAAAACAGAGGTTAATGCCGCTACTATGATATTACACCAGAGTCGCAAACATGAACAGAAATCAGAATAGATATTCTCTATATAGCTTTTGTTAGTTTCATATGCATGCTAGTGTTTTAGTGTCTTATTGTGAAGTGTGGTTTACATTGTGTGTGCGTGTAATGAAGAGAGATGGATCTCTCCCGGGCTCATATGGAGTGCAGATAGCTAGTGACAGAGCACTGCTGTTAAGTGCCAACACTTCTCTCAGGCAACTGAGAATCCGTGTTTCAGAGCTAACAAGGCGTAATACAACCTTCACACCTACAGACAGAGAGAAAGAGGGATGGCCTCACACCTCTCAGCGGACATGGATGTCCAGGAGTTGGTTTTAGAATGGAGTTAATAAAAGCTACATAAAGCCTAAGTTATAGCAAGGAATCATTGGCTGAAGCCATAGGCAAAGTGATCACATGACCATCTATGCAGCCATCTAAGGCTTGGTACAATGCATGGACAAAATTAGATTTAGATAAATAAAACATGATTACACATTCATTTTGTAGCAAAAGTTGGGCTTTTCAGTGAGCTTGCATATTGCACAAAGTAAAAAAAAAAAAAAAAAAAAAAAAAAAATTCAATCAGTCAGTCAATCTTCAGTATTTTTTTTTTTTTTCATTTGAGCCATTTAGAAACATTAAGCTATACATTGCATATACAATAATACATGTGAAGCCTGTTGAGTGTTAATCATTATATAATTAATGCTTTTGATTTTAATTAGACGTGTTAACTTTAGATTTGTTTTTATAGCAATAGATTGTTGATGACAATTGAATATTATTTGTCTTTCTATCATCTGTTATTCACCAGAGAGCATTCTCACAAGTGCAGTGTGTAAAATATGAATTATGGTCATTTGATTTATTGTACAAGTGCTGGAATGTTAGATTGGTTTTATGTGTGGTCGACCGTCTTTGTTGTGAGGCAACAAACACATTTTGAGATGTGAAAATGTGGTAAGGTGAGAAATTAGACTTATTGTTTCAGCCTTTCACTTTCCTTAAAATGTTAGAGTGCAAAAAAGTGAAAAAAAGAAATGCAGATGGATGCAAGAACACATCCTGTATCAATACATCCTTATTAGGTGTGCTACTAGTAAACAGGCTTCAAAAGAACATCTTTTACCAATGTTGTGTCTGTTTTTTAGAAACCATCTAAAGTTAAAAGAAGCTCATGTTTAAGAAATGTGTTGTGAGATATCTGCATTTCTGTTTTGTTCTTTTGTACTGTGTGTAGCTTTTGTGAATGCAAGAACAAACCCTGAGTGAACTGCTCCTACAAGAGAATTTTCTCTGAGTACCACAGAGAATATGATTGGATGGTGCAGACCAATCAACCTACAGTCATTTTAAACGATTCTCATTTTTTGTGGGCACTTACACACCAATGCAGAATCAATTAACCTCACTTTCTCTGTGTAATATGTGTGTGTTTTAGCAAGACAGAAATGAGTGAGAGAGAGAGAGAGAGCGAGAGAGAGAGAGACTTCAGGGCTTTAGGGACGGCTCAGTGGTAACTGGATCAGCGATCGGGTTCTGGTCTGATGACTGTTTCTCGTCTGGCCTCGGCTCTTCATGCATTATTCACACCTTTAAGGACTGTTTTCACTCATCCCCCTTTCATCCTCCCTTTCACCTCTCTCTCTGCTCCCTGAAAGGATAAAGAGTGCTGTCACACTCCTGACTTCGTCTGACATTTTCTATTTCGAAATCTGTTTCATTCTTACTGATAAGCAGCCACTTTTCTAATACAAGTCGTGATGTTTTTAATTCTTTTGATTCAGTTCTTCAAAATGATTCTTTCTGATTTGTTGATTGAATCTTTTAGGTTACATTATTGCATCAGTAGATGGTGACCAAATGAATAAATGATCCACTGAATTAATTTGCTTGAAATCAATTGAAACAAGTCTTAGTGTAAATTAGAATTACTACATTTATGGCTCTATTGATTTTCTAAAGCAGAAGAATTGTAATGCAATTCACAAGTAAGAGAAATCAACAAGAATAATCAATTCGTTATCTTAAAAGATCCATTCAAAATCATTGATTCATTGCATTCATTACAGAAACCCCACTACTACACTAATACAGTAGTCTCGGGTGAATCAGTGGGGGAACGTGGAGTTCAGTGGCTTGATCATTGCACAAATACTGTGATGTGATTTCCTGTCCAACTTCTTGGTGAACCCTGTGTGAACCTGCAAACTTTTTGTCTGTAGTCTAGATCCTCACATATTAGACAAGCCTGACCATTTGAAGAGACGCTATTATTGGTGCCTGCATTTATCAGACTTTCACCTGAAGAGACATGCACTCTTTGCCTGTTGCGTCTCTCCACTCTTCTGTCCTGTTGGCATGTTAGCTGCTGTGAATGGAGTGACATTATGTCTGTTTCAGGTCTGCCGTCGTGACGCTAATTGAGGGGTGTGTGTGTGAGAGGGGAATCAGACCTGTTGTTTTAGCTGTCGGAGCATCTATCATTTGCTGAAGTGCCGCATGAAGCTCAGACAGGAGAAAGTGTCAGGTGTGTGTATGTGGTACGGCAGAGAGACTGACACACTTTGCAGGAGTCTATCAGAATCGCTATTTCAGTTAATCAGCCCACAGGTATCAACTGCATGCGAAGGCATCCTTGAATCATTCCTGAGCTTTTCAAAACAGTTCAGAATGCCCTGCGAGTATATCATTTCACTAGTAAACTTCCATAGGTACAAAGTACAACTTGGTAGCAAGTTAAATGGATACCATCAAGCTTTGCTTTCTCAATGGTGTCTGAGAATTAAGTGCCTATTACTTATGGAAGGACAGAAATTTTGATTATAGGCAAATTGTTCTTACTATAAAGAGACTGCTCCTCAGTCATACAGACCGATTTGAAAGCTGTTTACCTGCTGCACAGTAGCAATCTGAACAGCCCCAAACCCATAGCAGCTCAAACAATGGCCTCTTTTTACTGCCAAAGACCATAGATCCCTGAGAAAGAAATGTCTCTATGTAACTCTATCAGCATCTGGTCTACCACAGCCTCAGTCTGCCAGACACTACAGACCAAGAGAAAGGGAATTATTGTTACAGGATAGCTTTGTTTGTCACTCTATCGTTTGGGTGGATTTCAGATTGCATTTTATGAGCTGTTACTCATGCAAATCATCTGTTATGGAAAAATTTGCTTTTTGGAAAGAAATCAATTTATTCAGCAAGGATGCCTTAAATTTATCATAGAGGACAGTAAATAAGTATTTTAATAAGTATTTCAAATAAATGCTGTTCTTTTAAACTTTCTATTCATTTTAAGCATCACAACAATTCAACTGTTCGATTATGTGAAATGTTTCTTGAGCAGCAAATCAGCATATTAGAATAATTTCTGAAGGATCATGTGACATTGAAAACTGGCGTAATTGCTGCTGAAAATGTAGTTTTGCCAGCAATTGTAATAATATTTCACAATATTACTGATTTTACTGTGTTTTTACTGTGTAAATGCAGCTTTGGTAAGCATAAGAGACTTTTCAGAAATGAGACTTTTCAAAAAATCTTACTGACCCCAAACTTTTGGAAGTTAGTGCACACGTTGTTGTTTTTGTTTTTTGGTCAGATCTACAATTTTACTTCTTGAGGGATGATCTGCTCTTTCTCCTTTCCTCTCCCTGTTTTTCTCTCACTTCAAAGCTATCAAAATTCTCATCCACCATATGTTTCGCAGCCTGTTCCAAAAACTCTCACAGGTGCTTGAGCACACACCTTCCCCTCTTTTCCTCACACTTGCTTTCTGTTTTAATGTGCATCATCTTACAGGGCTCATCATTCATGCTGAATGTAGCTTATATATGGAACATAAAAACCATTTGCGCAACATAAACACTGTTAATGCCAGATAATTCACCATATGTAGCCAGTATCAGGCTCCATTCAAAGTATCTCAAGGAAATGGATCACATAAGCTCTCTTTGGAAGTCACTGCATCATGTTGTTTCTCATATGCATAAAGTTCAAATTTTCTCAACTTTGTTGAGTCAGTGAGTTGCCGTCAGTGTGAATGGCTTTGACCCTTGCCACACATGGAGCCTGATGTTTTAAAGTGTGTGTTTTTGGCCACTGTGCATGTGTGTGAATAAGATAAAATAGGAAGAGTGCAAAATAATTGTTTTTATTTCCCAGCTGGAAAAATGGGGCTGATGGAAAATAGCTTTGTCTCCCTTCTGCAGGTATTTGTCTCAGATAAATTACCTCATTTGAAAATTCCAGCAACGCCCGTCTGTCCCTCCACCCTGCAGTGACTATAATGAGGAGCTGAAGCGAGAGAAAGAGCTGTATTAAATAATGAATGGCCTTATTGACGGCTGAAAATAATACACAGTGAAAGCGATAATAGTGGAGGGTTTTTAAAGATGTATGTGGAATGAAAAACTGAATTTTCCATGTTAGGGACTGCAAAGTTCTTAACTTAACCAAACAGATTAAAATAAACATGAAATTACATTCACAACCTATTTTAATTCTGCAGTGTGACGCATTCCCGATTGAAATAGTGAACATAAATATGTCAAAACAACACTTGCAATACGTTTCAGACAGTGCAGCATAAACAAAGCATTACTGAAGAAACAACGTGTGTGTGCTGTGTTTTTCTCTCTGATGGATGTGGAGGAGTCTGAGAGCATGTGCTGGTCAAGCATCAGCCCTGAGCCCTCACCGCTCATGACTGAAAAGCCACAGTGAGATGTCTGCCTCTCAAAATAAGGGTGAAGAGAAAAAAAGATCTAGTGCTACTCAGAGCAGCTACAGGCCATGATGCCTCCTCTCAGACTGAATACACAGAGAATGAAGCCTCTCTGAAGAGAGAGAGAGAGAGAGAGAGAGAGAGAGCGAAAGAGGGATAGAGTAGAAAATGGAGAAGAAACAGCATGTGGCCCAGAGGTCACATCTAACCTCAGATTAAACCAGGAACACCCAGTGGGAGAGGATGAGAGAGATGAGTATGGAGAGACAGACAGAGGAATACGGTGGAAATTGATGCACAAGGCAGCTTTTAAGGGGTTGATGGGAATGAGCAAAGAGATGGCGAAATCATGAGTGACATGGGCCAAGCGAGAGATGGAAATGGAATGGAGAGAGCTGAAGAAGAGCCCGTGAGAGGAGGAAGCATGGGTGATAAAAGTAGAGAGGAAGAGGAGAAAGATAGACTGGTGAAAGGTCAGACTCACAGACACCCTGGAGAGAGAGTGAGAGGGGTGTCCTGTCTGTCACACAGGAGGAAAGACGGGCTGCCCTGCGGCCACACGTCCCCTTTACTTGCCTCCATGAACACACGGGCAAAATAACCTCCGATCTGCAGGATTTGGGAGCTTAAAATACTTTTCTCCAAACATAACTATGGAATTTCAGTTTCATACAATATGTAGCCACAATTTGAGTCAATAATATACAAAAGTGTTCATAATATAGAAAAGGAAAAGTATTTTCAAAATCTACTTTAAAGGGGTCCTATTATGCTCTTTTACAAAGTCTTGATTTTGTTTTCTGGGTGTACTAGAACATGCTCTCATGCTTGGTGGTTCGAAAATCGCATTATTTTTCACATAATTTACATTATTACAATACCTTCCTCCCCAGCCTGGCACAAACGGCTCGATTAGTTCCGAGTTCGATGAAGGCCCGCCTTCCGAAAAATAAATGTGTTGTGATTGGTTAGCTGTCCCAGTGAGTTGTGATTGGCGAACAGCTTAGACGGCGTTTCAGTACTGCCCTGCCCCTTGCCAAAAAAGCAAGGTCGTCAATATTGCCATATCGATTTGAGCTGGATTCAGACTCCGAGAATATTGAACAAGAGGATCGCGCAGAACCTGTGCACGCACGGATATTGCAAGACATATTAAAGTGGTAACGATATTGTTTTTTTTTGTATTTTTTTTTTTGGCTAAATCACGTTTTAGATAGGATCTCAACAACAGCTTAAAAATAACTGCATTTACTATGTACAGATAAGTGCAACGGTAATATGTATTATGTATATTGTTCTTTAATGCTAACATTATAACATGAATTGCAGTGAAACTGTTATACAGTTGAATTTATTTATACCATAGTCCCATAGAGTTACACTATTTGTGGCGGCATATATTTGCAAATTAATTCTCTGCCAGCGGAAGGCGCTGTTGGAGCGGGAGAGAGCGAGGTTTCCCCGGTAACACTGAACACAAAGCAAAGCTCCGCTCACAAACCCTGCTTTATCAGACATTACACGCAAGATGAAATGAAAATGACATCCAATTTTTTCTGAAGACAGTCGGTTTTCATCAGAAATACAGTGATATAAAAACACCCGCACCGGGTTTTGATTTTGAAACGTGCATTCGAATTTCCGGAGGCGGGATTTATTTTAATGATATTCTAATGGACCAATTTGTGATGTCACAAATACAGGAAAACAACGTTGTAGTCCAAACGAGCCATTCGTTGTAGTTTTTGAAAAGGGATTTTTTTAAAAACAAAATATCTCCCTTTGGAGTGGACGTTGAGATTTGTAACTTTGTAGATCTTTTTTATGCCCAAACACACACACTACACACTGACTAAAATTCAAAAAGTGAAAAAGCATAATAGGACCCCTTTAAAACACATAGGCAAACATTTTCTTTGCACCATGAATGTGATATTTGATATGCTGTGAGTGTTCACATCTTCACAGCATATCAATCACGTTTTTATTTTTCATATTAATTTACATTCAGAGTTAATAGTTTTATATATTTTTATATTATAGTTTTATATAATATTTTTTAATAATTTAAAAGATTTTTTTTCAGAGTGATATATGTTGTAGTATAAAATGAGAAATGGGCATCAGGTCATTGACCCAGTTTCAAGCATTTAAGTTTAAGGCTTTAGATTAAAAAAACTTGGTAAACATGGTAAAGTCAAAAAATAAAACCCCAATTTTGTCAAGTTTCAAAACTTTTGACCGGTGGTGTATACATGCAACATCAAAGATGATATCTCCAATTTTAGGCACTCACTTGAATATTCATGACAATATTCTCCTCTAGTAGCGCTTTTAGAAAAACTGCAGAGAGGAGAAATTTGATGGACATGCTCACAACATTCCCCAGCCAGACTCTCGTGGGTAATATCTCCCTCTTTCTCTCTTTCTTTCTCTCCCTCGGTGAGGGGTTTTTAACAGTTAGAGCAGTGTGATCCCAGCTCTCCTCTCTGCGGGACTGCAGGGGAAGAGAGGTGACAGAGAAACTTTCGGCCTGCTAATATCGCTTCCATCCTCCCTGCAGCCAGCGCAAGCCCTGCATATAAAACACACCTTCCTCAAGCAGAACGAGGACATTTTTACATTTTCGACTTTGCTAAAGGAGTACAAAATATGCCAAGATTTCAAAGTTCATGCAGACCGACTGAGAGTTCAACGCAATTACGTAAAGGTTAACTACATTACGAGCAGGGAAACAATGGCTTAAATTGTGTCCCTAAATTGCAGATTCATGTCCTACAGTGTGTTACAGAGCGTTAAATGAGAAAATGAATGTAAAAGTTTTTAAGCCAATTTAAGTTCAGACCATGTTGGTCTTGAGCTGGTGTATTTAAAAGCTTTAAGCTTATTTGGAGGCCTGTTGTTGAAGAGTAAAGTTAATTTGGCTGGTGATGACATTGCCACAATCAGTGTGTCAGAGCAGGTTTGTGCCGCGCTGTTAGAGCCCTGGTAATTAAAATACTGCCACGGCACCGATCCGCTGATTGCGAAGAAGAAACCGGAGGGACGAATGGATCAGGAGATCTGATTAGGTCTCTCCTCCGCAGGGTTCTGCCTGTGAGCTCCCTGAGACACCGGGGCCTGGCTTTGTACACGCATGCACGCACACGTGTTTTGCGGATCAGAGCTTTTCAACAACCTCAATCTCATAACCCGGCAACCAAAACAAAGCCTTTCTCTCTTGTGAACATGGCAGCCTGCTGGGCGCGACGTGTTTAGAGCAGAACAGGTCCATGTCTCGTTTACTCGTTAGTGATGGAAATGCCATATTAGAAGGGCCAGTTGCCTGGCTGCAGCACTACCTGATTATGAAGCTGTCTGATGGTTTGGTGTGCTTGTCTTGGCAATCATGCTTGCTTTAAAAGTGGCACTTCTGGTATTATTTGTACTCTCAATCTATGCCATTTTAGGACCCAATGCACTAACGCAGTGGTTCTTAATCCTGGTCCTCACAACCCACCCCCCCGCCCCGCTCTGCACATTTTGTGTGTTTCTCTTATCGCTTCAGAGGTTTGTTCCGTTTGACCATAAGTGCGCAAGCCGTGATGGTTAAATAACCTCTGTAATAACTTATAAATAACTTCTGTAGTAAGTTTAGTCTGTGTGTGAAGACACTGCAGGCAGTGGTGTAGCGCAAATCTGTGTTCTTAAGTGAAGTAAACTTCAGCCGATTTCCCATGTGCAGGGATTAGAGAGCAATGAACACTGTGTAGGGACCATGTCAATTGGAACATAGTTCATTCATGGAGCTGTCTTCTAACGAGCTGGTGATTTGAATCAGGTGTGTTAAACGAGAGACATGCAAAATATGCAGAGTGGGGGGTCGCGAGGACAAGGATTAAGAACCGCTACAATAAAGGAATTATGCAAATTAGGTAATGATGCAAATTATCAGGTGACACTGAAATAGAGGTCTGCGCGGGACTGTTTTTTTAGTCCCAGTCCTGCTCCCACGAGGTTATATTCCGCATCCACCCGATCCCGCTATATATTCACTCTGTTCACCCGCCATCCGCTTAGAATAATTTTCTTCCCGACCTGACCGTTCCCGCTAAATTTAGATCTCTTTTCCAGAATCTCACATTTAAATTTCCGCTAGGCTACTAATAGAAAGAGAGATAGGCTAACGCGTTTTAATTGGGAATTTAATCCCGCGTTGCAAGAATTCTGGTCGGGTCCCGCGGTTCCCGCGGGAATGCAGACCTCTACACTGAAATGCAAAACACTGACCATAAACTTTTCAGTAAGCTTTTGTGCAACTATAGAGAGAATTTGGATATTGAGAGAAATTTGATTATATTGAGATTAAAACATTCTTCTATGCATCAAGCTGTCCTAGAATTGAATAAGGCCTATGAAAAATCTCCACTAACATTGAATCTTTTTTTTTCCACTCCTGTAGTGTTTATCGTGAAATTTTGTATTGTTATATATGAGATTGTAAAAATCTAGTGACTCGTGGTGATAAATGTGAATGAACATACTATCACGCAAGGAAAATTTCAGACTTCGTCTGACAGTAAAGTTACATTTTATGCTCCTTAGAAGCAGCTAAACCAAGGTTACTATAAAATACATTGGATATTAAATTGTATAAAAGATATAGAACAAATTAAAGGGATAGTTCACCCAAAAATGAAAATTCTGTCATCATTTACTCACCCTCAAGTAGTTCCAAACCTGTATGAATGTCTTTGTTCTGCTGAACACAAAGGAAGATATTCTGAAGAATGTGGGAAACAGAGCAGTTCTGGGCCACCATTGACTTCCATAGTATTTTTTTTCCTACTATGGAAGTCAATGGTGCCCCAAAACAGCCTAGTTACAAACTTTCTTCAAAATATCTTCCTTTGTGTTCAGCAGAACAAAGACATTCATACAGGTTTGGAACTACTTGAGGGTGAGTAAATGATGACAGAATTTTCATTTTTGGGTGAACTATCCCTTTAAGAACCACACTTGCAAACAAATTTAAAATATGGTTTTATATGTGTATATATAAAAAAATTAAAATGTGTAATTTTTAATTTTCTTAAACTTCTCTCTTAATGTGTATATAAAATATAAAATATATTTTAAATAATTTTTTTCCTCATCTGTGGCCTAAATGAATAAATGTAAATGTAAGAAACGTTGATTTAAATGTTGCCCTATACCCTGGAGCTTTTCAGATGTTCAGTAATTTCGGCCTTGAATTTGTTATCTGCAGTCTAAAAACACTGACCACCATAGTCTTTATTCCCCACTGAAATCATCTTATTTTTTTTTATTGCCTAATACTCAGTGCTCATTGTGACAGCAGACAATGGGTTTCAGGACATGATCATCTTTAATTCCCCAGCTTAGCGTCAGACCATTCAAGTTCCTTTGCAAAACCAGTCGCCTTTAGCTAAGTATCGATGTTGCAAAATGGGAATTTGCAGTTTTCTTTCAGCATTGATTGACATTAAGAGACTTCCCAGTCCACCCACTCTAGCTGTTTACTACAGCACACTCCGGCTTAGCCAATGGAGGCGTCAAAAACAAAGCAAACCTTTCGTTCCACTTTCCTTGACTATAGCAGGCTGGAACACGTCAAGATCTCCCGGTGCGTTAAGAGTGCTGATGCGCAGGTTCTATCTCAAACTCTCCCAGGGGATTTGTCTAAAAAAAAACAGAAAACAATCGCTCAACGCCTTGACACAGAGTCACTCACGGTAGTGAGGCCGATCTGCTTACAGTTGTTGACACGTGTGGCTCTATTTTTGTTATAGTCAGGGTTTAAATGTCATAGATCAATATCTGTGCATCAGAGTAGCTCTTGCTTCTAAAGGAACTCTCGAGGGAGCATCAGCACACTGCCTTAATCGTAGTGGCCTTCACCCAAACACTGCCTAGTGTCTTGTGTCCCACGAGCTTTTAAACGGGAAGTGTTTGTACTGTCAGATGTGCACCTCTGCAGCCAATACTGCTTCAAGAACAGCTCTGTTGAAGTTATTTGTAGTTTTCTTTTGTCACAGCTCTTCAGTGACTCAGTGCCTCTTCTCAGCTTTGTTCTATATCAGTGTCGGCTCGTTCTGAGCTGTAATGTAACGGGCAACCATAAGCATCCCGTGTGAACAGACTTTTGCTCTGTGTGAACGGTGTATTCGTGGCACCACTGTTGCCCTCACAAATGGAGAGTGTGGGCTATCTCTCACTCATTTTGAAGGTAACAGAAGGAACACCTCCCAAATGACTGCAGCTTGTGGAAGAAAAGCTCACTGAAAGATCACAAGACGGCTTTTGCCAAGGTTAAATTTAGGGTTGGTAGAAAGTTCTGTCACTCTCTTTCCTTTGCGAAATGCTTTAGTTAACAGCAGGCTTTAGCAAGGGCTGCCTTGTGCCAAAAGTAAAGCGTTCTCCTGAGACGAGTGCTTACGTGCTTATGCAGATTGTTTGAAGTCAGTGGCAATAGCTAGATAGAGCATAAAAAACTGAGTTTGAAAGGGCAGCCATCACTAGTTGAATACAACTGGATTGGTGGGTTTTATTGAGTGGGGATTACAAGACGGCTGAATATTTTCTTGTGAGTTATTTGTACTTTGCTGTGTAGTGTACCACATCGGAATTTTCTTTCTGGCTGTTATGTGTTAAAATCAATAAATAAATGCTCCTGAATGTTTGTAGGCATCCAGTTGTATAGATTTGAAAAGAATAAATAAAATAAATATGCATTAAATTGAGATTTGCATTGATATTGCATGTTCTATTTTAATTCAACGAGAACTTTTCAAGCTAACTAAAAGAAAAAAAATTTTTTAATGCTTTTTAGATTTAAATTTCACATACACAATGACTTGAGATGAGAAAAGAAATTGGTAAAATTGTGAGTGGCAATGTGGTAAAGTTCTGCATTCATCAGTCACTGGAGGGCAAAAGGGTCAATTTTCTGTTTTGACTTTGAATCAGGTACCTAAATCAGCTGTTCAGTTTCTGGTTAAACTGAACTGCAGGTAGTTAGAGAATAAGATATAGGTTTCCAACTGTTTAGTGAATTCATCCCAGTTTTTGAGAAACTGCTCTATAGCATCAGTTTTAATCTATTGTCATACCACTGGCCTGATTGCAGGGCTTAAGATCAAGTTGTTTTGAGCCAGAGGAAATTGCAGTTTCCATGGATGCTGGGTAGAGTCCTGCCCACATTATGAAGCTGCAGAGCTCCTGTGATTACGGCTGCTCTCATCGCATCTCCTTCTGTTTGCTCTTCGCTTAGCTGATCTTAACTAGATTTAGCCTGCTGTTCTCTACTATACTGCCCTTTGACAGTGTGATGCTTTAACCTGTCCCTCTATATATAACAAATGAGCAATGCTGTAACAGTAACTTAATCGTTCTTTTTCATTTTTATACTGAATTTTTAAAAAATGCAAAAAAGCTTAAAGCACTTTTATTATGCATAATACAGTGACCTTGGTGTAAATGATGAGTAAGAGCTGTTAAACATCAATGTTGTTTGTAATTTACCCTTGACCACATTTAATCACTACTCATTGTGTAACCTCGCATAGTGTCTCTCACAAGACTGGCCACTGTTGTTACAGTCCATGACCACTAGGGGGATGTTTTGCATTGGCTGTACACCTGAGGTCCCACAGCACACAATACACAGAGCAGAAATGTGCAGGCTTATTCTACTCCAAAATTAAAGCTCTTCTATTCTAAGAATACACAGTCTGCAACCAATTGTTATTGTAATGCGACATAGAATTTTTTTTTTCAATACGTTTTTTATTTCAAAATCAGAGGTATTTCAAACAGAGAAAGTGTGACATTGAATATGAGATAACTGTTAAAATGGTGTCAGTTGTGACACCGTGGAATTAAATCCAAATGATTATATGATACACAGATTAGCAGTGTAATCCAATCAGGTTTTAAAGAATATAATCCATTTTATTGATACTGAAATGAAAGGTAGAAAATGATCTTGGTTTGTTCTAGGCTTAGGAATTCATCAGTTTATAATCTGAGAAAGAAAAAAAAACTTTTATAAAACCTGTATTGTTCAACCATTAATAAAACCTGATGTACTTGCTGCTCGAGTTTAAAGTGGGACTTTTAACAGTCCTATGTTGCTATGTATTTTTTCATGTATATTAGCATGTTGATTTAGCCATGTTTTTATTTTCCTCCTCTATCTGTGATCAGATACTCTCCTTTTTTCTCCCTCAGCCCTATAGCATGACCATGCTAATGCTAATAGTCATCCCCTGTGGCTAATTTGTTTAGCTACGGTTGTGATAATGCCCATCCACTTCACCCCGTTCCTCCAGTGATCTGTCAGACCACTCCGTGTATCTCTCTTGGGGCTCAACCGGGGCTTCGCAAAACCTCCAGCAGTTCATTTTTCCACTGTCCACACGCTGCCATCGCAAACACTGCAGCTCTTCCTGGCCGAAACCCAATCCCAGCCAAATTAACCAGCCCTCGATCAGGGAGATTAGATAACCCTCTTGCTGAAGAAGGTTTTGGCTCGTGTGAAGGGTTTTTGCTTTCTTCAGCCCCTTTCCTTCTGTTCTCTTCTTTTGTTCAACCTCTTTTTTGGTTTTTGTTTGTGACCCTCAGCATACAAAGCAAAAAGCCCCAGAGAAAGTGAGAACGCAAAGCCAAAGGGAACACTTGAAACATCGCCGAGACTCAGGGAGAAACTTTTTGAAGTGGTGACAAAATTATTTTAAACGTCTCTTGTGGTAAGGTGATCTTAGGTTGACAGGACTTGTGGTCTGATGGGACTCCAGGCCATAAACGCAACGATAAAGTGGTTGATTCCAATGGGAATGGACTTGATACCTCCTAAACTGTTTAGTGTCAAAAAGGGAAAGCAAATTGCTGATTCATTCTGTCGTAATGGGTTATCAGGTGCATTGTAATGTTTAATGGCAGGTATAAAGACTTAAGTTCTCACAGGGCCCTTTAGTGAGTGTTTGGTTGGAAGATGTAGTCTGGAGGGAGGCTAGGGTTATATCAAGACTGGAACAGAGTGTGAGTGTGCAGTTTTGCGTCAGCAACAACAGATGCTCAAATATAGTCATGAGACCTCCATCACTGCGGCCCAACTGTGTGAGGATGTTACAGCTCTCTGCTGAACCTGCAAATTTATGGCACGTAACGTCCCCTACAGCTGTCTAACAACTTAACAACTCTTTCCCCTTCCCCTCTGCTTTACTCTCTTTCACGCTTTAGTAGCTTATTAATGGTCGAGTAACACAATTTATTCTCTCCTTTCAGATTCGAGTGGATGGTCCCACCTATGGCGCTTTACAATACGAAACCATCCAGGTGGTCGACAACGGGCCGATCCTACGAGACATGGCCTTTTCTTCTGATCAGCACTTCTTGTATGTGATGTCAGAGTCACAGGTGAGTCACTGCTACCATTTGCCCGAAATGCATCACAATTTACGCAGCACGTGGAAGCCGGGAAAGAAGGAGAGATACAGTTATACCAGAATTTAGGGGTTTCACTTACTGTAATTACAGCCTGAGAGGTGTGCTTGGACAGCCAAAGAGAGGGACATTTTACATTATAAAAAGGGACGTGATGGATTGGTGGATTGGACTTTTGCACACTGTGTGTGTCCAAAATACACACACAATTTACACATCAGGATATGCTGGCTCAAAATGGCCCAATCGGTGTAATGGAGTAGATTTGGCTCCGTCCCGGATATCTTTAGCACTACTGAAGCTTGTAAATCTCAAAATCAGAAAAACACTGCATGCACTTAGTGCTGTAAAAACACCCTTACTCAGATAACCTGTCATCAGGTTTGCAGCTCAGGCTTTTATTTCTTGTGACATAAATAATGCTTTTCATATTACCCAACACAGTGTTTTATGCCGCCTGTTTATCATTCGGTGAAAAGTATCAAGTCTGCTGCATAAATCAAAATACCACTTAAAAGGTTGTTTATGTGACTATTAGGTGTTTTAACCTTTGACCTCTGACCCCTAGATGAGGTTCTCCACTCTTTTATATAACCTTGAACACTTTTGACTGCACTTAGCAGGATTTAAGGCTCCCAGCTGTCTCTCTCTCTCTCTCTCTCTCTCTCACACACACACACACACACACACACACACACACATTTACTTACAAAGTATCCCAATACTTTGTTTGAATATTGTGGCAAATTCAAGATGACATTTTTACCCACAAATCCTTTTACTTCAATACAAAGCTGCTGTAATGCCACACTCAGGCCTGAAAGCAGACACTCAGCCAATGTCAAGATTTACAGCAATGGCTATAAATCTGAAATCTCATTCAGTAAAATTCACTTCACTAGCAGTGAGGGTCAGTGGATGGCACAGCTGGGATTGAAGGCACAGCTCAGGTGGAGCTAGACAATCACATTGGCTGGACACAGCTTATGAATTGCCTAGTCTGTAAAAGTTAGTTGTGTTTGGACACACTGTCTGTTAATAACTCAGATAAAGGTAGGTTCACATTTACAGTCAGGTGTATTTTCACAGGCAAAATCTAGGAATTTCATGTGAGGGCATAAGATTTGCCCATGCAGATTTCACAATGGATTCAAATTCACTGTGTTGTCATCAACACATATGTTAAACTAGAATCTAGGTTCTTTAGGTCACTCTCACCAACTTTAGCAATGCTGTAAACATAATTTAAGACCAATTGAAAGTGTGGTTTAAAACTAGGCCATGATCATCGACTCGAGTCTTATGGGAAAGGAAAGATGTTTTCTATGAAGTGAATAAATACCAGAGCTGGACCTGCAATGCTCTGCCAATGAATAATCTCACCCTGTTGCAATTAGCCTATTAGCCCAGTTAGAGAGTTGTCGTCTGGTTTCTGTTTAGTCCCAAACATCAGGGGATCACATCTACTGGGGAATCATGCATATATTTAGAAGCTATTTAATGAACATGCATTCTCTTGTCCCACCTGTAATGCTGCCCCCCCCCCCCCCCCCCCCCCCCTTTCACTCTGAAAGATTTATTCCCGTTTGCTTTAAAATTGAATGATCTGTGATGTAACACAGCACTTCTTGCATCACTAGCACCGCTGCTGAATCTACAGCACCTCAGCAAACCCAATTATATTTTACCTGAGTTGTGATCTTGAATTAATGCGATGTAAAATAATGGCACGATTGTGCTGTCCTCATGCCTAGACGTAAACATACAGGTGCATCTCAACAAATTAGAATATGGTGACATGCCAAACAGCTAATCAACTCAAAACACCTGCAAAGGTATCCTGAGCATTCAAAATGGTCTCTCAGTTTGGTTCACTAGGCTACACAATCATGGAGAAGACTGCTGATCTGACAGTTGTCCAGAAGACAATCATTGACACCCTTCACAAGAAGGGTAAGCCACAAACATTCATTGCCAAAGAAGCTGGGTGTTCACAGAGTGCTGTATCCAAGCATGTTAACAGAAAGTTGAGTGGAAGGAAAAAGTGTGGAAGAAAAAGATGCACAACCAACCGAGAGAACCGCAGCCTTGTGAGGATTGTCAAGCAAAATCGATTCAAGAATTTGGATGAACTTCACAAGGAATGGACTGAGGCTGGGGTCAAGGCATCAAGAGCCACCACACACAGACCTGTCAAGGAATTTGGCTACAGTTGTCGTATTCCTCTTGTTAAGCCACTCCTGAACCACAGACAACGTCAGAGGCGTCTTACCTGGGCTTAGAAGAAGAAGAACTGGACTGTTGCCCAGTGGTCCAAAGTCCTCTTTTCAGATGAGAGCAAGTTTTGTATTTCATTTGTAAACCAAGGTCCTAGAGAGTCTGGAGGAAGTGTGGAGAAGCTCATAGCCCAAGTTGCTTGAAGTCCAGTGTTAAGTTTCCACAGTCTGTGATGATTTGGGGTGCAATTTCATCTGTTGGTCCATTGTGTTTTTTGAAAACCAAAGTCACTGCACTTCAAATTTTGGAGCACTTCATGCTTCCTTCTGCTGACCAGCTTTTTTAAAGATGCTGATTTCATTTTCCAGCAGGATTTGGCACCTGCCCACACTGCCAAAAGCACCAAAAGTTGGTTAAATGACCATGGTGTTGGTGTGCTTGACTGGCCAGCAAACTCACCAGACCTGAACCCCATAGAGAATCTATGGGGTATTGTCAAGAGGAAAATGAGAAACAAGAGACCAAAAAATGCAGATGACCTGAAGGCCACTGTCAAAGAAACCTGGGCTTCCATACCACCTCAGCAGTGCCACAAACTGATCACCTCCATGCCACGCCGAATTGAGGCAGTAATTAAAGCAAAAGGAGCCCCTACCAAGTATTGAGTACATATACAGTAAATGAACATACTTTCCAGAAGGCCAACAATTCACTAAAAATGTTTTTTTTTTTTTTATTGGTCTTAAGTATTCTAATTTGTTGAGATGTGAATTGGTGGGTTTTTGTTAAATGTGAGCCAAAATCATCACAATTAAAAGAACCAAAAACTTAAACTACGTCAGTCTTTGTGCACTGAGTTTATTTAATACACGAGTTTCACAATTTGAGTTGAATTACTGAAATAAATGAACTTTTCCACGACATTCTAATTTATTGAGATGCACCTGTACAGTTCGACTAGTGTAGTCTGATTTATGAAATCCTTTTTTTTTTAATGAATCACACAAAGATTCACTGGTTGATTGATTCTGATAAATCTTTCATTGAATCTGATAATGATCTGATAGTTTTAATATATTTGCACAAATTCAGATCTCACACAGAATTGGTTTTCATCTCTGTGTTTACACTTTTGTTTGTTTTGCTATGAATAACAGAGAGACGTGCCATTTTTTGGCTTGTTTCTTTCAGTCTCAGTCTCTCCCACTCTCACAGTTTGTCTCTAGCTCTGTGGTTGAGATGTCCGCATTAATATTTATGACTGATAACAAAATGCAAAAATTCTGTTTTTGCGGTCAGGCCTGGTGCATCTGCTCCATGCTTGCGCCCGCACACACACAAAACCTGTACCACTTAAAACATTTACCACTTTCTCTTTCATGTACCTTAAACTCCCTCTCTCACACACTTATCTTTTTTTGTTTGTATCACCTTTGTGAGATATTCCTGTGGTCTTGGAAATTTAACATGATACATCTGTGACTGAATTAAGTGTACACATAAGGAAATTATAGGTTTAGTAAACTGGAACATGCAACATTTTTGGATTAACCTGCAACATCCCAAGTTTAGTGTATGCTAGAACAATCATGAGCACACACTGTCATACAAATTCCCTGCGGGAGAGAGGAGCAGAAAAACAAGAACAGTAGGTCGATAATCTCCTGCTGGTCCAGCCTTAAAGGCAGCGAAGGAAAGAGATGGAGGGAGGGAATGAGAGGGGTTTGGAGGCAGGGAATGATAGTGTTTGGGAGCGGAGGAGGTCTGGGTTATGTGTGTGATTATGGCCGATTGGTTGAACAGAGCTCAGGTTGTGCTGGGGTTCGAGAGCCCATAGTCTCCCTCATTGAGTCATTGCTGAGGTCAGCTGTAAGTACAGCACTGATCATGCTTCCCATGAAACCAGGCCTGTTGATATCCACGTTATACTGCATGAGCTGTCTGATACATGATGTCCATTACAGCGGACTTACCTTACTTTAAGTCATTTTTAATTACCAAGTGTCAACCATAATTCCCTATGGCTGTCCTCTTTATATTGCACAACAGATGGGGTGTAAAAATCCCATTCATTTTCTCTGTAGAGGAATTGATATTTAAAGATAATTTGTAAACCTTTAAAGATCTGCTGTGAGCTACAAGGATGATGGTACAACAATTATAATTATTAAAAAAAAGAATAATTGTTTAACAGTGGAATCCTTTAACAACACGCCGACAGCGAGCGACGGTCGGCTAGTTTGTTTGGCGTGTTCCACTCATTGGCTCACAGCGGTGGCAGTTTGCGTTAGGGCCGTCGGTGAGGGTGAGAACTCTGATTGGATGTTCAGTTTAGCGAACAAGTCAGTGCCCGAGAATTAAAGCGAAAGTGATGAAAACAGGCATGTAAATGAAGGCGGTACAGACAGAAGGCTGTTTAAATGTTACGTAATCTTTCCCAATCATTCTAATACGAGAATGTTTTCATAACAATATGAGCCGCTTAAAATGATTAAAGTTATCAACGTTACTGATATTCAAAATGGTAAGCAAGCGCTGCTTTCTTTACATTTCGTATATCTGCATTTATCTCGTATATCTTTGTTTCGGTTTCATCTTTTGAATGATGAATATATACTATTGATAGCTGCTGATATGGACAGTTAATTCCTCTCACACAGTCTGTGCGGTGTGTTCGAGCGCAGCTTTTTGGTCTGATGCTGCCGACGCAAGGCGACAACACCGTTGGCTTTCGTCGCCGCTAGTTCTTTGAAGTCGGCTAGGTGTGTCCCAGCCTTTTAATACCCTTGATTTTTCCAAAAGAAAATGTGCCCAAATCAGAGAATCAAAATGAGCAAATGATCTACATACAGAATAAGCAAATTTAAACCAATAGTATACAGTATAGTTTTGATTTATATTGGGTTATGTTGGGTTTAGGTTGGGTTAATGGCTTATAACTCTTGAACTAAGAAAAAATCCCTATGGGAAAAATACTTTGACAACCATGTATGGTGAAAAAGTTGACGGACACTATTGCACTTTATTGTGACTTTTGCCTACATAAATTCAAAGTGACTGACATCAAGAAATATAGTTGGAAATTCTATTCTTAATTTGAATTAAAAAGAGACATTTTAGTTTGTTTTTATAAGATAATTCATGCATTATAAAGGTGGTACATTTGGATAATGAATAAGATCTTTGATAATAATAATATTGATAATTTAAATATTTCTAATGAATTAGAATAGTTGGGGACATTCTTTTACTTTGTATTATAAATTATAAGGTGACTTAATTAGTTATTTTTTCACTTTTACCTTTTACTGATCACTTTTTTTCTGCGAAGTCTCTCTTCTTTCTCTCTCCCTCTCTTACTCTCTCTTTCTAATTAATCCCCTGATTATCCCTCTAATTAAATCTGGCTACTTTCCTGTATCATTTTAAACAGCAAGATAAATGCGTCTTTTTAAGGAAAGGGGCCAGACTGTCTGTTGAGAGTGATGCAGATTACAGTTATCAGAGCTCGGAGCTAATTATTGCGCTTGGCTTTTTGTCCACGTTTGTCATCCTTTCTTCTAGGGCTAAGTGTTTTTATTGTAACTTTAGACAATGTCAGCGTCAGGTGCGTGTGTGTGGTAAGAGGGACAGCTGGGAGCGCTAATGACAGAGGCCTCAGCTATAGTTACTCCTGCATTAAATGAATGACAGGGAGGTTCAGAGCTCAATGGAGTTACACAAATTGCCGGTTTTGGCACATTAAAGCCTTTTGTTCTGTCAGTACCATCCAAATGGAAGTTGTGTTCTTCTCTCCCGCAGTTTACTGTCATTTTACACCGGATCTTCGGATCAGTCTTTTGTGTGAAACGCGCAGAGGTGAGCGCGTACGCCTGGGCCTTTGTCCTGCCCTAGAATGTTCTGTCTGCAATTTAAGACAAGTGCTACTTCAATGGCCTCATTTGAATCTAAAGAATCGATGCTCGTTTTCCTTATTTTCAGGGAGATTAAATTGATTTTCTGTGTCTGTGTTTCTCATAACAGCTATGTCACAAAGCAGGCTGGAGATGGTGGCTTTGCTACACTCTCATGCTTGCAGCATATTCATAATTCATGTAGGGCAAGTTGAAACTGCAGGTAGTATAAGTGTTAATAATTTAAAGCATGTCTCACACCAGCCAAACAGCTCAAAGTCAAACTATTTCGTTGCAGATCAGGTCTGGGCATTCATAGGTGGGATAAGGCATCTGCCACCTCATCAGAACAGGTTTAATAAAGACGACCTTTAATTTCAATTACGAGCTGCCGTTTAACGGCGGTCCCATATGCGGCATTTGCCACCAATCCCTCAGTGTGACATCGGGTTCTTGAGAACATTTCGTTGTGATATTGCAGTGGCCTACTTAGACCGCAGCCCATTGTGTTTGAGTGAATAGAAGTACTCAGGACCTCTGGATGCGTTTGGCACACTTTCGGTGGAATTTTAATCAACGAGAGCAAAGGAAGTTCTCCTGAAATGCTGATTTTGATTAAAGGAGTTCTGAATGAACGCAAATATCAGTTTGCAAGCACACATATAGAAGAACACATGCAACAAGTGTGTGTGTGGTTATATTAAACTTTGGGGACAAAAGTTCAATTTAATTTAACTTTTTTTTTTTTTTTTGGCCAGATATTTTCTTCAGAAATAAGGCTAGAGTTACTCTGTATCAATTGCAGATAGCTTTATTTTAAGGTAAAGTGTAATTGTGTTTATTTTAAGGCAAAGTGTGTAAAGTATTTATATTAAATATTTACAGTGTTTTAAGTTATCCTATGTCAGCTTAATGTGCAGAGACAAATGTAATGCTGCATTTGCATCATATCCATAGTAACTAGCATACTATAATTGCCATATGTTGAAAATTATCATAGTAATGAGCTTCCAACTAGTTACACCCCATCATGTAAAATTCTGAGTTTCTAACTTCATCTGTGAATCTCACTAGGTGCGTTTCCATTACAGATTTGCACTAAACTTTTGCTATATTTTATAAATGTTGACAAAAAAACTATTGCGAAATGGCAGTGTTTCCATTAACCAATGTTATGCGAGTAAAACGTAATTTTTTTTAGACATGGCGACGGATGTTGGTAGGTTTAGGTACAAACCCGATTCCAAAAAAGTTGGGACACTGTATAAATTGTGAATAAAAACAGAATGCAATGATGTGGAAGTTTCAAATTTCAATATTTTATTCAGAATACAACATAGATGACATATCAAATGTTTAAACTGAGAAAATGTATCATTTTAAGGTAAAAATAAGTTGATTTTACATTTAATGGCATCAACACATCTCAAAAAAGTTGGGACAAGGCCATGTTTACCACTGTGTGGCATCCCCTCTTCTTTTTATAACAGTCTGCAAACGTCTGGGGACTGAGGAGACAAGTTGCTCAAGTTTAGGAATAGGAATGTTGTCCCATTCTTGTCTAATACAGGCTTCTAGTTGCTCAACTGTCTTAGGTCTTCTTTGTCGCATCTTCCTCTTTATGATGCGCCAAATGTTTTCTATGGGTGAAAGATGTGGACTGCAGGTTGGACATTTCAGTACCCGGATCCTCCTTCTACGCAGCCATGATGTTGTAATTGATACAGTATGTGGTCTGGCATTGTCATGTTGGAAAATGCAAGGTCTTCCCTGAAAGAGACGACGTCTGGATGGGAGCATATGTTGTTCTAGAACTTGGATATACCTTTCAGCATTGATGGTGCCTTTCCAGATGTGTAAGGTGCCCATGCCACACGCACTCATGCAACCCCATACCATCAGAGATGCAGGCTTCTGAACTGAGCGCTGATAACAACTTGGGTTGTCCTTGTCCTCTTTAGTCCGGATGACATGGCGTCCCAGTTTTCCAAAAAGAACTTCAAATTTTGATTCGTCTGACCACAGAACAGTTTTCCATTTTGCCACAGTCCATTCTAAATGAGCCTTGGCCCAGAGAAAACGCCTACGCTTCTGGATCATGTTTAGATATGGCTTCTTTTTTGACCTATAGAGTTTTAGCCAGCAACGGCAAATGGCACGGTGGATTGTGTTCACCGACAATGTTTTCTGGAAGTATTCCTGAACCCATGTTGTGATTTCCATTACAGTAGCATTCCTGTATGTGATATAGTGCCGTCTAAGGGCCCGAAGATCACGGGCATCCAGTATGGTTTTCCGGCCTTGACCCTTACGCACAGAGATTGTTCCAGATTCTCTGAAACTTTGGATGATATTATGCACTGTAGATGATGATAACTTCAAACTCTTTGCGATTTTTCTCTGAGAAACTCCTTTCTGATATTGCTCCACTATTTTTCGCCGCAGCATTGGTGTTGGTGATCCTCTTCCCATCTTGACTTCTGAGAGACACTGCCACTCTGAGAGGCTCTTTTTATACCCAATCATGTTGTCAATTGACCTAATAAGTTGCAAATTGGTCCTCCAGATGTTCCTTATATGTACATTTAACTTTTCCGGCCTCTTATTGCTACCTGTCCCAACTTTTTTGGAATGTGTAGCTCTCATGAAATCCAAAATGAGCCAATATTTGGCATGACATTTCAAAATGTCTCACTTTCAACATTTGATATGTTATCTATATTCTATTGTGAATAAAATATAAATTTATGAGATTTGTAAATTATTGCATTCCTTTTTTATTCACAATTTGTACAGTGTCCCAACTTTTTTGGAATCGGGTTTGTATATCACAGCCACAGCCCTTGCCAATATCTTTAATCGAAGGAGACGTATGCGTGTATCTTTAGCAAAGCAGTGTGGAGAGCTGCTTCTGGTTCTTACATGCCGCGGTGCAGCTGGTATAAACATAAGCACTGACTAGAGTGGCCATGTTGGAGCTGTAATGCGCTGCAGATTTGTGCAGTGTAAATAAGGGGTTATCCATCCAGGCATTAAAAACCCCTTATACTTGAAAGCAGCCACGTATGAGGTGTTTCTTGGAGGTTATAGTAATTAAAGGATGATCATGTGATTTTTTTTTTTTACATACGCCAGGTGACCTGGAAATGCAAAAAAAAGCAATTTTGCTATATAGCCTATTCCTTTTTTGAATTTCCTGAAAAACCACTTTATGCGAGTAAAAACTTTTTTGAGATATGAGTTTTTGCTAAATTGATGTTTCCATTAGGCATATTTTCAATTTGCAATTTCAATTTGCACAATTTGAAGGGTAATGGAAATGCAGTGACTGAGAAGTTGTAACATTTTGTAAAAAGATTTTTCTGTAACTGTAGTAGGTCTAAAATGTAGGCTAAAGAGTAGTTTAATGCTGCACATTTAATGTACTGTTTTATTAGCTGATGCTACCTGTCGTGTTTTTTCATTGTTAAAAATTTTGAGCGCATATAGGAGGACTAATGTAATAATTTAAGTATTTTGCTGTCATGATCAGCAAAGCTGCATGTTGACCCATTATTAGAGTTACCATAGAAACTAAACACTTCTGAGTCTGATGCCTTGAACGGCTCCAAGTAGAATCTCTACGATCTCTACTAGAAGTTACTATCTCGTAATTACAGTAATTCCGACACACACAGCAGTAGTAAGACTTTTGCTTGGTTGATTCCCCAAAACATGTAAACAAAGCTGTGTTGTTCTCATAACTTGTTTGAGTGGTGTGACACAGCAACATTGGCTCAACAATGGTGTGAGTTTAACCAACCAATGAAAGACAAGGCGTGTAAAAAATTTTTAGCAAGTCCATTTGTGCCACTAGTAACACAAAAATCATCTGCTTCACCTTTAAAAACAATAAAAGTCTATAATATGTCCCTGTTTAGAGGAAAGCAATAAAAGGTAAGAGGGAGAGTGTTGTCAGTTCAGCGTGTGTGTGTGTGGCTGCCCAGATCTATTTTCTAGTGTGTTTAGTGATGTGGTTCCTGGGTTTGGTGCCTGTAGGCCTAATGATGTCGTCTGGATAGAATCAGCTCTGATATGTTTGTGACGGCCGGGAGTGGAGTATCAAGGCCTGAATGTAAATCCAGTTAGCACACAGAGCGGCTGAGTTCACAGCACACGTAATTGCATTTTCCGTCTGTGAAGCCCCCAGTGCCTCGCAGGGCACAGCCTGTTTAACCATGACCATGACCAGCTACCAGACCTGAGCACCCGCTGCAGTTTTAGGGAAAGATGTGTGTCAGATTTTCACCAAATGTCTCCAGAAACATGCTATGAGAGAAATCACCTGATATTGTAGGGATAGGGTAAACTTCCCTATTAAGCTCACCAAAATCTACATTGAGACATTTTTAGTGCACAAGATATTGTTTTCAGTACAAGAAGTTATGTTAAAATAAAATATTAATCTCTCACACAAAAATACATAATTTTATTTTAAATGACAAAAGCATTTTGATGAAGATATACATCATTAAATGCAAAAAGTCTGGCTGTGCTTAATGGGTACATTTGTATACCCTTTAAGCACACCCCTGTTCCCATTAAGCTCACATCATGTTTTATTAAAAATTCTTGTTTATTTTAAACAACCTTTTTAAAGAATAATTAAAAAATATTTTATTTGAAGGTACAAAGTCCATCAAAAAAAAAAAAAAAAAAGTCTGTAGATTTTAGCTGACATATCTAATAGAAAATCACATAGTGTATGATGGTCATAGACTCCAATTTTTAGCTTCAGACTATGATTCCATCCAGTCGGAGGAGATCAAACATATTTGATATTTTTAGCCAATTTTAGAACGCATATTGTTCTCATTTGTCACGTTTCTGTGTGAGTTTGATGTGATCGGAAGGAATTTAAATCTGGTAGTGTATGATCCTCAGTCGTTTAGTGTATGATGCCCAGTTTTCCTTTGTGACTGTTTACAATACTATTATACTATTATAAGTCTGTAAGTGTATGATGCCTGGTGTTTTAAAAATCTGTTCACATTTTAAAAGTCATGTAGTGTATTCCAGCCTTTAGTTGCTTTTTTTCTGGACAGATACAAGTTTCTGATGGCTTCTTCTTTGTAGAGATGACATGCCTCTTTCATCTTTGGGCATAAACGTTAGTTATGTCTAGATTTTGTCATCTTAAAGCTGTGAAAATAAGTTATTAACTGTTTTATAAAGATAAACCTAAAGTGACAACCATCAGTTTATATTTAAAGTCTGTTTTTGAAGTATTTATATAGACGTTCAATGTGGAAAAGCTCAAAGGGGGCACTCTGAGCTTAATGGGAGCAACAACAATTTTTAATAAATTTCATGTAATATTTATAAAAATGACAATATTTAGCAAAATAAATAATCTAGGTCACGTATTAAGTTCGTACATATTTTATTTTGAACAAATATTATTGACAATATCTTTGAAATTGTTCTTTTTCTTATTGATGTCACACTGAAGCTGTGTGATTTTTCATAGTAGTGTACCCTTTAAGTTCACCTTAAAATAATATGAAATCTTTAAAAATTACAGCAGTGTAAAACCACAGACCAGCAATACACTGTCAATTTATAATATTATAGATGTAAAAACACAAGCCAGTAATCCCTGTGAAGTAATATATTAGCGTAGCACACAATCTTATACAGCTAGTCAGCTAACTGTGTTCTGTAGCATCTGCACTATGTTGCTAAAACTATCTTTTGGATCTAATGTAATTATTTCCCACATCCAAGTTCCAGGTTATAATATGCAAAAGTCTAAACATTAATCTCTTAATTTTACAATAAGTAGTGAAACTTACCCAAAATAGAGGTTTAAACATCTAAAAAATGCACATTTAAGGGGCTGTTTTGGTGAAATTTTTTAGACAACTTTCAAAATGGCCGCCAGACAGTGTGAACACATGGAGACTCATATCTCAGTGTGCAATGATCTGATTGACTTGAAATTATAGGAGGTTTATAGTAACAAACACATCAATTGGTTAAGACATCAAGTAGGATAATAAATTATTTTTTCTTTTTATAATCTGATCTCAAAAATGGAAGTGTGCTTAATGGGTATGTAAGCTTAATAGGTACGTTTACCCTACAGTTATTCTAGCTTCATCTAAAAAATCTTTCCAATTTAAGTTATATTTCAGTACCAATATAAAGTCATAATTATAAGTAAGCCATTTTTGATTCTCAAAAAGTATAAGCACAAAGCAGCCCAACCATCAGCTGAATTGCTTTGAGCAGTAGATGTCGATAAGAGGTTCTCACAATGGTGTGTGTGTGTATATATATATATATATATATATATATATATATAATATATATATTATATGTGTGTGTGTGTGTGTTAGGGCAAATGCATGTAAACTGTAGATGCTTTAATGGGGGTGTTGCATGTTATGTGTGTTAATGAGACGTTGTTATTAAGGTCGCAACATCTTAGTGCTGCTGTGTTTGTTACCATGAGAGACAAGAAAATCACAGCTCATATTACCAGCTTTCATCTTCCACTGACATTCTCCCTATACACATATAAATGCACTTTTCATGACCCCCATCTGATACCCAAATGACAGCGATATTTCTCGTCAGCCAGGCTCTGTGTGTGTGCGTTAGCAGTGAGATTCATTTAAGATGGACATTGATGGATTCTTTTCATAAATCAGTTATGATGGGATGTTGTCATCTGTCTTCTGCTTCACTGGTGGGTAAACATCCAAAATTGGGAAATAAAAAAAAGGGAGGGATACGTGTGTGTGTGTGTGTGTGTGTGTATGTGTGTGTGTCCGAGGGAAGATTTCATTTAAATATGAGTGTGTGCTTTTGTTGGTATTAGCTACAGTTTTTGTGCTTATTTAAACTTTTATTTTATTTTATTTTATTTTATTTTATTTTAATTAATTAATTAATTAATTAATTAATTAATTAATTAATGTATTAATGCATTTATTAATTAATTAATTAATTAATTAATTTATTTATTTATTTATTTATTTTTGTGCTGTCTTATCCCTAGTGATAATAGAGCTTGTCTGTGATTGGCTGAAGCTCAGCTAATGTTTGTTCAGCAGGTGATTGGCTAGGTCAATCTTAGTGTGTTGTTTGGCAAATATTGTTCTGTCACAAGACAACAATGTCCCTTCTTCCCTAAAGCCTGTTGATTCTTTGACTCATCGTTTCTTGCAAACACGGCATTATGCCTCTGATAAAGGCATCTGTCTCATCAACACGTTCTCACTCCCAGCTCGTCACATATTGAATGACCTGGCATCCGTTTTTGATGCGTTTTGGTACCCCTTTAGTGTCATTTTTCGACTTGCAGGGTCCTCCGTTGTTTTGAGTTGTTTGTGTTAATTTAATGGTTTGCATGCATTTGTAAAAAATAGAAATAATTTTATATAAATTTATACTTTCACTGGAGTGCCTAACCCTGCCCCTACCCTAAACCTACCCACTTCTGAACAATATAAAACACGTAACAGGCAAATATAAGTGCAGTCACAGGTTTTTGTTGCAAAAACTCAACATAAACAAGCAGTATAAAAGCATTACAAACAAGTCGTGTTTCATTCCAAGTCTTCTGAAGGCATACGAAGTCTTTATGCGAAGAAGAGTGTAAAACATAAGGTTTTAATCGCTGAAAATGATCCCGCTCCGTTAACGCGCTCACATCTCATTCAAAAGCATACTCCCGTCCTGTAGCATGACGCAATCGGTCACGAGACACACAAGAGCCAATAGCATTTCACAACCAAGGCTGACATAAGGCTTCTTCTGGCGCCATTTTTTGAATTCGCCATGCACAGAGACTGCAGCACACAGGGAGAGCTTTATGGCGGACGGAGACGGCAATTGCGTCTATTCCTCTCACAAATTAATCGTTTGCCTCGGAAGACTTGGAATATCAATACTTTAACTTGTTTTATAACTTGTGTTTTATTGAGAAATGGTAGGCTTTGTCAGGCTTGTGTCTGTCGTGTGTTGTGGTTTTCCTCCTTATGTGCTCCTAGTTTTCCCTCTTGTGTCATTATGCCTATATTTGGTTATCTTCATGTTCCTGTCCTCGTTGTTTCATTATTAGTTCATTAGTATCCACCTGTGTTTGTTAATTATCTCATTTAATTTGAGTTATTTAAGCCCTGTGTTTTCCTTAGTCTTGCGTCCGGTATTGATTGTGTTTCCTGTGAGTCTTTCCCTGCCTTGTGTATCCCCGTTTTGGATTTTGGATTAAAGACTGTTGATTTTGAAGTTTACCTCTCGTTTCCTCGTTCCTCGTCTCGTCACAGTGCTCAACAATGACAGAATACCGGACCTAAACAGTAGAGTAAGCGGCGCCCCTTCTCCTCGTTTTGTTTTCCATTTTGCGAAAAGTTTTTTTTATTTATTTTTTTTTTATCTTTTTATTTTTTTCCTGTTTTTTTCTCCCGGCGTTAGATGATGCAACCATCAACTTGCTGTTCTGGCACGGGACCAACTACCATCACCAGACACCAAGGGACTAAGCTGGAGGGAAGGTATCCTCCGGTGTCTGGAGAGTGTCCAGCCCCGAGCCAGAACCAGCCCGCCGTCAGTCCCACTGGCCGTTCGTCAGTCAAGTCTGTCAGCCGTTCATCAGTCAAGTCTGTTGGCCATTTTTGATTCTCAAAAAGTATAAGCACAAAGCAGCCCAACCATCAGCTGAATTGCTTTGAGCAGTAGATGTCGATAAGAGGTTCTCACAATGGTGTGTGTGTGTATATATATATATATATATATATATATATATATAATATATATATTATATGTGTGTGTGTGTGTGTTAGGGCAAATGCATGTAAACTGTAGATGCTTTAATGGGGGTGTTGCATGTTATGTGTGTTAATGAGACGTTGTTATTAAGGTCGCAACATCTTAGTGCTGCTGTGTTTGTTACCATGAGAGACAAGAAAATCACAGCTCATATTACCAGCTTTCATCTTCCACTGACATTCTCCCTATACACATATAAATGCACTTTTCATGACCCCCATCTGATACCCAAATGACAGCGATATTTCTCGTCAGCCAGGCTCTGTGTGTGTGCGTTAGCAGTGAGATTCATTTAAGATGGACATTGATGGATTCTTTTCATAAATCAGTTATGATGGGATGTTGTCATCTGTCTTCTGCTTCACTGGTGGGTAAACATCCAAAATTGGGAAATAAAAAAAAGGGAGGGATACGTGTGTGTGTGTGTGTGTGTGTGTATGTGTGTGTGTCCGAGGGAAGATTTCATTTAAATATGAGTGTGTGCTTTTGTTGGTATTAGCTACAGTTTTTGTGCTTATTTAAACTTTTATTTTATTTTATTTTATTTTATTTTATTTTAATTAATTAATTAATTAATTAATTAATTAATTAATTAATGTATTAATGCATTTATTAATTAATTAATTAATTAATTAATTTATTTATTTATTTATTTATTTTTGTGCTGTCTTATCCCTAGTGATAATAGAGCTTGTCTGTGATTGGCTGAAGCTCAGCTAATGTTTGTTCAGCAGGTGATTGGCTAGGTCAATCTTAGTGTGTTGTTTGGCAAATATTGTTCTGTCACAAGAATACCGGACCTAAACAGTAGAGTAAGCGGCGCCCCTTCTCCTCGTTTTGTTTTCCATTTTGCGAAAAGTTTTTTTTATTTATTTTTTTTTTATCTTTTTATTTTTTTCCTGTTTTTTTCTCCCGGCGTTAGATGATGCAACCATCAACTTGCTGTTCTGGCACGGGACCAACTACCATCACCAGACACCAAGGGACTAAGCTGGAGGGAAGGTATCCTCCGGTGTCTGGAGAGTGTCCAGCCCCGAGCCAGAACCAGCCCGCCGTCAGTCCCACTGGCCGTTCGTCAGTCAAGTCTGTCAGCCGTTCATCAGTCAAGTCTGTTGGCCGTTCATCAGTCAAGTCAACCGGCCGTTCTTCAGTCAAGTCAGCCAGCCACTCATCAGTGTAGCCCGCCGGCCGCTAAGAAGTCAAGCCCGCTGGCCGCGGCTCTCTCCAGCCCGCCGGTCGCGGCTCACTCAAGCCTGCCGGCCAATCCTCAATCAAGTCTGCCGGCCGTTCATCTGTCAAGCCCGCTGGCTGTGGCTCACTCGAGCCCGCTGGCCGCTGCTCACTCGAGCCCGCTGGCCGCTGCTCACTCGAGCCCGCTGGCCACTGCTCACTCAAGTTCGCTGGCCGCCCCAAAGTCAAGTTCGCCGGCCGCTATGAAGTCAAGCCCCCCGGCCGCGGCTCTCTCCAGCCCGCCGGTCGCAGCTCACTCAAGCCTGCCGGCCAATTCTCAATCAAGTCTGCCGGCCGTTCATCTGTCAAGCCCGCCGGCAGTGGCTCACTCGAGCCTGCCGGTCGCTGCTCACTCAAGTTTGTCGGGTGCTCCAATGTCAAGTTCGTGGGCCGCCGCTCCCTCAAGCCCGCCTGCTGCGGCTCCCTCAAGCCCGCCGGCTGCAGCTCCCTCAAGCCCGCCGGCTGCGGCTCCCTCAAGCCCGCCGGCTGCGGCTCCCTCAAGCCCGCCGGCTGCTCCGAAGTCAAGCCAGCTGCCACCTGCGGCTCCCCCAAGCCTGCCGGCTGCAGCTCCCCCAAGCCCGCTGGCCGCACCGTTGTCAAGCCCTATGCCAACAGCAGCTGTGTCTCTCACTTCAAGACAAAGGAGGAATCGGAGGAGGAAAAGGCTGTCAGCTCTAGCCCCGGAGTTTGCTCCAGTGTTGGCTGCAGCCCCGGAGTTCACTCCAGTGTTGGCTCAAGCCCCTGTCCAGAGTCAAGAGATGGCTCTAGCCCCTGTCCAGAGTCGAAAAATGGCTCCAGCCCCTGACCAGAGTCCAGTGCAGGCTCCAGCCCCTGACCAGAGTCCAGTGCAGGCTCCAGCCCCTGACCAGAGTCAAGTCATGTCCCCTGAAGTATTGTCCACAGGAACAATTCTAGTCGGTCTTGTCTGTCTTGTCTTGTCTGTTGGGGTTCTTCAGAATCAGGCTGCTTCTCCTGTCATGGCCACGTAGACCATTCCCAAGCTGCTTGCTTCTCTTGTTGCCTCGATGGAAGTGGTTCCTGAGCTCACCCTTGAGAGGGCCCCTGTCACCATGTTCAGCCCAAGGAGGGCCGTTGGTCTCATGTCTGGCCCAGAGAGGGCCTCAGATTCAGAACCTAGCCCAGAGAGGGCTCCTGTTCCTGAGTTTAGCCCATGGAGGGCTCTTGTTCCTGAGTTTAGCCCACGGAGGGCCTCGGAGCCCATAATTTTCCCCAAGGATTTTTTTTGGGGGGGGGGGGTTAATAGGGCTCTGGTCGTAGAGGCCGGGGCGAAGGATGAGGCCACAGCCACAAAGACCACTCTACCATGGCAGCCTGAACTGTCTGCTCCGCCATGGCCTCCTAAGCTCCCTGCTCCGCCATGGCCTCCTGAGCTCCCTGCTCCACCATGGCGCCCTGAACTGCCTGATCTGCCACGGCGCCCTGAACTGTCTGTTCTGCCCTGGAGGCCTCCCGTCCTGTAAGCCTGTCCCTAGAGGCCTCCAGAGCGCCCACCCCCCCTCCCCAGTTGATGTTAGGTGACGCGTGGACGCGCCTTCCGGGAGGGGGAGGTAATGTCAGGCTTGTGTCTGTGGTGTGTTGTGGTTTTCCTCCTTATGTGCTCCTAGTTTTTCCTCTTGTGTCATTATGCCCATATTTGGTTATCTTCCTGTTCCTGTCCTTGTTGATTCATTATTAGTTCATTAGTATCCATCTGTGTTTGTTAATTATCTTGTTTAATTTGAGTTACTTAAGCCCTGTGTTTCCCTTAGTCTAGCATCCGGTATTGATTGTCGATGTTGTGTTTCCTGTGAGTCTCTCCCTGCCTTGTGTATCCCCGTTTTGGATTTTGGATTAAAGACTGTTGATTTTGAAGTTTACCTCTCATTTCCTCATTCCTCGTCTCGTCACAGTGATCAACCGTGACAGGTTTAGGGCAGGAGTTGGGTTACGTGCTCATAAATGTGTAAATAATGTAATATAAATAAAACTGTTGTGACTGTTTACATTGAAAAATCGCACCCCAACTATGCAATAATAGCAAAGCACTTATTACCCAATATATAATTTAATCATGACGATAAAATTCCCAGTATGGTGTCGGCATATTGACGCTAAGGGTTTCCTATTTAAAGCAACGGAGGACTCTGCACTTTCAAAAAATGACGCTAAAGGGGTACTTTCAGCGTCAAAAAGCGACGCCAAGTGCTCCTGACCAAGCTTCAATATGTGACGAGTTGGGAGTGAGAACGTGTTGGTCTCATGCACACTTTTTTTTAATCATGGTGGAGACTTCTATTGTTTTTATACTGAGATATGTTTATCCCCTACCCATAAACCTAACATTTACAGAAACCTTTCAAGAAAATTTTAATTTATACATTAATTAATAAAACCTGACCCTGTCACATAGTCTTGTACATTGGTTTCTCAAGTCTGAGTGTCCAACTTAGCCAGAACATTCGGTTTGATTGTATAAACATATACATGGTGCCAAAAAATGCTATCTAGATAGGCAGCTTACAAGGTTTTAAAATGCAGCCATGTATTGTCACCTTTCATGCTAGTTCAGCATCAGTATGCCTTGAACTTTCGTAGAGCTGCAAGAAATGGCTCTCAGTGAGTCAGAGGAAGTTTGTTAATGTCAGCAGAGGAGCGTTGAGCTACAGATGAGCCCAGTGGATTAGACTCCATAATAAACCACAGCTCAGCTCCGAGACGACTGAGAAACTCTGCCAGTCAGTCAGGCCTGTGGGATTTACTGACGGATTTCAAGAGAAGAGAGAAATGGAAGAGGACTTTATGTTTGATTAGGTTAGTAGGGTGATTAAAGCAGACTTTAATGACCAGGTATTACAAAACAGGTGATGAGAAACCCACTTTTAATTTGACACGCAGTGTGTCATCCTATAGCCATTATTATGGAAGCTCTTATATAGTTTTATTAACATGCACACTCACACAGGCATGCACTCTGTTCCACAACATTCCTACCATCAAGAATTAGCCTATGATGCCTTAAAATGCTGTCTTCGTAGGCAGCTAGTTTTTTGAAAGAGAAGGAGAGATGCCCCTCTCTGAGTTAACGGCTGCATTAATCTGTTGGGCAGTGTCATTTGTCAGTTTGCCTCATTATCTGCTGGTCTCAATCCTCTTACAGAGCTCTCAGATAAATGACTAATAATCTAACGGATTTACGACATAATGAGATTCCTGAGTAGGAGCCGCTCTTTTTCCAGCTCGGGGGGGCAGTGGGAAGTCCTCTTTCTGGACACATTTGTCTTATTCCTTCTCCTGTTGTCTCCGTCTCTCTCTATCGCCGTGGGGAGTGTGTTAAAGCACACTCTGTTCTGGGCCGCTGAGACACGGTGCAGAATTTACAGTCATGTGTTAGCGACGACAGAGAGCACTATTCATAGACTCGCTCGCTGCATCTAACAGGAAGTGCGTGGAATATATGCTACCTAGGATGAATTCCTGATTTAATTCTGAAGTTTTTTTTTTTTATTTGATTTGATTTTTGATTACATTTTAAATTTTGATTCAATTTTATTAATTTGGATATATCTCTTATAGTTATATTGTCTATTCTGGTTATACTTTCAGCTGATAAATTATACAGAGAAACTTCTACTTTTACAAAACATTACAGTTGCAGTTCAATTTCCGTTCAGAACACGTGACTTTACAATGGTTCATTAAAAAGTGGTTAAAATAAATCATTTGTTTGTGAATCAGTTAACACTGGTTCTGCTCAAAATAACACTTTATTAAGAGTGGTGATGATGATAATTATTAAACATTTATTTTTAGTTGTTGTTGTTGTTGTTGTTGTTATTATTAACCATTTATTTTAAGTTATTGTTAACAACAATCATCATTGTTGTTGTTGTTCATAATATATTTAATGTACAGTGAGAACTTAATGAAATATGCTGATTTTGTCTGTTAAAATACTTTCACTAATTGAAGTTGGGTGTTTGGAAAACCTGTTTGAAAGCAGTCATTATTTTTACCTATGTGTTTGGTGAACCTATTGGCACAGAAATAACACACTTGACTTTTAAGGTTACTGATTTAAGCATAATCTAGAGATGTGAATGTAATTTTTGACTTGAGGGTCGAGTCTCGATTTGGGCTAAAAATGATCCAGACTAACCTAGCAACACACTTACAACGCCTTAGCAATAGCATTGCAACACCCCGTCAAGCATGCTAGCATTATAGCAGTGGGTTTGCATGGGCAGGCACCACTTTCATATTCTTCGGAAAATGTGAAAATCTTGTATTATCAGTATTATTAAAAAAAAATAGGTGTGCAGACAGATGGCTCTGCTTCTGCCCTAAAAATGGGGTGCTTTTCACATCATGTGATGATAGGGTTTATGCCTAGCTGAATGGAGGAAGTATGAACACGCACACACATCCGTACTCGCACATGAGATTATATATTTCATCTGTCGGTTGGTCTTATTAATTTAATATTTTTTTATCAGTCATGTGTGCCTGTTGCATACAGATCTGATGCTTTGTAAAAGCTCTTGCCTTCACAGTCTGTGATTTCCCACACACACACACACACATACAGAGCGAGACAGACCTTTCCACAAGCGCAACAAGCACTTTCATAAATAGGAAGAAAACCCGTCGTATCAGAGGGGAGAATTTCACGGGCCTTATCATTTTCTAAAGGTAATGAGAGTCAATCTCCCTCTCTGCTCACCAAGGCCTAACCTGCAGTCTCTCAGGCCCCCTATGCTAAGGCAGGCGCTCTATCACAGTGCCTGATAATTTACCTCTTCATAGCTGTGAAATGGAGGAAGAGAATTCAGGTGTGCAGCCGCGGAGAAACGGGGGGCTTTGTGGCGGCACCAAGACCAGCTGACAGGCATCATGTGTGCGTGACAAGAGAGAAATGACTTTTCTTTTGGATTTAGAACCTAAGACTTGCACACGGCTTTGAGATCGTGCCATCTGGAGCACTCTTCCAAAGGATGCCCTCTGTCAGTCGCAACCTCCTGGTCTCTCTTTTTCACCTATTGCTTTCTCTTTATAATAATAATAATAATAATAATAATAATAATAATAATATGTTTATTTTTATATAATAATATATACAGGTGCATCTAAATAAATTAGAATGTCGTGGAAAAGTTCATTTATTTCAGTAATTCAACTCAAATTGTGAAACTCATGTATTAAATAAATTCAATGCACACAGACTGAAGTAGTTTAAGTCTTTGGTTCTTTTAATTGTGATGATTTTGGCTCACATTTAACAAAAACCCACCAATTCACTATCTCAATAAATTAGAATATGGTGACATGCCAATCAGCTAGTCAACTCAAAACACCTGCAAAGGTTTCCTGAGCCTTCAAAATGGTCTCTCAGTTTGGTTCACTAGGCTACACAATCATGGGGAAGACTGCTGATCTGACAGTTGTCTAGAAGACAATCATTGACACCCTTCACAAGGAGTGTAAGCCACAAACATTCATTGCCAAAGAAGCTGGCTGTTCACAGAGTGCTGTATCCAAGCATGTTAACAGAAAGTTGAGTGGAAGGAAAAAGTGTTGAAGAAAAAGATGCACAACCAACCGAGAGAACCGCAGACTTATGAGGATTGTCAAGCAAAATCGATTCAAGAATTTGAGTGAACTTCACAAGGAATAGACTGAGGCTGGGGTCAAGGCATCAAGAGCCACCACACACAGACGTGTCAAGGAATTTGGCTACAGTTGTCGTATTCCTCTTGTGCGTCTTACCTGGGCTAAAGAGAAGAAGAACTGGACTGTTGCCCAGTGGTCCAAAGTCCTCTTTTCAGATGAGAGCAAGTTTTGTATTTCATTTGGAAACCAAGGTCCTAGAGTCTGGGGGAAGGGTGGAGAAGCTCATAGCCCAAGTTGCTTGAAGTCCAGTGTTAAGTTTCTACAGTCTGTGATGATTTGGGTTGCAATGTCATCTGCTAGTGTTGGTCCATTGTGTTTTTTGAAAACCAAATTCACTGCACCCGTTTACCAAGAAATTTTGGAGCACTTCATGCTTCCTTCTGCTGACCAGCTTTTTAAAGATGCTGATTTCATTTTCCAGCAGGATTTGGCACCTGCCCACACTGCCAAAAGCACCAAAAGTTGGTTAAATGACCATGGTGTTGGTGTGCTTGACTGGCCAGCAAACTCACCAGACCTGAACCCTATGGAGAATCTATGGGGTATTGTCAAGAAGAAAATGAGAAACAAGAGACCAAAAAATGAAGATGAGCTGAAGGCCACTTTCCAAGAAACCTGGGCTTCCATACCACCTCAGCAGTGCCACAAACTGATCTCCTCCATGCCACGCCGAATTGAGGCAGTAATTAAAGCAAAAGGAGGCCCTACCAAGTATTGAGTACATATACAGTAAATGAACATACTTTCCAGAAGGCCAACAATTCACTAAAAATGTTTTTTTATTTGTCTTATGAAGTATTTTAATTTGTTGAGATAGTGAATTGATGGGTTTTTTGTTAAATGTGAGCCAAAATCATCACAATTAAAAGAACCAAAGACTTAAACTACTTCAGTCTGTGTGCATTGAATTTATCTAATACATGAGTTTCACAATTTGAGTTGAATTACTGAAATAAATGAACTTTTCCACGACATTCTAATTTATTGAGATGCACCTGTATATAATAATGTTTTATTTTTATAGCGCCTTTCAAGAACCCAAGGTCACTTTACAAAATAATACAAGCAATTGGCAAACAAAATACACCAAACAATCAGAGGGGACATTCAGACAAACAAGTGTTGACAACAAGGAACTACAGATAGTTAACAACAAGAGGTCATGCAATCATATGATGAACATCGATTATGTCAGGAAAATGGTCATGTGTCATACAGACAGAAGTTGAGAAAAGGGGAAGCAGAGCGGTAAAAGAGATATTTAGAGAACAAAGTGAATAGATGAGTTTTAAGTTGAGACTTAAAACTCAGAGAGAGGAGGCAGCACGAATATTATGGGGCAGCTTATTCCATAGATTAGGGCTTATAATTCAGAAAGCTCTACCACCCACCGTAGAGAGTTTATACTTGGGCACAACAAGCAAGTTATCATTGATAGATCTGAGAGTCCGTGCAGGAACATATGGTTGCACTAACTCAACTAGGTATTAAGGTGCGAGGCCGTGATGGGCCTTATAAACTAAAACTAAGAGTTTGAACTGAATGCGTTTGGCCACCGGAAGCCAGTGAAGTTGGTGAAGGATGGGAGTGATATGTGCAGATTTTTTATTAAATGTAAGGGCTCGAGCAGCAGAGTTTTGTACCATTTGGAGACGATTAATAACTTTGGCAGGTAAGCCGCTATATAAGGATTTACAGTAATCCAATCTGAAGGTTTTAAAAGCATGGATAATAGTTTCAGCATCTCCAAAATTAAGTGAGGGACGTATACGAACAATATTTCGCAGTTGGTAAAAGCATGATTTAACAATCGGACCAATATGTGAATCAAAGCATAGCGCAGAGTCAAACAACACTCCCAAATTTCGCACAGTTGTTGAGGGCCTAATTTGGACACCATCGATATCTATGAAAATGTCATGCTGGGAGGAGCTCTGTGATTTAGGGCCAACCAGCAGGATTTCAGTTTTGTCTGCATTTAGTTGTAAAAAGTTATCTGACATTCAGGTTTTAAGTTCTTGAAGACAGGAAACAATAGAAAAGGGTGGGCAAACTGAGCTTAGTTGAACTGTAAAATAGATTTGAATATCATCAGCGTAACTATGAAAATTGAGACCATGACGTCTGATGATCTGACCCAGTGGCAGCACGTAAATGAGAAATAAAAGTGGACCAAGTACAGAACCTTGGGGTACACCACGGGAAACAGTGATAGTGCAAGATCTATTCTTATCTATCCTAACTAATTGCTGTCTATTCGATAGATATGATGTTAGCCACTGAAGAGAAGCGCCAGTGATACCTATAGCAGATAGTCGAGAAAGAAGTACAGAGTGGCAAACAGTATCAAGGGCTGCACTCAGATCAATGAGAACCAGGATACTGCGGGCACCTGAATCAGAAACCAGAAGGAGATCATTAACCACTTTTAAAAGTGCTGTTTCTGTGCTGTGAGAGGGACGGAAACCAGATTGAAACTGGTCATTAAGATTGTTTCTCTAAATGAGACTGCAGTTGTGCTGCAACTACCTTCTCAAGTATTTTAGCAACAAATGAGTTTGATATTGGTCTAAAATTGTTCAGATCTGTGTTATCAAGACCAGATTTCTTAAGGATTGGGGTGAAGCAGCTACTTTTAGGTCTTGTGGAACATAACCAGTGGCAAGGGATCTGTTTATAATATGAGTGTCTTTTGACACATTATCTTTATCTTTCTCTAATAGCTGTAAATGTAGCTATCCCTTTTAAGCCATTCAAAGGACTGCTTTTTTCTTTCTTTCTCACATTTTGTTAGAAAAGTCTAAGATATTTTCAGTAAATCCCGGTCAAAATGTTACTGTAAGAGCCTTAGGATGAGAAATCAGAGGGCGATATTAGATACAATTTAAATGGATGTGCTTTTAGACAGCGGAGCCTAGTGAAAGATATTTTTCATCTTGTCTTTCTCAACATGTGTCAAAAGCCCAGTTTAAGACTTTATTTACAGAGCTATGATGTGTAATTTAACTCTAATTGTGTTCAAGCGCTTATTGTAACACAAGTCAATGTTTCTCTCAATGTAAACATTTACATTCAACTTAAAGGGATACTCCACCCCAAAATGAAAATTTTGTCATTAATCACTTACCCCCATGTCGTTCCAAACCCGTAAAAGCTTAGTTCGTCTTCGGAACACAATTTTAGATATTTTAGATGAAAACCGGGAGGCTTGTGACTGTCCCATTGACTGCCAAGTAAATTGCACTGTCAAGGTCCATAAAAGTATGAAAAACATTGTCAAAATAATCCATCTGCCATCAGACGTGCAATCTGAATTTTATGATGCGACGAGAACACTTTTTGTACGCAAAGAAAAAAAAAAAATCAATTTTATTCAACTTTTTCTCCTCTGTGACACTTCTTGCAAGCGCGTTCATGAGTTCACTAGCAGAGCACGGGGCAAGCACGTCTCGGATGACGCACAACGTAAATGCCGTGACCTGCTGACGTCGAGGCCAGCGTACAGATGCTGTACAGACGAGCACGGAAGGCGTGCGCCGTGCATGTCCTCTGTGTGTAAACGTCGTGCGTCATCCGAGACGTGCTTGCCCCGTACTCTGCTAGGAGAAGAAAAAGTTGAATAAAGTGGATATTTTTTTTTCTTTGCGCACAAAAGGTGTTCTCGTCGTATCATAAAATTCCAATTGCACATCTGATGGGAGATGGACTATTATGACGATGTTTTTCATACTTTTATGGACCTTGACAGTCCAATTTACTAGGTAGTCAATGGGACAGTCACAAGCCTCCCGGTTTTCATCTAAAATATCTTAAATTGTGTTCCAAAGACGAACGAAGCTTTTATGGGTTTGGAACGACATGGGGGTAAGTGATTAATGACAAAATTTTCATTTTGGGGTGGAGTATCCCTTTAAATTTGTCCTTCAGTTAATTCTATTGCCCATTAATACCAAAAGTTTGCCCTTTACTTGCATAATCATATGAGACTGTTCCAAAATTGCGCATTTTGACTATGAACCCAGCAGGGTTTTCATTTTTTCTCCTCCCTATTTTCTTACAAGCTCCCAGTGTCTGTGATGGGCCGGGCATGTAATTTTATTCATGTTATTCATTTCCATTGTGCCTAATACCAAAATTGTCATTAGTGGGCAATAGTAGCCCTAAGGCATTTAGCAGTGGTCAAAAGAGATTTTCAGAATGATTTGTTCTCCTTGTACACTCTAAGATGTCAATTTGGGTTGGAGTATTTAATCATATCAGGTGCCTCTGTAAAAAATAAATAAATAAATAAATAAAAACAGTAGATAATTCATTCTATAATTTTCTTCTGGGTAGTTTGAGAAAACACTGACAATAAAATAACTCCACGAATGCTGAAATGACCTCACATCCCCTCGCAAAAAGTTTACCACCTGAATCGTCGTCATGACATTCTTGATTTAGTTTTTCTGCATTGTTTTGAACTCTGTATCGTTTGTGTCATGTGTCCAAATTATTTCACATAAATGTCGCTGCAATATCTGTAAGAATGTTCCAGTAAGAGAAAGAGTTTGACAGAACTTCAAAACACAGCAAGCAGTAAACACGCTGATGGATGAGCGCTGACAACAGAACAAGAGCGAAGTGCTTAAATATGAGCCGTGATTCACTGCGACTGGTCACTCTGCTCTTATATAAATGTTATAGTCAAATCTTCTCAATCTTAAAACACCGTCTCACTCTCAAGCCTGACTGAAATGGAAAAAAAAAAGCCCATTTCTTTCTTAAAAAATAAAAACGCCACTGTGGTGAGGCCAGTAATGATGTCGTCTGTCATTCGTCGTGCCTGACCGCTCTGGACCTATCGGCTGTCATCTAAGCTGTGATTGACAGTAGTCATCCACCAGTGACAAGTCATCAATCAAAGCAAAAGAAAACTGAGGGCTTCGGGCCGTATCCGTAGAGACAGGAATGGCAGAGGGTCCTCGCCTTCCCAGCTCTTACATCTTCGGTTCGGCTCTGTTCGGTTTGTTTCCCATCAGCACCACAGCGCCTCTCCTTCTCTCAAGAGCTCATTGGCTGTAAACGGTAAGATGCACTAGCTGAAGTTGACGTCCCAGGATGAGCTCTCTTGGCACATCTTTATCCCGCTGTGTGTGACGAAATGCCACATTTAGCAGATGTGTACGTGTGTTCTCGTGAACCTCTTTGCAAGTCTCTTTGCTTTCTGTTTGAGTTAATGTACAAACTATTACCAGTTTAATGATGGCTTTTAGAGGGAGAAAAATAAAGTCTTCATTTAAAATCTCAGCAGATTATTTTTTTATATAGATTAATTAAAATAATGAGCAATGCCATTCTGTCCACACATTTTATTGAACACCTGGAAAGTGTTAATTAGGGCCCGAGCACCGATGGTGCAAGGACCCTTTTGGAACTGTTCAGTTTCTTCTTCTTCTCCAAAATGAATCACATTTTTGAGGCCCTAAACATGCTCAAACTCATAAAACTTTGCACACACACCAGAAGTGGTGAAAATTTACATCTGATATGAGTTTCAGAAGTGGGTGTGGCAAAATGGCTCAATAGCGCCACCTATAAAATATCAACAAAGTGTCCCTCAAGCTGTGTTTCACATACATGTATGAAATTCGGTAGACACAAGTAACTCACCAATACCTACAAAAAAGTCTTGTGGTACAAAGTCCGAAACCCAACAGGAAGTCTGTTATTTTAAATTTTTTCTGCAAGTTTTGTGCCATTTTTGCCATTTCAGGCATTGTTTTTAAACAAATTCCTCCTCAAAATTTAAACAGATCAACACCAAATTTGGTCAGTGTAATCTAAAGCACTTTGTGACATTAAATTGCGAAGATCTTTGTTGAAGGGCGTGTCAGTGGCGGCCTGACAAACTTTGTTGTTTCACAATGAAATAGGAAGTTATTATAATTCAGGCACACAATGTCCGATCTGCCCCAGACTTACATGTTTGATAAGAGTCCTGTCCTGAACACATGCCCATGCACATATTCAGTTTTAGTCATAGCTCCACCTGCTGGCAACAGGAAATGGCATGTTTTGCGCTCTAATGAACTCCTCCTAGAGATTTAATGACATCAATATTATATTTGGTCAGTCTACTCTAAAGGCCTCTGCAATGTTTAATTGTGAAGATCTTTAAGTTTTGAAGGGTGTGTCCATGGCGGCGTGACATGTTCGATGTTTCACCATGAAAAAGTTGTTGTAACTCAGCCATACAAATGTCCGACCAGCGCAAAAATTCACATGTTCGATAAGGGTCCTGGCCTGAACACATCTAAAGGCTAATATTCTGTTTTAATTATAGCGCCACCTACTGGCAACAGGAAATGACTTGGTTTACACTAAATTAAACATGCAATGTCCAATCTGCACTAGATTTCACATTTTGGTAAGAGTCCTGGCCTGAAGACATGTAAAGGCCAGTGTACAGTTATAATCATAGCGCCACCTGTTGGCAATGGGATATGTCATGTTTAACACTAACTCAAACATACCATGTTCAATCTGCACCAAACTTCATATGTTTGATCAAAGTCCTGGCTTGAAGACCTCTACGTGCCAATATTCAGTTGTAGTCATAGCTCCACCAGCTGGTACCAGGAAGTTTGGCACATATAAATGAATTTGACATTATTCCTCCTATATTTGCCACACAAAATGCATATTACTGACCATTTGCGGTTTTCCTAAAGCCACTGGGTGGCGGTGAGCCCGGGTGCAAGGGCCCTTTCAATGCTGCTTGCAGCTTTAATTTTCAATGAGATTTGACAGTATGAACCTTTGCCATGAGGCACAGTTAAGACAAGTTCATCTTGTCTGCCTCCAATGTTGTAGTCACTGTGAACACACCTTAAGAGAGACATAAATGAATCAAAGTCTCACTCCACACATAGTCTAACTTCTCTGTTTCTCTGTTTGCAGCTGACTCGTGTCCCAGTGGAGGCCTGCGAGCAGTACTCATCCTGTAAAGAGTGTCTGGGATCTGGAGATCCTCACTGTGGTTGGTGTGTGCTTCATAGCATGTGAGTACAACCCTCCTGCACTGTCCTGTATGTACAGGTAGACAAACTCCCGAGGATCATATAAAGGATGTACAGTATGTGTACTAGATGTTGTTTAAAGGGATAACCAACCCCCCCCCCCCCCTCCCCTCCCTCCCCTGCCTCCCTCCCATTGACTTCCATCATACAGTGGAAGTCAATGGGGGTTGAAACTGGTAACCAACATCTTTCAAAATATATTTTTGTGTGTTTGAGTGTGTTCTGCAGATGAAAGAAATGTACAGTATACGGATATGGAATGACAAATTTCATTTTTGTGTGGATTATCCATTTAAGAGGCATGTGGGGTGATATGTTCTCATTTAGAGTAATTCAAGTAAGTCACATTTAAGTAAGTGTGTGGCCTTAGAGTTGAGGAACAGCTCTCTTCACCACCTCACATTTTTCCCACTAATGGATCTCAGACACATGCACACACATGGAAACACATAAACACAAATACTCGTACATGGCCACCTTTCCACCCACTGTGTAGAAAGCGAGGGTGATGGATGCTTCAGGCCCTCAAGGGATGGCCACATTTCCCACTCCACTGTAAATTGAAAATTGGCTTCTTGTCCTCTTTTGAGGACCCCAGAGGAGTGTGTGTGTGCGGCATGGTGAGCTCAAGCTTTCTCACATCTCAGCAGCTCCATATTCAATGACGTCTAGGTTTTAAAACACTTTACACACACATGCACACATCACCTGTGCCACTAAGGAGCGACAGGGCCAGAGAGGGTCTAGCAGACATTGGCAGTATTTCAGACCAAAAGCAACGTTACACTCTTAAGTGCAGGAGAAAGAGAGGGAGAGTGAGGAAAGTAAAGAGATGTGTAGAGATTCAGGGCCTATCTCTCTCTGTTTCTCTCAGGGCTTTTGAGTGCTCTAGACACGACAGGGGCCATGGGCATGGCGTTTGCCACATGGCTGCCCAAGGTCAGGCATGCTTAAAATCTCACACTCATCTGACTCTCACCCTCTCGTTCTGTCTCGCTCTCTCTTGCTTTTGTAAATGCGAGAGCTGCATTAGTGCTGGACAGTGAGACAGGTGCTCAAATGGCCTGTGCATGTATCATTTCCTCCTGAGATGTTTGATAGTTTCGGTCTTAAGCTTTGTTGCTTAACGTCCGCTCTAGAGCATTTCCTGATCCAGACAATGTTTAAAGGATGAGTACAGGTGAATTGAGACACGTTGTACTTCTTGTAGTAAACATTTTTTAACTTTTTTTGGTTAAAAAATATCCAAAATCAATATTTGAGCAAGTACATAACCAGCCAGTGTTCAAAACTATCGCTTTACTTTAGCCCGATTCACAAAGCTTAGCTTATAATAATGTTTTCTAATTTGAGTGGGACGGGTTGGTTTTTGTGGGAAATTCGAGCATGGCACTGCGTCATTATGTCACGTCTGTAAACATAAAGAAGTTGTCCCGGCTAATAGGCTATCGCATGTGAGGATCCTGCAGGTGGCGGCTCGTTTATAGCCTTTTCTCACAGCAGCTAGAATAATTAAATGTCAAAAAATCATTTTGATGGCGGATTGTAATCCAGAAAGGATTATATGAAACACATGTGAATGACATTATATTCCAGTTTTAAACGTGCTTCTGATTACAGATAGCCTGGGATTACACAAGATTTGTATTTTAAAGACAACTAGTTCGAAGGGAGCATAGTTTGTTTTTTGGGTTAAAAGAATTTCTTAATATGAAATTCGAATGGTGTGACAATTAGAGATTAGACTGTACAGAAATTAAAATCTACACGCTAATACACATTATACTCATATTCACGCAGTGCTGATGTTGTTAACATTAATAATTTGAGAATAAAGTATAACAATAATAATAATTTGCACAGTTTGATGTGATATGAGCTAATCAATCCTTAGATTAAATTACCATTGGTAGCGCGATTTATTGTAATGCTTTTTTCCTCAGTTGGTCAGAACAAGCATGGCAGACTTGTTACTTACTTGTTCAGATGGCAATATACGGTGAAAATTCTTATTTGGGCCATATATTCCAAGACGTAGGCTAGAATCTGTGAGTACTGCAGGATTCACACCGGTGCGGTGACTGACAGACATATAATATCATAATGAATCATATAATATTCATTCAGTCGTTTTAACCATTTATTTATCCTTTGTCATTTTAGACATTTAGCTATTTATTTAGCTAATTGGCAATTTTAGCTGTTAGTTTAGTAATTTATGTTGTCCATTATATTTAATGTATCACATAATTAGTATTTTTATTAATGATTTCATTTTTTAGCTCTTTACCAATTGTAGCAATTTATTTGGCAGTATTTTTTTATCATATTCAAGTCACATAATTTATGCATTATTTATTATCCATTTAAATATTTATTTAGCTGTTTATTCATGTAGCCACTTAGGTTTCATTTATTTATTTAAATCATCATTTTTTACTCACTTTTTAATTGGCCCACAATTGTTTTTAATATTTAAATATTAAATACAAATCACATTTAAAAAATTACGGTCTTACACACCTTTGACTTGTGAATTCACAAGACGTAAGACAAATAGAGGATATAAAGTTCACAGATGTACCTATTGATTCAGGTGCAGTTGAAGGCAGGTGTGCAGTGTTGCTGCAAAGTAGATTGTGTTTTTATACTATTTGAATTTTGTCCGATTTGTTATTTTTTTATTTATTTTTTTATTTTTATTTTTTTTTGCCGCTGTGAATGATGTTATTAGTTTTGGACTGAGTCCTGTATTCGCACTGCAGGAGCAGGCTGATCAACTTGCCATGACTGTCCATGAAGGAAGGAGGTCATTTGTGACTGAAAACTGTGCATCTAGAGAGAGAGCTGCCTCTTTCTCTCCTTCACTCTGTCATTTCTCTCTGTCCTCTGGCAGCAGAAACAGTGTCAAGTGTACACGGGACACAATGCTAATAAAAACAGCAGCAGTTTGTTGTTTAGCCTCAGGTGGTAGAAGGGCCAGCACTCGCAGCAGGTCTTTATGTTGGTTGGTAACACAACCAGTATGGCTGCATCTGCATAGGCCAACCCTCGCTTCCATTCAGACCCTGTGTCGCTTCTTATTTTGGACTCTTTTGTCTCTGCATTTTTCATATCCCCATTCTATTTGTCCCTTCTGTGTTTTTCATTACTTTCTCATCGGACTCTCTCATTCTCTCTCCTCTCCCATGGCCTCATGCCCAGAGAAAGTGAACAGCACCACTCTCTGATAGAGTCAGGCAATCTGACCTGGCCTCCCTGGGTCCCCGGCTGATTGATTGCCCTGGAGTTTACCTTCTCATCCTCTCCTCCCCTGCATACGTAACCAGGGCCCCTGTAACTCGAGTCCTGTCCAGAGAGGGCTCTCTCACGCCAGGCATGACTCCTGCCAGTGCTCCCCCCATTTGTCTGCTGTAATCTACCTGTTTTTCATAGGTAATGATGCTTAAAGCAGCATATCTTAACACTGATGTGCCACAAAGAGATTCTCTGACTGCCATACAGCAACTGTATGGTTGTCTTTTTAATGAGAGATGAAAGACATTGTAAACAGATCAATAGAGAAGTGCAGAGATCAGATGGACTACACTTCTCACCCTGATCATTTCAGAGAGTTTGAGAGATCTGTCTGTCTGTTTCTCTCTCTGTCTATGTGAGAGATACAGTTCATTCTATTCTATAGTCATTCTCTCTATTTTTTTTTCCGTAGAAAGATAAACACGTAGTGATGAAAGCCAAAATATTACATTTAAAATGGGTAGAATTCAATGTTCTATGCAATTGTGTTGATAGAAAATCTCGAGATACATTTCTAGCTTCAACATTATTTGTTGATACTCCTCTTTAAAAGCACAAAGAATCAGCTGTATACAAAATGACCCACATTTGGGTTTTGACCACTGAAAATGTGTACAATTTGCCAGTTTACTCATGGAACTGCATTAAGATCACCATATCTCTGGGATTGAACCATTTAGGTACTTTAAAACAAAGATACCAAAAGCAAAGTTTGTTAAAAACCAGAATCTAAAAGGATATTAAAGATATCTTTAATACTTTTTGAGTTACAGGCATGAAAATTTGAGATTGCTAAATTCAACAGATTTTACTAATAGACCTACCAATCTGTGTGTAGAAATAAAAAATGATGCTGCCAGCTTTGTAAATTGGCACCAAATCTCAGGTGAAATTTGTCATTTTGACCCCCTTCTGCAAAATAGTGGAATAACCAGGAAATATACATTTGTGACATTTAATATTTTGCCTTTCATCACTATGCTTGTTTATATTTCTCAAAAATCAAAAATTTAAGCTGGGGAAGTTTCCAAAATTTTGTTAATTCAACACGGAATAACCCTAAAATAAAACAAAAACATTCATTGTAAAATTAACAAATTACAAATGTTGCCTGACAACAGACAAAATAAGTCCTAAAGTACTAAAATTGCAAATAAATAAATAAGATAAATAAAAATGACAAAAGCACATGCAATTATTAAAACTCAAACTAAAATTAAAATGAAAATGCAAAAAGGCTAATTCAAAATATTAAATACTATTAATATATAAAATACTAAATTAACACTTCTCAATAAAGCACTTTTGTGAGCTGTTTGATGCTTAAAGTTCATGTAAGAAACTGGATTCAAATAAGTGAAAAAAAAAACTCTTATTTGCATTTATTTTTCAAGATGTCAGAAACCACGCAAAAAAAACAGTGTAAAGAGGAAAAAGGTGCACTTGTTACCTTAAGCAACTACTTCTAGCTACTCTAATCTTTTAATTTACTTTTGCCAGTGTAACTCAAAGTACAAAGCGTATCAGGGCAGGCACAGGAGCTGATGATAAATTAACTAAGTAAAAGCTAAAAGTAATTAATTTAAAAATGTTTTAACGAGAACTGGAATTATTAATAATTGCCTAATTTTGCTCATCTTACTAGACCATAACACTGCCTCTGCTAACTCATACAATTACTCTTCCTCTGCGGAGAAAATCCCAGTTACCATAGTTACCCATGAATTTCTATAGAGGAACATGAAGAGGAATATCTGGCTATTTATGGAAAGAAATACAAGTTTTTGTGTGTTTTTTAAAAAAAAAAACATCAATAGTGTTCAACATCAAATTCAAGTATGTTGACTTAGAAACTGGAAATTTTAAGTTTCATTCATATCTGTAACAAAACCTCTGAGGCACCAGTTTAACACCAGAGTTAGAGGTTTGTTCAGATCACTCAAGGAAGCCGTTAGCTCTTTTTCCTGTCTCTGTCTCTCTCATGATTCTCCCGACACATCAAATAGCATGAAACAGTCTAATGGCACAAAGCAACAGAGTTTCAGAGGGCTGTTTTGTGTTAAGTGAGGTCAATATGTTGGCCAGCAGAGCATAAATATAGTAATCTAGACTGCTGGAGAACAGGACTCTGTGATGAGACAGATCACTCTAGTCCTCAAGAGGGATGCAAAAGTCAACAGAGTTCCACACAGTCACTAGAGAGAGAAGGAAAACAACACGCAGGAGGAATGGATGGATGGCTGGGCTTATTTGCTCAACCTCACACTACTATTGATCATGGGGAAAATAGAGAAGAGGGGTTAAGGGTCAGGGAGTGTGTGTGTGTGTGTGTATAATCCACTTGGGAAGATTGTGTGTCACTAAATTAACAGTGCATTGGATCACCACACCACCCTTAGACCCTCAGGTTTTTTTCTCTTTTACCACTGGTGAACAGCGTAAACTAATCCTAAATCTTGTTTCCTTGACAGTTTAAATGCAATGGGCATTAAAACATACAACAAATTGACTTACTAAGCTGGATTCAGTTGTGCTGAGGAGGTGAGAAAGAAATAAATCTGAAGTCTTGAATACAAAATAGCCTCCATACATCTTTCATCTGAATGTGAGTTATAAGACAAACCTGAGGCAACAACAATACCTTTTAAATATATTTTATAGCTATGAGACTGTCTGATTGGATGGCAAGGGAGAAAAGACAAATATCTGTGGGTTGCTGTTTAGTTTAAGAGCTTCTCTGCAAGTTTGTTGTTTCCAATCAACCTTCAGATAACCTTCCCTCTCGCTGTCAACACAGGAGCAAAGCCGCCTGCTCCAAACTTCTGTTTACCCAGAAGATCTCCAGAAGAGTCTGTTAGTCTTGGAAAACAGAACCAGAGAGGCAAAAATCAATAACCCTAGGAGAGGGGGAGGGCGCTCCCCTAGTTTAAATGTTCAGATGTGTAATTTATGAAGCGGTTTGTTTACTTGTTAAGGCTTTCATTTTTTTCCCATCTGAACCCTCTCTACCCTTTGACTTGGAGAGGATCATTTGTTCGTGTTTATGAGAGAAGAGGGTGGGGTTTTTTTATGTGAGAAAATACCATTAGTATTGTTATATATTCTAGACCAGGGGTGTCAAACTCAATTCCTGGAGGGCCAGAGCCCTGCAGAGTTTAGATGCAACCCTAATTAAACACACCTGATCCAGCTAATCAAGTCCTTCAGGCTTAACTGAAAACTGCATGGTTTGTGTGCTGGAGCAGGGTTGGAACAAAACTTTGCAGGGCTCTGGCCCTCCAGGAACTGAGTTTGACACCCCTGTTTTAGACTCACACAAAATGAACACATTTTTATACTTATTTATTAAAAAAAAAAAATTCAATTAGGGAACAAATAAATAAGTGAGAAAGTGCTGTTGCAATCAGCATAGTATTTTGTGAATGAAGTATGTTTGCATTCTGTCAATCTGAGTCTATAGTATTCATTTAGTTTTATAATCCCAGATTGAGTGGAAAACGTATTCACCACAGTTTAACAACATTACATCCATCCTTGACGATCGCACTAGTTCCCGAGGGCTGCAATGAATAACTCCCCTGACTGCTTTACAAATGTCTTGGAAACATTGCCAGAATGTTTCGGAGGCAGTCATTTTGCACAGGGTGTAAATGAGCAGCGATTGTGATGCTTTGGAATGGCGTGGAGACGGATAGGCTGTAAATCATACTTAAGACAGGAAAATAAGCCTGTCAGATTTCCGTCTCTCTTTTCGAAGGCTGACAGGCTGAGACTGGAGCAGATTGACAGAGATGCAAATTCACACTCCATTATAATATCTTTATGTGTCTTTATTAGGATGGGTATGAGATGGATATTATTTTGGGGCATATCAAGAATATCAATATGTCTCTCTCCATCACCATCTTTGACAGCTTGTTACTGAGGCTTTATGAGAGATGCAATTATTGTTTAAAACTGTAATGGCCATGATGTCCTTCAGGAACAAACTTTACAGATTGCATCCACAAGTGAATAGGGTTTATGGTTTTATTATTTAATTTATTTATTTATTTATTTGTTTGTTAATTTTATTATTTAGCTTTTTTATTTTTCAAAATAAGGTATCAGGTAAAAACATTAAACCTTTAACAATAATACTTACATTACAAAAAACACTTAATGATTTTTACAACCTAATTTCATGACTAAAATGTACCTGTGGAAACTTATTCGCAAAACGCAAAATACATACCAATAAGTACTGTACATATCACTGCAGTTTCCAACAGAAATTAACACTAGAGGTGGTAAAACAGTGAGCACTTGTAATCGTTTTCGTACACAGTTATGATTACAGCTCCATATGTTTCACTTTCTGGACGTAAAAAGCTTGCTTGGTAGCTCAGCCAGCACAGAACTGGACTTGCGGAATCCTTGGGTACAAATCCCATGAAAAACATGACTCGCGATGAAAGAGCTCAAAGATGAGATATCAAAAAAAAAGCATAAATGGCATGCTTGCGGTTGCGTTTTTAAATCACATTCACTTTTGTTCATACTATCGGGTAGGTTTAGGTGTAGTGCAGATGGTTTTATTTAAATTTATTTTAAAACGTCACAGAGCGCTAAAGTTATAGCGCCACTCAATGGACATTTCAAGTCAGAACTGTGGTGACAACATACAAACATACAAAACCAAAGTCACATAAAATGTACCATATATACATTCACCTGTTCCAGGAAAAAAACAAACACTCTTTTAGCGCCACTCAGTGGACATTTCACATCGAATATGTCACAAAACGTACATGGCGCTACCTATGTGTGTTTTTGTCACTAAAATTGCGTTTTTCAAACATTTTTTTCAACATTGTTAAATATTTTTCTCAGTTTTAAATTGATTACATTTTAAAATTACATTTTTAAACTCAAACAGTAGAGCATACTGATAAATGTAAATGTATAGCTTGAATGCACTGTAAGTCGCTTTGGATAAAAGCGTCTGTTAAATGCATAAATGTAAATGTAAATAAATGCATGGCGCTAGCAATGTCGGTAACACTTTATAATAACGTTCAGTTGTAAGTCATTTCTAAGTGATTAGTTAATGATGAACTAATCATTTACAAAACATTCATAAGCGATAAGTGATATGCTAACAATTTGTGTATCTTTTGTTAATTCATTTACAAGTCATTTACAAGTAATTAGTTAATGATGAACTAATTGTTTACAAAACACGACTATGCTTTCATAGATGATTAATAAGTGATATGTTAATATTTTTATCTGTTTTGTAGATTAAGTTATAAATCATTTACAAGTGATTAGATGATGATGAACCAATCATTTACAAAACATGACTATATTTACAAGTGATGAGTAGTTTACACTTTAGATTAGGGGATGCAGAAAGCTTTGTAAATGATTTATAATGTTTGAGATAATAGTACAATGTTGACATTTCAATGATTTATAAGTGATTAATATTATATTAACTTGTAACTATTAACCATTAAGGATCTGTTTGATTATTTCATGGTGCTATCTTTTAAAGATAACTTATGACAGATTTGTAAATTGTTAGCATATTACTTAATCATTTGTGAATGTATAGTCATGTTTTGTAAATGATTAGTTCATTATCATCTAATCACTTGTAAATGATTTATAACTTAACCTACAAAACAGATAAAAAATATTAACATATCACTTATTAATCATCTATGAAGGCATAGTCATGTTTTGTAAATGATTAGTTCATTAACTAATTATTTTTAAATGACTTGTAAATGAATTAACAAAACATAAACAAATTGTTAGCATATCACTTATTAATCGCTTATGAATGTTTTGTAAATGATTAGTTCATCGTTAAATACTCACTTATAAATGACTTACAACTGAAGGTTATTATAAAGTGTTACCCAGCATACACTTCTGTACACCTGCTTTTAACCGTGAAATCAAATTGACATAATTGTAATAGAAATTTCATTCAACAAGTTAATCTGGAACATAAGCAACACTTCATTTTAGGGTCTCTTAACTAGTTGCTTATTAGCATCCATATTACTAGAATATTAGCCATTTATTAGTAGTAATTAAGCACATATTAATGCCTTATTCTACATGACCTTATTCTACATCCCTAATCCTACCCAATACCTAAACTTAACAGCTACCTTACTAGCTATTAATAAGCAGCAAATTAGGAATTTTTTGAGGGAAAAGTCGTAGTTAATAATGAATGAGTGTTCCCCATTCTAAAGTGTTACCGAAATTTTGTCACAGCTGGGAAATTTAAAAAAAAAAATAAAATAAAATTTTAACAATGACACACTAAGTAGTTACGACACTTTTGCATGTGGCATTTCTAAAATGATGTAGACTGCACATGCAAATAAACGGTACTATCAGCAGGAGCAATTTATTCTTAGTGCATTCCACCTGGGCCTGTCAAGTCAGTCCTGAGTTGTTTTGGACCCAAAACACGCACGGCACCCTCTGTGCCCAGCAGAAAGTGGCGTCTCCCCGGGGGAACAGGACCGGCTCTGTCGCCCCTGGTGCTGAACTCCTGAAGAGCCGGGAGGAGGAGTTTGCGGCTGTCTGAGAGAAAGGAACATGCTTCAAAAGTGACGGAAGCATCAGGATAGAACTACAGCCACACTCACAACTGTCAGCAAGATCTCTCAGAGAGCAGGCAGTCCTACACGACTCAACCTATCCCTCACTGTCACTATGCTGTCACCAGAGAAAGAGCAGGAGACACCGAGAGAGAGAAGACAAAGGGGAGAGGGGGTAGAAGACAGCAAGCTGGGTGGCCTGTCCTGGTGTGACAGAGCGTGAACTAGACATGGAGACAGACACACCTGAGAGAGAAAGAGAGAAAGCGTGCAGGCATTGATTGAAAAGACAGGAAATAGATGTGGAGGAAGTTAAAGGAAAAGTTCAAGCAAAAATGAAAATTTTGTCATTATGTATTCATCGTCATGTCGTTCCAAAGCACATTACTATCTACTTTCCAGAAGCAAAAAGAAATACATTTTGGAGTGACATCAACATAAGAGTGACAAAATTTTAATTTATTTTATTAATTAACTTTTTTATTATATTATACTCATGGTAATATATACACCACTGAACAAACTGTTATTAAATTCTAACAATATTTTGGTTACACTTTATTTTAAGGTGTCCTTGTTACAGTATAACTATACATTTAAGTACTGAGTAATATTAATTAACTACATGTATTTACTATATGGTTAGGGTTAGAATTAGGGTTTGGCTTATGGTTAGTTGCATGTAATTATGAATAATTTATGGTTATTATAATAGTAAGCACATGTAACTTGTGTAACAAGGACGCCGTAAAATAGTGTTACCAATATTTATACATAACATTAAGTCCCATTAATGTTAAATAATGCATTAACTAACATTAACAAAAAACGAGCATGTTACATTATGTTTCAATCTTTAACGTTAGTCACTTTGTATACTGCACAAAAGACTCAATGAATCCATTGATTTAAATGAATAATTCCAACCAAATCACTAAAGTAAAGCAAACTTCTCAGCACAAGTTTTATGCTGCAAACATTATCTTTGAGGTTTACAATAACCTTTCTGAGCTCCTTTAACAATAGAGACTTCTTGTCACAGTGTGATATAGCAGCTAAAAAGTGCTGTTAGAATGTGCTTCTAAATTTATCTTGTGAAAAATTTCCTTTTCATGATTTTCCAAGTCTTTGAATGGTCTATAAAGCTGTGAGAATAAACACCGCTGTGAATTATGTAAAGAACATTGCGTTCATCACAGCAGGTGTACGGTTTTGAACCAGCACCGGAAGGATACCGAATGAGACACAGTCTTGTATTCATCGTAGCCTAATTTTACACAGGTTTCAAATGTCATGCATGTTTTTCTTTTCCAAACAGCTCCAGAAACGTGATATGCCAGTTCGCAAACTCTTTATAATTGCCATTCACCTTGCATTGGCACAGAAGCAAAATGTTTTCATAAATGTTCGACCAGATCAGATTGTTCTCTCTAATTTGAGCGGCACATTGATTTTTCCTCTGGGCACACGGGACCTGTTGGATCATTCTCTCAGGTGGCTGAAGACCCGCTTGTTTGCCCTTTGTGATAGAGGACAGAGGCTCTGTCTATAGCACACACACTCTCAAGTTACTCTCCTTTCTTAGGTGGAGTCTTATTGAGTGTGACCTCTTTAAAATGCTTTGTATAACTTTGAAGACAAAGAGTCTAAATGTCCTCACATCCACTCTGCCTTTGTCTTTTTCGGTCATTCTTAGAGGTCTTCCATGTTCTGTATTTCTTTCTGCTGAAAACTCAGTTGACCCCTGCAGCTGAAAGGAAAAAGATCTGTCTGCTCGATCTAAACAGCAAGAGATACAAAAAAAGAGTTGTAAACGTTCCTCTGAGCTGGATCCTGACAGCCGGAAGGCAGGCACAGGAGACAGATCGGGTGTTAATATGTGCAATGTTTGATCAGATCTGTAGGGGACATGGTGTTGGAGAAGACTGATAATCTGTATAATATTAGCAGGGTAAGATGGGTCCCCTGGCCCAGGAGGAACAGGGACAGCAGGGAGATGAGATGAAGGAGCCGGTCTGAGGTGTTTTTGACAGTTCCTGAAATTGCATGCGAGCGCTGCTGCGTCACGTAAAACTTGACGCGTTTATGGCATTGAGATGAATTGTGGGTATTTGTGTGGGTGTGTGCAACTTTGATAGGTAATGCGTCTCTCCAGCTGTGCCGTAGTCTGGAGTCGGATGGATTCAAGTCGCATGAAAGTGTTTAGAAATGCAGCTCAGATTCTGAGGTCATGTTGCTTTTAGGCAGATTTGGTGTTGAAGTAAATGGGGTTGGGGTATAAGTACAAGAATCCATGACAGTCTTTGTAGACTGTACTTCCAAACAACCATTAAAGGGATAATCTACCCAAAAATTACAATTCTGTTATCATTTACTTAAAACATTTTCAGTTTTCTATTGATTTCCATGATATTTTTGACCACACAGTGGAAGTCAATTGTCACCAAACTGTTTGGTTAACATTCTTCAAAAAATCGTCTTTTGTGTTCCACAAAAGAAAGTAAACCATAAGGCAATTATCAATTATTATTATCAGTTATTTTACATGATTTGTTACATTTTGTTTCCCCATAGTAGATTTTGACTTACATAACCATCAATAATATCAAATTATACAAATCTTACAGTTTACAAAGGGCATGAATTGGCTGTTTTGAGTCTTTTGTTTTAGACCGAGTTGTTACATAATGCGAATTATGTCATCTTTGCACTGTTGTCAGACTTATTCATTTGTCATGAATAATCTTGTCTTTTGGTTTGTGTCCATAAAGTTCCAAATAGAAAATAAGATAAAGTACTTTTCATTTCTTTAAAAAAAAAATAATTCACTGTATTAACTAAATGAGCATAATATATACTTGTTTATATGTAATATATACTTGTAATAGAAACTTGTTTGTGATTATATACTGCTGCATGCTGTATGAATATTGGATTTTGTTTTTTGGACATGAGTGCTGCAGCCTGGATGTTTTTTGTGCGAGCGTTTGTTTGTGTGTCTCAGTATGCCTCAGTGTGTTGGGGTCGTTCCCGGGGTGCTCCACACTAATTTTCCACTCAGCTGAGGTTTGTGGCCCAGTGGGGGGCAGTGGCCCCGAGGTCTCTGCTGGGAATAATCGGGTCAGAGCCACTGGGCTGCGTAATGACTCTCCACGAGTCTTCCTCTTTCTCTCTTCTACCCTCCTTCCTTCTCTCTGCTTCATGGCTCCCACTTTCCTTCCATCCCTCTTCTTTGCTCACTCCATAATGATGGTGACCGACTGGCTCTTCTCTCGCAGGGGGCTCTGAGGGTCTGGCTGACATCGCTGCCTCTAAATTTAAACCTGCCATTTGTCAGTGTGGCTGCACCTTCTTTTGTCAGAGCTCTCCCTTGCTCCCTTTCTCTCTGGGTATCACTGCATTTTAAAAGCATCTTATTTTCTATATGCGCAACTTTACAGGGGTTTGTCTGTCTGGCCACTGGGCAATAGTTCAGCTCAATTTCCTCTTCTTGCTCCTCATCCGTTAATCATTGGGAATCTGTCCCAAAGGGAGGCTTGATAACCATCGGGATGAATGTGTATTTAAGTGCATATTCAAATATGCATTGACTCATCTATAAGTAGTTAATATGTTATATGTAGAGCATGAACTGGCTAGAGTTCAAAAGTCTGTCTTATAGCAGCTGAACTCGGTAGTACTGTGGCTTTGATTTTTATTTTACGCATAATGGAATTTCAATGAGATTTTTGGAGTAGAATTGGCTTAGGAACGATAGGCGTTTCACGGGAAAAGGTTTTTCTACTGCTATCAAAACCATACCTACTGTGGTTGCATTTTAAAACACACTTCCAATTCCAAGGTTATTGTAAAAGGTAGGATCTTAATTATTCTGCTTCCCATGTTAACTGCAGTAATTTGGGCCAAATTCTAAAGTGGCAATCACAGAATGTACTGCAACAAGCTCAGTAAAAGAAAAAAACTGTGTTGGGTGAGATGGGAGAAATGGCAATTATAACTCAACTTCTATTTCATTTAATACCGAAAAGTATGTATTTTATGCTTATTTAGAGTATTGTTTTGTTAGCTTAGCCACATGCTAATAACAAACTGTTGAAATCAACTGAGTTGAAGTACTTAGTGCTTTAACATTTCGTTTTCTTACTTTTTCGCTTTATCTGCCTCTTATTCTCTCTTTCTTGAAGTAATTTAGTCCAAGATTTTTTTTTTTTCCATTTTTAATTTAATTCACTTAAGGACATGAATGAAAGAAAAAATGTAAAAATTGTTGCTGAAATTTTTATTTCTGCCTGTTCTTCACACTGGAAATGGAAGGTCAAATTAACTGCATTGCATCATGGGATACACTATTCTATGCAGTGCTCTCTATTTTTGAGAATTATTTTATTATGTCTTCTGGATTATCACATTTGTTTATATACATACTGTAAGTGTTGGGGAGTAACTAGTTACATGTAATGGTGTTACATAATTTAATTACAAAATAAATGTTACTGTAATCTATTGAAGTTACTAAGAAAAAAATGTGTAATTAAATTAGTTACTTATGGAAATGTTAATGATTACAAAGGGGGTTACATTTGAATATTTTTACACACATCGATTTAATTTATTTCTTTCCCAAATTGCATCGACTGCTCTTGCATTGACACCATTGTTTCAGGAGATTAGGACACGGAATAGGACATACTTATTCGATAACTGTTTTATTTCCTATTTGGGTTTATGTATATGCATTATTTTTTTGTGATTAACTGTTTTTTCCAAGGCATTCCAAGATGCCAGTGTTAACTGCAAATATTTTTTTAAAAACAGTATCAGTATTAAACTATCTTTTGTTGTGATTTTAAATCTGTATTTAACCTCAGAATGATCTCAAAGTAAAAAGCGGTGCTAAAGTCAGATTTTGTGGTGGTTGTGCTTTAAAATTAAATGATTATAATTAGGGGTGGGCGATATGGAAAAAATATCATATCACGATTTTTTTTTTTTTTTTTTTTTTTTTTTAGAAATATCACGATTCACGATTTTATCACGATTCTTTGTCATGTTGGTTTTACTATTTTGCAAGATGTCTGAGCATTACAGCCAAACTAATTTCCCTATTATAAAGACAAAGCCTTTCAAGGTAACAAAAAAAAAAAGAAAGAAAACAGAAAAGCAGATATTTAGGCTAAAGTGGGCGAAGATAAAAATCTTTGTCATTATTTTTTCTTTGTTATTAAAAAATAAGAACAAAGATACACATTACAACTACACATAATATACAAATAAAACAAACAGTGCTTTATTTTCAGATACAATAGGTGTATTTAGCAGGAGCATTCAAGAAATTGAATGAGCAAATATAAAAATAAAACACTATATAGACTGATTCCTAAAGCAACTGTATTAAAGTTCTTCAGTCAAGAATAGTGAGTGATTTTTCTCTTTGCGTATTGTTGTTTTTTAACATTAAAGGAATAGTTCTCTCAAAAATAAAAATTCTGTCATCTGTCTGTCAATTCTGTCATAGTGTTTTATTTTTATACCATCATTTACTCACTCAAAAGTTGTTTTAAACCTGAATGAGTTTCTTTCTTCTGCTGAACATAAATGCTGTTTTGAAGAACGTGGAAAACCAAACAGTTGCTGATCCACAGCGACTTCCATAGTATTTTTTTCCCTACTATCAAATGCAATGTGGACCAGCACCTGTTTGTTTACCCACATTCTTCAAAATATCTTCTTTTGTGTTCAGCACAAGAAGGAAATTAATACAGTTTTGGGACAACATTTGAGTGAGTAAATAATGACAGAAATTTTAGGGTGAACTATCCCTTTAATAACAGTCGACTGCATGTTGAATATTGTCCCTTTAAGACATGCACGCATCTAATATACTGGCACGTATCCGTTTTTCTCTCAACTGTTTACTTTCATTTTAGGAATAACCAAATGAGTCTATATATAAACCTTGCATGACAGTATTAGAGCAAAAGTCTAGTAATCAGGTGCTGTTTGACAGGTTTTTAGTTTGCGCACTTCGTGTGTACGCGGCGCTCAGAAAAAGTGCACGTCAGACTAGCGCGTAAATGAAGTGTTTAACCGGCAAGGCTTTAAAGCACATGTAAATAATCTACTTTTGTGATTGCGAATAAGTGCAGTGTCCCATGAGAGTAACTCTACTGCTGAGTTAACACTGATGTGAATGTATTTGGCGTTGTACAGTATATTGATACGGCGGCGCCAGAACTGCAGCTGATAGAATGTGCGCTGTAGCACAATACTACAATATGTCTTCAAAAGCAGATCGTGGAGACATTTTTATTGTCACCCCTAATTATAATCTTAATTCAAGTTATGGAAGGATTTTGAAAGTCTGACAGTAATCAGTGTTTAGTACTACTGTAAGGTTATCCCTGCCTGGTTGAAATGTTTCAAAATGATTAACAGTTGAAAACATTTGTTAGAAGTTTAGAAAAGTAATCATAAAGTAATCAGTTACATCTCTTTAATGAAGTAATTGACATTTACACTACTTATCACATTTTAATACATAGGGTAATCTGTAACCTATTACATTTCCAAAGTAACCTCACCAACATGTATACTCCATAAATCCTAAAATTACTGTGTTGGTTTGCTTTTCTAAGCATAGACAGTCTCTTTCCTTTGAAACCTACTTCTGTAGTTCTTCTCCAGTATTTGTCCCATTAGAGCTGTCTTTGCTTCATGCTGCTGGTCAGACCTTGGGAGTTCCCACACTTTAAACTCCACTAGGCCACTGTCGTCAGTCACACATGAGAAATGTACTTCCTCATGTTTATTATAAATTAGTCTTGGCAAAGCGAGGTTGGTACTATTTTCCAGTATGAGCCCCAACTCATTCTTATGGTAAATTAACAATTTTAGTTGTACAGCAAGTGAAACTCTGTTGAATAAAACTCCTTGAGGGATTTATTATTTTAAAAGAACTTATTAATTTAGCTGCTTCTGGCTGACTCTGTTAGCTGCTTTCTTCTGAAGACATCTGCAGTCTCTCTCTATCTGTGGGTTTGATGTGAAGGGTGGCATTGCAAACTTACACTAGAATTATTTCCCCCGATCAAAACACAAAACTTGCAAGTACAATGAATTTGGATGCACTAATTACATGTTTTTATTCATTTACCGATGTGCATAGTTATTTATTTGTTTATTTCCTCCTCTGCTAGCATGGGTGATGTAATGGTATTTGGGTCAGTGTGTCAGAGAGCAGAGTGAACGGAGGGTCACAAGGGGAACAGGAAGAGAGAGGGCAGGCGAGATGCCAGGAGGCCGTCCTGAGTGTTTTGCATGTGCCCACTCCAGCGCTCCCGTCTGCCTGATCGCTTTGATGCGATTTCATTTCCTGTTCATTATTCATCAAAGTACCGCATTTCTCCATGTTCGGGCAGCATTTACATAACGAGGGAAACAAATTACTCCTTAGTCGTCTAATAGAGCAGTTTACTTTACTAATGATAAGGTATTAAAACAAACCTCCCGCGTGTTGACAGGTGCACGCTGGATGACTTATCAAGGAGATCACCAATTCATCAGATGGAAAAGCATTTGCAGAGAGCTGAGATGGTTTTAAAAACTCATTAAACTGCACATACACACATGTAGAAATATTAATGAAGTACACACACAAATACACACCAGAAAAGTCTTGAAACTGGAAATGAAACCCATTTTAACCTTAGATCAAATATAATATAATGTAATATAATTAACTAATAGTAACTAACTAAAGTCAGTTATACAATGCAATGTATTAATAATATTAATATGAAATGTGTAGTATTTTGTAATTTCATATGTATAAAATTTAGTGTATTATATTTTTTATTTTACAAAAATATTTACTATGAAATGTGTAATATACTGTTTTGTATATATGAACATTTTATTTTTATTATATTGTTTATAATATTTCCAAATGCAACAGAAATTAAAAAAAAAAATTCTGATTTTATCCATTAGGAACTGATCATTGGACAATGAAATAAATATTATATATAAATAAATAAATACTGCTCACAATTTAACTGGAAATGTGGATAAAGAAAGTAAATAAGGCCAGTTTCACTCTCATTTTATTTATCCAATAATTTTTTAATTTATTAAAGGAGTGAGATACACAAACAGTGCTGTTTATCCTGCTGATATTTGTCTCCGGGGCTTTTACATGAGCTTGTAAATGAAGGCTCATATATGTTTTTACAGTGCTCTCAGGCCATAAGCAGGCATCTGCTTTATAGCCCTTTTAAATAAGAAATATTCTAGTTCTTACAAGCTGAGCTGACTTGTTTCAGCCACAACATGTCAAAGCCCCTGTAATCTCCAAATTATAAACAGACAACCCTCACACGCCCCCTATTGGTGAGAAAGAATAATGTCTGTGTTTAAACAGGCTTCACTGCCTACATACTTTCCTGTAGTGTTACGTAATGGGTGCGGACCGAGAGGGACTTGTTAGGTGTGATGTTTTATTAAAGGCCTTTGACAAGTGCGTCTAACTGCGGGATGCACAGCCCCGCCAAATCATCCAGAGACTCGCACAAGACAGTTTGTCTCTCCCACAGCGCTCTGAGAATGCAACACACTGTCGTTCTAGAGTTCAATGTTTCACCACCCATAGCTTCCACTAGTGTGTGTGTGTGTGTTTGAAAACGTAGTACACAGCATGCTTATTAAATCAGCTGCAGAAAAGGGATTCAGGCTCTGTGATTGGAGCTACAAAGGAGGCCATTCTGATTAAATGCATCTTAGACCTGCTTAGCACAGAAGCACAGAGAAAGAGGATGATTGTTGCCATTTAAATCTCTTTCGTTTCCTCTTTCATTCACCAGCAGATTATTCCCATTCTGTTCTCAGAGTTCTCCACGTTAGGCTTCTTAACTTTTCAATTCATTCACTGTCCTACCTCTCTCTCCCGCCGCCTTTTCTGCAGTGGAAGAAAACCCTGTCACAACTGTCATCCGTTATAAACTTCTCTCCCTCTCATAAGGACTCTGTGCTGATTCGTAGTTAATTGCTTCACAGATTTGAATAAAGCCAATCTGGATTAGTCAGGGGAATGACAGGCTAAAAAACCCAGTCAGAGCAGACTATTTTATCCACTGTTGTACTATCCAAGCAAGAAAAACTTTGAAATGTTTAAGTGTAGGACTCAATTGCACGCTTCCGGTTGTAGGTATATTTTATGAACCATTATGAGATGTGTTTTGGGTATTTTATCCAAAAATTGTATATTGTATTGTATTATATTATATTTTATCTTGGTTCTTATAAATACTTACTGTATAATTTGTATTTTTAATCTAATACATTTTTTAATTAAGTTTTCTAATAAAAAATGTATAAATAATAATAACAATATAATAATAATATAAATACATAGAAAAATAAATACATTATATTTACATTTAAATATTAACTTTATTTTAATATTTTATTATAAGGACATTTGTTTACTTTTCTACTCAACACAACTGAATTCGTCATTATATCTTATGAAGGATTAGAAGTAGTGTCTAAACAAATAAATGAATAATATTTTTAATGCTTATTGTTTTTTATAATTAAATATTACATTAATTTACTGTTACAGGGTCCAGGAAAACAGTACTCTGTATTGGTGTCTGGGTTCTTTAGCACCAGTTTGTACCTTGCAAGTCAAGCGGTCAGAACTAAAAGTCACTAGTGTAAAATAGTCTTAAACGTGCTTAATCTTGGCCCTGTAATCTGATGTGTTTGGATTAGATGTCACAGTGTTAGGGCGGTCCCCTCATCGGCTCTGTGACCCAGTGTTGTGAACGGATCAGAGTGGAGGGTGTTTGGATCTAAAGGGAGGGTCTCTGAGCTCTGCTTCTCCCCACCTGCAGAACCCGGCAGCCATGAATACACTTCATTAAGGGTAGAGCACAAAGCTGGCTTGTCCCTCGGCCCTTTGGGCCTGCTCTGCTTCCACAAATAGAGTCGCTGTTGTTTTAGCACCACCGAGAGAACAGAAACAGGATAGAGTCACCACAACCAACTGGTCTTTTCTTTCTCTCTCTGTAACCGCCTCCCTATCTCCTGAAATATGAAACAGAAATATAATGCATGGATTTGGACTAGTAACCAAGCTTGTGTTCTATTTCCTTCATGCTGCACTGGTCACAGATGGGAGATGGTTGAACGCATTTGTGCAGTTGTTTTGATTTCCCCCCACATTCTATCAAATGCTTTGTCTTCCTTTTACATCTGTCTTTCTCACGTATTTCTTTTTGTCTTTGTTTTCCAGGTGCACCAGGAAGGAGAAGTGTGAGCGGTCATCCGAGCCTCGTCGTTTTGCCTCTGATATAAAGCAGTGTGTGAGACTCAGCGTTCACCCCAACAACATCTCCGTGTCTCAATACAGTGTCATGGTGAGCACTAATTTTCAATTCTCACCTCAGTTCCGTCTGTGTAATAACACCATAAAGTATCCTTAAGGAATACTGAGGAATTACAGAACCCCTTTAAGTGTTTCTGAGGATAAAGCCAAACACTGGACATATTGACATTAGCCTTCACTAATTCAGTTATGGAGCCCATTACTCTTCTGGCTCCATCATTAATGTGATCATAGTCTTAAGTTCAGCCTTTATGGATCTGCCTGTTACACTGATGGGTTTATGAAGACACGTCATGCAGCATGACTGTACCACACGTGCCATGTTATTTCAATGACGTTTGCATCGAGTCACACACATGACACAAAGCTGATTTACTGTTTTTCTGGGAGGTGTACTTCATGAAATCTATCATGTCATTTTTCATTTTACTGTTTTTCTGAAAAAAGATGTTTACATTCTCCACTGCTTTTGATCTGGATAAACTGCTATTCTCTTAAAGAAATACTGGAGATGCTTGCTCTTGCCATTTATTATGCTATATTTTTGGTAATTTTGGACAGTAATGTAACAAATTCATTAATTTTCAGTCATGGCCTTAACAATAACACACAAGAGCTTGATTAATTGCAAAATGTAGGACAAGAGACTCCTATAAATGTAGGCCATGGTGTTTCTTTTAATTTGAATCCCCTCCTTGTTCCATACATTTTTCTTTGAAGCTTAGTATTTTATGACTATTTGTACCAAATATTACCCAAAATTACCTGACTGGTCACTCACATATCTGAATGAATATTATGGGTTTGTGAATAATCTATATTATTCAGATTTCTGGAAACTAGAAAACTGGTTTAATTTGGTTTACATGATAACCTGAATGTGACCAAATTTTGATTAATATCATATTATTGTTGTGCTTGTAAACACAGTCAGGGTGTCATATCAAGTCTGTTTTCTCATCCCAGTCACTATGTGCCCATATCCCTTGTCAGGACAGTTACTTTTTTCTATTGGTGTTTTTTTCCAGCCAAGTGCTGACTCTACCACTTGTTTGTTGAGTGTGTGTGTGTGTAAAATCCATCAAAGCAGGCCATGGTTTCAGACCTTATCCTCATGTAATCCAGCACCTCCTCTGAGCCTTTATATCAGATTAACGTCTCCACTAGAGAAGCTGGCCTTTCAGCTGATTCAGGATCTGTATTCTGGGCCCAAAATCAAAACCTCAACTACTAAGCTGTATAAGAGCTAATAAACTCCCATTACGTCACCATATAACACAAGATCTGTGCTCCACGGAATGATGTTTAACCAGGACCTAGATATGTTTAGATAACACTAAATCATTTACACAGCAGTGTTTCTCCATATGCAGGTACTGTATTTCTTTCAATCAGACCATTCGTGTCTACCGTATCTAGGCAACCAGTCAAAGCAGATGTCAGGAGATTCAGTAGTAGCTGTTCACAGTCATTGAAGAGTTGATGTGATCATCACCAGATATCGCCAGATTCCCATTTCACAAAAAGTCCTTGTATAAACTCTCCAGGTGTGTTCTGAGAGTGCTAAGGCTTTAAGCTTTAAATAATGAGCTCAATCCTCTCAATTTTCTCAATCCTTTGAATCTTAATATGACTACATCCCTGCTGAAAAGACCAGCTTAGACCAGTAGACTTGAGTTGGTTTGATGTATATATGTAAAAATAAACATCACATTGTAGTATGTTCAATATAATAATAATAATAATAATAATACAACCTGAATTCCGGAAATGTTGGGACGTTTTTTTTTAAATTTGAATAAAATGAAAACTAAAAGACTTTCAAATCACATGAGCCAATATTTTATTCACAATAGAACAGGGGTGTCAAACTCAGTTCCTGGAGGGCCACAGCCCTGCACAGTTTAGATGCAACCCTAATTAAACACACCTGATCCAGCTAATCAAGTCATTAAGGCTTATTTGAAAACTACATGGTATGTGAGTTGGAGCAGGGTTGGAACTAAACACTGCAGGGCTGTGACCCTCCAGGAATTGAGTTTGACACTCCTGCAATAGAACATAGAGAACATAACACGTTTAAACAAAGAAATTTTAAACTTTTATCCACTAAAAGAGCTAATTTCTAATTTGATGCCTGCTACAGGTCTCAAAAACGTTGGCACAGGGGCAACAAAGGGCTGTAAAAGCAAGAAATTTTGAAAAGATTCAACTGGGAGAACATCTAGCAACTAATTAAGTTAATTGACATTAGGTCTGTAACATAATTAGTTATAAAAGGGATGTCTTAGAGAGGCAGAGTCTCTTAGAACTAAAGATGGGCAGAGGTTCCAATCTGTGAAAGAGTGCGTAAAAAGATTTTAGAATACTTTAAAAACAACGTTCCTCAACGTCGCATTGCAAAGACTTTGCAAATCTCATCATCTACAGTGCATAAGATCATCAAAAGATTCAGAGAAACTGGAGAAATCTCTGTGCAGGACAAGACCAAAGACCTTTGTTGGATGCCTTGGTCTTCGGGCCCTCAGACGACACTGCATCACTCATCGGCATGATTCTGTCATTGACATTACTAAATGGGCCCAGGAATACTTCCAGAAACCACTGTCGGTTAACACAATCCGCCATGCCATCTGCAGATGTCAACTAAAGCTCTATCATGCAAAAAGGAAGCCATATGTGAACATGGTCCAGAAGCGCCATCATGTCCTGTGGACCAAGGCTCATTTAAAATGGACTGTTTCAAAGTGGAAAAGTGTTCTATGGTCAGACGAGTCCAAATTTGACATTATTGTTGGAAATCATGGATGCTGTGTCCTCCGGGATAAAGAGGAGGGAGACCTTCCAGCGTGTTATCAGCATTCGGTTCAAAAGCCAGCATCTCTGATGGTATGGAGGTGCATAAGTGCATACGGTATGGGCAGCTTGCATGTTTTGGAAGGCACTATGAATGCTGAAAGGTATATAAAGGTTTTACACTGCGTTCCAAATTATTATGCAAGTGATATATCAGTAGGATTTCGGTACAATAAAGAGTCAGATTTTTGTTTGTGTTGTTTTTTGGTTTTCACATCTTTTTAGTTAACTGGTATCAATCTCAGACAGGTTTGTTCAATAGTTTGCCAGGTCGTCTTAGGTAAATGGAAACCCTACTTAAAGAGGTTGTTCCACATTATTAAGCAAGTCACAGTTGAAAAGATGAAAAGTATGAAACAATGCAATGTCTTGCAAAAGGCATCAAAACAAACAATATTTTGCGAAAAGCAAATAGAAATTATTGAACTGTCAAAAGATTTGTGAGTGGACTCACAACTCAGTTCCTGGAGGGCCACAGCCCTGCAGTGTTTACAACCCTGCTCCAACTCACATACCATGTAGTTTTCAAATAAGCCTTAATGACTTGATTAGCTGGATCAGGTGTGTTTAATTAGGGTTGCATCTAAACTGTGCGGGGCTGTGGCCTTCCTGGAACTGAGTTTGACACCCCTGTTCTATTGTGAATAAAATATTGGCTCATGTGATTTGAAAGTCTTTTAGTTTTCATTTTATTCAAATTTAAAAAACGTCCCAACATTTCCGGAATTTGGGTGGTAATAATAATAATATTTTTTTATATATTTATTTTTACTTTTATTAAAAGTAAAAACTTTTATTTGGCAATGCATTAAGCTGATCAAAAGTGACAGTAAAAACTTTTACATTTGTTACAGAAAAATTTTCAAATCTTTTGAATGATCCATTTATCAGAGAATCAAGGTTTTCAATGTTGATAAGACTTCAAATCAGCATATTAGAATGATTTCTGAAGCATCATGTCAACAAGACTAGAGTAATAGCTGCTGAAAATTCAGCTTTGCAATCACAGCAATAGAAAAGTTATTTTAAACTGTGCACAATGTTAGTTTTAACAGTATTTTTAATAAACATGTATGTTTGTTATGAAATGACTGATATGCAATTTACACAGACAGCGTCAGAGAGAGATTGACCTTTTCCTTCAAACTGGAATTACTGAGAGGAAAACAACGCATCTGCAATGCGATAAATTGTAAACTGTGCACAGAACACACTATAGGCATTCATGCTGCTTCTTGACCTTTTTCATTATTAAATATTTGTTTGAGGAGATAAGCACAAAGCTCCTTTGTTCAGTCTGCAGGGAGAATTTAGGGATTGAAGTAAGTTTCTCATCAAAAAAGAAAACATTTTTTTGACTATTTCATATTTTCATGTTATTTCACATTTTATCCATAAGCCTTCCCGGACTTCCACCCAAACCACAGTAAAGCCTATCTTAAGAGGAATTTGTCTCTTTTAAACTGCTATTGTTCGAATTACTAAGTGCATTTACCAAAGAAGTTTCTTTTTAGATAATACCGAGGCTCTGATAAGCAGAGCATAGCACAGCTTTAGCATTATTCTGAAGAAGGATTAAAATAGTTGTTTATGGAAAACATCAATCATGACTGGATTTGACACTATAGGTGCTCTCAGAATTCATTTAAATGTAGATTGATTTTATCCATGCGATTTTAAAGTACAAGAAGGGGGTACAATAGGTAGACTCTCAGCTCTCGGGGTCTCTGTGGGTACATCGACATCTCTGTTTCCCTCCTCTCACAAATCCTGAAGCGTAATTAGAAACCACCATCATCATCTGAAGTCCATGAGAGTCTGCCGTCTTGATGCATTCTTCTGTTGAGGCAGGAGGTAATCAAAGACACCATATTCCTCATGTCGTACCCTCTGCTGCGAGAGGCCTTTTTTTGTTTGTTTGTCGGGTCCCTCTCCGAGAGGGATGATTTTCATATTTATCGTAGGCAGCGAGGGTTTGTTCGCCGCTGCTTGAAATGTAATTGAAGAAATTCTTTCTGCATCCCTCTCTAAAAGGAAAAATAAATTAAATCCCAGAGTGGCGCCGCCATCCACTGGTGCATCCTGAACTTTAATGGGAAAGCGGAAAACAGCGAGAGAGGGGGCGAGATGGGAAAAGAGTGTCTGCTACATGTCCCTGCCTTTTCATTAAACAGCAATCTAAAAACAGCCCCGGTCAGCCGTTCTGTTGAGTAAAGGGTGTTCCAGGGTGTATCACCAGTGTAATGCAGGGTGCAGGGCCACTCTATGCAAGGCTGCGGCTTCCTATTAGTGTGGATATTCCGATTTCATCCACTTCACTTCCCATGATGCCCTCACAGAGCATTACTGCACGCTTTCCCAAATGGACCCCCAACAGAGTCAAACTGACAGAGAGTGCCACTGTGGGCTTTTTAAACGGGGTGTTTTTGTTGCCTTTCTTACTGTATACAACTTCATTATTCTCTCTTCCTGCGATATCCTTATTTTTGAGCTTTCTTTAACTTTAACATGCAATTCGTATAGTATTCAGATAGTATCTGGGTATTAGGGGTAAAAAAAAATAAGAGATTATAAAATGTGGAATAAGTTGCTGTTCATAAGAGCAAAATAAAACAAAAGTTCTTGTGATTTCAAAGTCACAAAGTATAAATATAAATGATTGAGTATTTAAAGTATGTTTTACTGCATTTAATGTTTTACTGACAAAAAAAATTGAAATTGTAAAATGACTGATTATTGGCGGTGCAACTTCTGTATTATATGTTAAATGCATAGTTGTATGCAGATAGTAAACAATGCCAATGTAGTTGGCAGGTGTAAAGGGGGCATTACTTTCAGTCTCATGACAGTTGCTCTTTCTCATTCTTCTCTTTGCCATCGTCCCCTTCTGTTTCTCACTTCATCTGACTCTGGTGTCAGGCAACACGTGCTTCAGAGCAGGGCTTGAAATTCGTTCGAAGGCTGGGAGCCAGAGGGCATTGTGGGTAACAGAGATGGAAAGGACACAAGAAGAGAGAGCGAGCAGCGGCTCTCCAGATGAGAGTCATAAAGAAAAAAAGAGAATGAAAACTCCCACCCCATAGCCCTCTCTCTTTCTCATTCTCTCCTTCTCTCTCTCAATTTCCCACCCACTTGTGTTCAGTGAAACACATTAGAGTCAGTACAGGCTGACTGATGGCTGACTGAAGTCTCTTGATGTCTCTGGACATTATCCTCCAGGAAATTTAGGAGATATGTGGCTGCCGGTTCAATGGCCTGATTTCGCTGTGCGGTTGGCCACGTGTCAGCTGAGATATTTATGGAACGGCTGCGTGTGTTTTCAGGGATGTCTTGATGTCTGCGGCTGGATTGAGATTTCCCATGTGTGGAGTCTGCAGACTTCCTACTCTCTCAAGAGCATTTCAAATCACGGACATGAGAAAATATCCACGTTACAGCAGTTTTAGGGGCAGCAGCAGCAAAAATGAGTTTATTTTGTGCACAAAGTTGGTGTGTCAGTTTGTGACACACACCAAAGTTTGTCCTGTCTGTTATTGCCTTCTATTTTCTCTCCTGAATAATTTCAACTTGTCTTTTCTTTTTCTATGACAGCTAGTGCTGGAGGCTCATAACGTGCCAGAACTTTCTGCAGGGGTCAACTGCACCTTTGAGGACCTGGCGGAGATGGATGGTCTAGTCGAGGGGAACCGCATTACCTGCAGCTCTCCTGCAGAGAAGGAAGTCCCACGCATCGTCGTAGACCAAGGTATGAAGATATGCTGCCACTAACCAATAAAATACAATGGAAAAATTGGGTGAAATAACTGAATGTTGGCATTTGTTGAGGCAGAGTGAGACTAAAAGTGAGACTATGACAGCTTTATAATTGGAGATGCTGGATCGAGAGATCTGCTCCAGACTCCAGAGAAGCTGGTTTTATATCAGAGGGAAGGAGGGAAGACAGTCTAAGAAAGAGAGAGAGTGTGATAGGCATAAACACCTGAGCAGAGATGGAAGTTTACATGCTCATTATTTTGCCTGCAGCTGTTGACTTTTGCCGTAGGATGTGTTTTGTAATTGAGTGAATAAAGGTCGTCAAGAGGGAGGCAGTTTTGGCATTCTGTCTCCTGCGTTCTCGTCTGTCTCTCTCCATTTCGCTCTTTCATTCTGAGACTCCATTGGCACTGAGGTTTGAGAGATTTTTCAAGTAAAGTGATTGGATTGGATCTCCTGAACTGATGACACTCTTCACTCCATCTGCTCGGCTGAAAATGGTTTTGACAGCATTCACTCCAGCAGATAAGAGAGAGAGAAGATTTTTCAAGAGAGAACATTTCGCCGTCCTCTTCCGTACTCTCATTGATGCCGTTCTTACGCCTCTGTTTTCTCGCCGACGTGCTTGGTTACCCCGACGTAATTGAAACGAGCGCACATCTGGGCAGCTGTCTAGAGGCTGGTAATTTTTCATAATATGAAAACGCCTCAACGTAAAGATAATGAAGACGCGCACTACAGCAGATACGGGGGAATACTTCTCTGCATGTGTTTCCAGGGCAAAAAGAGGGGGAAAAAGATTGTAAAACACAACAAAATACAAGGCGGAATAGTTCTTTCACAGTATCTCGGATAGAAACACCCGCAAATTACCTTAGTAAGTGGCACAGCGGCCTGGATGTGAGGTAGAAAGAGCCGTGCGCAGGAGTGTGAGGTGTGTGAATAATGATGCATGCAAGTCTCATTGGAGATGTGAGGCTAGTCAGGCCACCATGAAATTACAGGTCGGCCCAATCTGCAAGGGCCTAGAGCTCTGAAATGCCGCAGTGCAAACACACACTCTCACGCCACTGGATAAGTACACTATTACACACCTGAGGGTACACACATTTTCACACACACTACTAGATACATACACCATCACTGTCATACACACAGTGTATTTAACCCCTAATAGTGGGATACGTCATAAAAAATAAAAAAACGTTAAAGTTGTGGATCAAGATGTGTTTTTATGGATTCTGTGTGCACACATACACATACCCCTGCAGTTATAGGTCATTTATTTGCTCTCTCTCCCATATTCCTCACTTTCCTTCCGTTTCTTAGTGTCATGGTAACAGTGTGTGTCCTGAGTGACTCATTAAAGGCAGACACTCTGCAGCGGGTGGCAGGGGGCTTACGCACACACATGCACACACACTCTGGAGATACCAGCCATCAAGGTAACATTTAGGTGAACTAATTAGGACAGATTCATTGTCAGGCACACTTTATAGTGATTGATGAATGATTCGCTCTTTGTTGAAGAAACGTGGCATGACAGGGAAGGGGAGTGCTTTAGGAGAACAAGAAAGAGGTTGAAGAATAGTATGCGAAAAAAGTAAAGACAGGAATAGATGGAGAGGGTGAAAAAGTACGATCTTCCTTCGAGAGGGGAGATGTCGTGTCCGGCATGTTGAATTAAACATGAGCTTCTTCATTAGCTCAGACAAAACACGCTGAAGATGGGCACTTTTGTGCCACATTTCCATTAACTCGTACAGGTTTCTTTCTCTCACTCTGTCCCTCTCATCCTCTTCTTCAAGGATGTTTTTTGGGAAGGGTTTTGGCTCATTTTTGGCAGAGACACTATATAACCTACTTGCTATTAAGACACTTAGCTTGTATGTATAAAAGATAGCTGGTAGTTTGCTATATAGAGTTTGGTAGAGTGTGTTTGGTATTTTACAGCCTGAAACTCTAAGCACTAAAATGCACAGTAGACTCAAAATCACTTTCAAAGAAAGTCAGTGTATGAGGAAATAAACTGCTTACCAAACTCACATTTAAATATTTCAAATCAGCAACAAAATATGTTATGCTAAAAAAAAAAAAAAGTGTGTGTGTGTATATATATATATATATATATATATAAATATATATAAATATAAATAAGGTTGGTCCAGTCAATGCGCATGTACGGTACCAAGTGCACATCTCAGGACTGTTTCTATGGGAACCGGAGCTTCTAAAAGCTGATGCAGTGTAGCAATGACTTTACCACTTGGTAATTGGCTATTTTATTTACAAGACAGGACATATTCTGCCATATTGCTCGGTGCACTTTCTCCCTTTCATCATAATATGAGTTAACCGCCTTAGTATATACTGTAATGTGTCTTATATGACAAATATTGAGTAAACCCTGTTGCAGTTCATTATCACCCACCTTTTGGAACAAACTGTGGTCTCTGTAGGCAGCTCATTGGGGTTTAATCTGATATTTCTGTGGGCAGCACACTATCAACTATTTCAACACTCTTAATGTTTCCCCCTCCTCCGCCTCTTAGGTGACCATCAGATTGTCCAGCTCTACCTCAAATCAAAGGAGACAGGACTAGCTTTTGCCAACACTAGCTTTGTCTTCTACAACTGCAGCGTTCACAAGTCGTGAGTATCTTTTATATTTGCAATGATTTAGTGCAGTCATGTATTTTTTTCTACGAACTAACTGCATCAATCCACACCCGTTCCCTATCCCAGGTGTCTGTCATGTGTCGGAAGCCCATACCAGTGCCACTGGTGCAAATATCGTCACACGTGCACCCACAATCCGAGCAGCTGCTCTTTCCAGGAGGGCCGTGTCAAACAGCCAGAGGTGAGTTACTTGTGATTGGTCACACATCGGGTTTTGTAATTGACCCTCATCATTCTCAATTGAGCTTAATTGATTGGTGCAGGAGTACGGTTCAGGTCACGTCTTGATTGTGAGAAGTTACCCAGCATCACCCTGTCACATTGAGCACATCTGATGGCTTTGAATTTAACTTAATTCTCATTAATCTCTAATATTTCTATCTGGACTCCCACCAACATCTTATTCCATGTAAATTATCAATAATATTGGCACTACTTGCATGCCTCAAGGCCACCGCAGGCCCATCAGATAAATTAAAAGCTTCTGTTGGGGCTCTGCGCTTTTTGCCAGAGCCAAACCCTTTCCTAGCTCACTCTCCGAGATGCCAAGGAGGGTCGAGCCATCGAGTTTGTATCACTGAAACGCCCTTTAATCCCTCCCTGAGGGTCTACATGGCGCAGATCACAATGCGTTTATTTCATTTGCGTCACACAACTGAAGAGAATTCGGCAGCTACCATGAAGATAAGATTATGTACATCCTGCTCGTGTGCTTAGCTTTGAAATGCGTAATGAATTATGAGGACATCTGCCCCCCGAGGCTATGTGTTTTAACCACACAAATGTGTAGCCTCATCATTTAGCATTCATTAACATCTCTTAACAGAGCATTTCTCAGGATGCCAGCATTTGGCGTTCCAATTATCAAATGGACACGCTGTCAATATTGACCAGTTTAATATTAGGATTCCCTATTGTGTGTCGAGCGACTTGCACACAAAGCAGCGACTGAATATTAGCACATGTTAATGACATTTCCACTGGATGTTTTTGTTTGATTTTTGTTTTAAGGCAGGTGTTTTGTCCAGTTAATGAGTTTAATTTGGATTTCATTAACCCCTCGTACTGGAGGTCTCAGAGCTGCTTCCAAACTCCGGGTGGCTTAGAATTAATGACTGGCGATGTTTACCGTGCAAATCCTCCGAGCAGACGCTGACGAGTCAACTTTGCATGGAGAAATGAGATGACCTTTTGCGTTGACCTTCCGCAGATGAATTTCTGTGTTTTATACCAATTAAGGGATTGCTGAGAGTGATCTGAATAATCCAGACTTGTCTTTCAATGGTTTTTGGAAGTGAGAAGCCCCCCTGTAGTCAGAGCTTGTTTCAGTATGCACCCATGAGCACAGGAGAATAGTCCACATTCACAAACAAAACGTGCCATGGCATCAGAATGCCATCTCTGGCAAGATTTAACAACAGTGTGTGTGCTATTCACAGTCTCTCACATTTAAATATCTGACGGGTCTTCTTAAGCTGTCTGCTTTTTGTTTCATTATCATATTTAAATTTATGTGACACTTGTTTTTTGTTTAACAACAACAGCAAGAGAAATTGTTTAGTGGCAAAATTCAAATATTCTAAGTCACTTTCTTCGCTTCTCTGTATTCTAACAAAGTTTGATCAGATTTTCTAGTTTTGCATGATAAATTATCTAGTGAAAAGGATGTACTGTATTAGTGTTATCCTGTTATATAAAGTAGGGGAACTTGGCATAAAATGCATGTGAGAAAAGTGATTAGCATTTTTAATGGAGTTTCTATATGGCAAGTAAAAAGTGTTGTGATGGAAAACTTTTAATATGGAATTATGTAGTAATGATTGTTTTTGTTTATTTAGTCCAGGGATTTTGATTAAACACTGTTTTTCCATCATAGCACAGCTAATCTAACTCTCATGTACAGGTCTTGATTTCCTCTCTGGCGAGAGTGTGTATACTATGGATAGTGCTGAATCCTGTCAGTCGCTGATTGTGTTGGTCCCCCATGTCTCACTCTTGGCCGCTGGCGTAATGCTGCATGACTAAACGCACACCGGTCTGACCCAGACATCCACTGCACTTAAACAAACAACTTCTGTTATGGCTTGGCTTTTTACATCCTTTTAGGAATTGCAAAGTGCCTGTTTACATGCCTTACCAATGGGTAATGTGAAATTGTGGTGTGATTTTGAATAATAGATACACTAACAGTCAAAACCTTGACACTAGACCAATTCACATGAACTCATAAACCTTTTTATCTGAATGTTTATGCCTAAATAGACTGAAATAAGTTTTGGAAAGTAAAATTAGTTTGTTTGTTTTTTTTTAAATAAACTGACCATTTTATGCAAGAATACTTAATATATTTATGCTTCTTATAATACCACATTTTGTTTTCATGTTGCTTGTAATGAAATCAGTTTTGAGTGGAGTCTTCAATGCGCTTAGCGTGAGAAAAAATATTTGTCCAGATGAGTCACTTGAGGTTCCATGACTCTTACAAGCTGCCTCAGAAGGCAGCTGCCTATGTAAACAGTAGGAAGCAAGACAGCTCACTCAATTTTGGAACAATATGGAGGTAGATGAGTGAAGGAAAGAAAAGGAGAGAGTTGTGGGAAGCAGGAACTGATCGATCCAGTGAACTCTCTACCATCTTATTAAGATGTTAATTGACAGGCAAAATTGGCAGCTTTGCGGAATTGAGCTGCAGATTGTGAGTAGGAGGATTTGGGTCTGATTTCAGAACCATGAGATGGCCTCTCTGCTTCGCCTACAGCCCTCAGGGAGAAACTTTGAGGTAAAAATCATTTAGATAGAGGTGGAGGACAAGACTTGAAGAAAAGACCAACTCGGGAGGGGAGCGAGAGTGAAAACAAACAGATGAAAAGGAGGGACGTGTCAGAGGTAAGAGAAGATAAGAACACGCGTGATGCTGCAGGAAGTGAAATGTGGCAAGGAGCGGGAGGGGAGGGTTTTGCCCGTGGCGGTGGGGAGGCACTCTATAGCACAAGGAGTGCAGGGAAGCCTCGGTAATCATCCAGCTAACACCGCGAGAGCTGTGGAGAGAATTAGGCGTTTCATCTTCTACCCGACTGAACGCTGCCATTATGCATACATACTCAAACAGCTCTAATTATGGATCTATCACTCCGTGCCAGCTCGCTACCCTCTGTTCTCTGTGCCAGGGCGTCTTCCTCCCTGCTCGCACTCAATGACTATCTTTGTCTCGGCGCATCTCTAACAGAAGCGCACGCACTGAACTTCAATCTTTTCCCCCACCTACAGTATCTCTTTCTTCAGCGTCTAATTATATCAGTCCTGTTCTGAGACGTTGGAGATTCAGCTGCAGTGAGTTGAATGCAGTAGTAAACAATCGAGAGACCAATTGCTGTCTGCCTCACTCCACGTCCCTTTGACAAACACATCATTATGCTTCAGCTCACCCTCAGGCCTCTCTTGCTCAGACCAAGACTGTAAACACACTCTCAAGAGCCCCTTTTATCTGTAAAATGCCTATTCTTAATAATAATTTCCCTTTTTTTTTTAATCAAACCCTGCTTTGTTTTCCCACCTCAAATGAGCCGCCTCGGGCACCTCTTCTCAGATTTGACATGCGTCATGGACAAGGACGGAAACAGCAGTGTCGAGTCATTTGTCTCATGAATGCATGTTGAATTACCGTCTCTGCATTTTTTATTAACGTCTCTTCCAGTAAGACTCTTCAGCTGTATCTGGCTTGAGGCTACAGGAATCATTCTCTTCCTGGACTCAACGGACACTGGCTCTCTTTCTGAGCCTCAAGACAGGAAGTGTGGCCACTTTTTTGATCTGCTTCAATTATGTTCAAAGAAGCAAGACCACAAGATCTAGTTTGATGCTGACATGGTGATGTGTTCGTCATTGTGTCCTTCAAAGTTTTTGGTGACAAATCGTATATTGAGGCCTGAAATGGAAACAGCCTTAGGTTTCGAAATCAGCAATAGAGCGTTTCATTTGTTCCCGTCCTGCTTTCTCTTTCATTGTGTCTATCTCTGTCCTTTCTTCTCTACCTCCTTGTAAAGACTTAATAACCTGGCCCTAGTCTTCAGTGTCTCTGAAGACTCCATATTAGAGCCTCCCAGCCTTCAATTATAGTGTTGTTATGCTTGGAGTCAATCTCCCTCCACATAAAGCTACCAGCGGAGCCCTGCTCATCCGTCAATAAGAGGCGTGGAGACAGGGGGGGACCGGCCAGACACCTTCCTCAAAGAAGAAAGCACATACCGGAGAGACTTGGGCGTGGATGGACAGAGATATTGGTGTTTTAGTGGGCGGTTTTCCCTTGTCGTACCTTATTTATGACTAAACATGTTCACATTATATCAGAGTAATAGGGAGATAAATCCTTGGAGGGTGGTCTGGGGAAGGACTTAGAGAGGCCCTTGTAGACCACGGGGCTAGGCAGCTATTATGAAGGTGAGAGGGCTCTAAATGGGGATTTAGAGACCTGAACGACGGGTCACAGTAAGGCTGCCCTCGGCGGAATGGGTGTGCGTTTTACGCCCGGCATTTACTGATGACTTTATTATCTAGAGCCTGTGTGGGTGGAGATATGAGAGTCGGGCGTGTTGTAGTGTCTATGCTGTTTTATTTAAGATTGCAATTATGCATGTGGGTGGTGTATTTGTTTATTTGACATGTTAAGATAAATGTTTATGCTTACCAGCATTGGTGTGCTTGTGAAGGTGTGCATTCGTGTGTGGTGAAGTAAAACACTAAGTGTCTCTTGTACTGTAAATATCTGGTATGAAAGTTAAAATGAAAGGGGTTTATGGATCCATCTCATGCCCATACAAAATATTACCTCGCTGCAGTTGGACTGCGGTGCGTCTTTAAATTCGCACTCAGTATTCAATCTGCATTCCATAGCCGCTTTGGTCCAGATAGCACCTCTGTTTGTATTCATCTTACAAAACCTGCCTGAGCACTTTGAACGCCCTGCACTGCATAAATACCACTCGTTGGTTTCTTTCGTAGTATCCAAAAGACAGCGTTACATCAGTCTTATAGATTGTAGTCAGGGACATAGAGAAAAAACACACACTGAAGAGTTCTTTATCCACTTTCTTCCTTTAAAATCACATATTTTTGTCTGCTTGAATTAACGGCACTCACTTTTATTCTTTTTGTAGATAGCCTCTCAAATTATCTATAATGGCTTTTTTAAACTCTGCCCCAGAGCAATTCAGCCATGCTAATGAGCTTCAGACCAGTCAAATCAAGATGGATTTTGATGCTAAGAACAGGCCCATGCCCATTTTGAGGATTTGTTGGGCTCACACTCTGAGGAGAAACACTGGGGAGTTTCTGACTTGTGTTAAGGGATATACTTTTTGGTTTGTTTTTGACCTTGTAGTTTGTTGTTCTCCTGCAGGAATGTCCTCAGCTGCTTCCAGCGGATCGTATCCTGGTTCCAGTGAATGTGGTGAAACCCATCACCCTTCGGGCCAAGAACCTGCCCCAGCCACAGTCGGGTCAGCGCGGGTACGAGTGTGTACTCACAATACAGGGTGTGGAGCAGAGAGTTCCCGCCCTCCGCTTTAACAGCTCCAGCGTACAGTGCCAGAACACATCGGTAAGACTGTGTTTGTGTGTGTGTGTGTGTGTATAGAAGTGTGTTCAGTAAACATTTCTGCGAATTTGTCTGTGGACACAAGGGTACTCTCAGAAACAAGGCGCAGGATTTTAAGCAACACAAAAAGTTGTAGATGTGATAAAAGCGAGCGGTTGTTTGGAGATTGTGTGAGAGCAGCTTATTTTAGTCGCAAGTGCATTCTGTCCTGAATATTTAGTGCATGTTTGCTTGTTCTCCCAGCATCAGCAGTGTAGGGATTTTGGAGTCTTCTCCACTGTGTGCTGTGATGACTTACCCGAGGATGAACCTGCCAGGAATGATAAAAGCCCTCTTCCGGCAGAACACAACTAGTAAATGTGTGTCTTTCTCTCTCTCTCTCTCTCTCTCGCTCTCTTTCTGATTCTGTTCCCATGGCTACAGTACTCGTATGATGGGATGGAGATGAGTAGCCTCCCTGTGGATCTGACGGTCATCTGGAACGGAGACTTCAGCATTGACAACCCGGCCCAAAACAAAGGTGAGGCCTCTGATCCGGCAGCCCTGCTAGTACCCCTGGATTCAGTCTCCATAGCAACAGACTTGCAGCATCCATCCCCTGACATCCTGATGGAGTTGACTGCGGATAGCCTCTGTTTTTGCTTAACTTCTTCCTCATCTCTATATTTCTGTCTTTTTTGACCTTCTGTTTAACTTAATATATCACAATATCTCATGTTCACACCTCTCATCTTCTCCCTGTGTGTATATCTTTGCACCACACAGAAGGTCAGAGACATGTTGTGACAATTAGATCTACCATAGTCTTTAAGTGTGTTAAATTAACCCGTGTGTGTGTCTCCACCTGTTAGACAGCCAGTCAGAGATCTGTAGTCAAAGACAGCTGTTCTTTGGCCAACAAACACTTTCTACGGAGAGGAACAGAGATATAATAATGACAACTAAATATAATGAATTTAATCTCAACCCAGTACAAGATGAAATCCAATATGAAACCTTGAATAATTTTCACCCTTCGTGTCAATTTCATGTCTGATGCATAAACCACATAAAAAGGGAAATATTTCAGGGGTTTTAAAGTCTTCATCTGATTGGTTGAATCGAATGCTAGATTTACAAAAGTATGAAAAGTTCACAGCATAGACTCTTCACAACTGAAGACGATGTTCTTGAATGAATGATTTAGTGGTTGCACACAAGTTTGTTGTTGTAAGGACATCAACTTTACATTTTCACGCCTCTAAACATGAAGCTGAACAAAACTAACAGTGATTGGTTGCTTTACATGTCAGTCAAACGGTCTCTTGGGTGGTCGTTGTCCAATTAAAGCTGATTCATTGGCCAGTTAAAGAGTCCAGACCTTCTGCTGTCAGTTTGAAGGTCTGGACATGTGAGATTATTTTCACACTAATCAATATTTTAGAGTCCATTTTGCAATTATAATATTATAATTTATGTGAACAAAATATGTAGTATTATATTATTATAGTATATACGTCTTATCAGATTTTTGCTTAAAAAAAGTGGGGTTAGAAAAATCAACTTAATCCATGATATCACATCTTAATATGTTATGCAATTTTGTTTCTCAAGTGGTTTTCATCAAGTGGATGTTTAGATGTTTTACTGGAAAACAAGACAAAAATACTGATTTAAAAAAATATTTTTGCACTTAAAAAGATGCTCTGTCCATTAAAAGAAAATTCAAAGTAATTGCAGAGGCAGTCTGAGCCCTCAGAGATTTTTAAACATGTATGCCCAATGTCAAGACTAGAAGTTCTGAAAACATTTTCATTGATATGAAATGGGATTTGGATTCAAGTTAAACATGCCCCTGCTTTAATCCAAATCAATGAACATAGCACAAATGTGTCTGAGTGTTATTAAAGCGCTGTGTGTCTGTGTGAAGGTTAGGCTAATTTAAGAGGCGAAGTAAAGTATGTGAGATTTCTCTCTTGCTTCCCACTGAGGGGGAGCCACTCAGGGGGCAGCAGTTGATGGACAGATCATACAAGCATCTAATAGCAATTAAAAATGCCTTTTTGGTTGCCATGGAGATGAAACATAATATAGCTGTACCAGGGAGAGGAGGAGATGAGCAGTTATCTTCAGAGCTGAGAGGAAACAACCGAATTGGGAACTATATGATTTCGATTCTATATTTTTGTTCATTATTTTAGAAGTACTTCAAGCCATTGCTGCAAATTACATCAGTTTCCATTTTGCTTTGATCGATGTCCCATGGGTCTCCCAACCTGACTTGCCCTTTGCCTTCCCTGTATCCCCAGTGCACCTGTACAAGTGTGATGCACGGCGGGAGAGCTGTGGACTGTGTCTGAAGGCGGACCCTCTGTTCGGCTGTGTGTGGTGTAAGGGAGAGAACCGTTGCTCTCTGAAACAGCACTGTCCTCACCCACAGAGCATGTGGCTCGAGCACAATGGCATCAATAGCAAGTGCACGCACCCCAGAATCACAAAGGTAAAACTGTGCACCAATCCACACACAAAATAGACCGTATAGAGTCCAGACGTGTGAGATCACTAATGAAAATGCATCTTTTTTTTTTCAGTTTTCTGATTTAATGTTTTCTAATCCAATTCATTTTACATCACTTTTAATTATTTTTTCATTCTAAAATTTCCTGGTTTGAATTAGATGTTGTATAGAAGATTTTCAATGTGGTCTCAGACTTTTGGACCCCACTGTAGGTAGTATATATAGGTCACTACCCATGACATTTGGGGTCTTTCCCAGGTCCAAGCCTGTACTTTTACAACTGGTTTAGAGGTGAAAATGTTCTCAAAGTTGAACTACAAATGCTGAAACAATTTTATTTAGAGTCAAGCTTAAACTATCTTTTAAATCATAAAAGTCTGGGTTATTGTCATTCTTAGTATATTATGTGTTCCACAAGTACAATAAAACTCTGGTAACATAAACAGATGTGACAGAAATGCTCAGTTGTACTCACTGAAATATGCATGTTTTATGGTTAACCATCATTGTGAAGATGAACAGTTGATATAAACTGAAAGAAAAGGCGGAGGAGGAACAGATGGGTGCATTGCTGAAAGAGTTATGATGGAAGTGTGACCTTGGGCAGAATACTGAGGGTGAAAGAATGGCGAGGAAGAGTGGAAGGATGGAGGAGAGGAGGAACATTGAAGCCTCTGCACCATCAACTCCATCTGTAGCACCCCATCAAAATGATTGATGAACATATAGCAGAAAGGGAACGCTACCTGTTTGAGTGCCACAGGCTCTGAATGACGAACAGCAGTTGTGTATGAAGCTTGTTAATCAAACTCAGAAACTTGTTGGCACGAGGAAACGCTCATTCACAGAAAAAACAAGAAAAATTATAGAAAGTACTGGAATGAAGTAGATTTTTTGACTAGTTTTATCATCCATCGTGTCCAATCAATTAGAAAAGTAAAAGTATGCCTATCCTCAACAATCTGCACGTAGTATTAACATTTAATACTAATTATATCATAAACCCAGTTCATTCTGCATCATTCTGCCATCTGTTTAAAGTTGGTCACCACTATCACTTCAAACAATCACTTCAGTGCTTTGTTTAATCATAGCTGAAGTTCTAATTGCCAATTAACACTTTGAAATTCTGAAATGGAAGTAAGCCAAGCAGTATTGTGAAGGGAATTCCTGGACTGAGCTCCTCTATTTTTATTCCATCTCCAGATCCGAGCTCTCCTCGTGCCTCATAAATACTCTCGCTCTCTCTGATTATCACTCTCAGTGTCTTTCTTTCAATTGATCGGCTCACAGGTCGTAATGTATTCTAATGCACTATTACTGTGACATTGTAGATGAGGAATCTTTCGCTGACATTGAAGTGGATGGTGATTAAGTGTTTTTCCTCCAACAACCGTCAATTAGCTTGTCAAAGTCACAAATCTAATCAACTCCCCATCTCCTAATGAAAAGAGACTACTCTGTTTCTCTCTCCAGCTCATACTCATCTACACTCCTGCTTCATTTTCTCAGTGGAAGGTTGCAGTTTTACAATGACTTTCCAGTAAAGTATCAGTAAAGTGGGTCTGTTATTTCATTTTAAATAATCATTTGGCGTATCGTAATACTCAAAGACGTCCCAAAAAGCTATAAGGCCCTAAGGGCATAGTAAAGACATTGATAGCATCATAGAAGAGGAAAACTCTGATTAAACTGAATTACTGTAGAGATAAATTACGACAGAAATTTCTTAAAATGCTTGGTCCAGACAGGGTGTGTTCGTAGTACACTGGCATGTTTAAAATTTAAACACACAGTCAGAGCCTTTGGGATATCAATATTCCCACAGTGCTCTGAAGCCAATAAAGAACCTGTGAAAAACTTGAATCTCTCTGCTACGATCAGTACATGTGATGGGTTAAAGAGAAATTACCTCTCTACCAGGCTGCTAATGAGATCTCTGACCTAAAGTTGGATCATTATCAGGCAGGAAATAATGACAGAGCCAAGATGTTAACATGTCTATATTGCCCTTTGGGATCCAACGGTCCCTCGTTTTGCCAAGATGAGGAATGGGTGTCCTACATTTGGCCTAATAGCCCAGCTGTCAATACACTTATGAGGCCCGACCTCAGACACGTGGGTCAAGACTGTCAGAATATGTTTGATAGGCTCTTTTTATAGTGCTGATGGATAGTCACTCAATAAAAGAGCTGTTCCTCTTGTGTGGTTTCAGCTAAACACTGGCCTGTGTTATTCACAAGTACATTTATTCAAAAATGCATTTTGGGAATGAATTGCATGCTTACATTACTACCCCCACCCACCCCCCATTTTATTTTATCATGTATTATTTAATTTGTTATAACCCCACTGATCAGAACCATGGAGTTGGAAATATAGATTATTCTGATTGGATGGCTGGTTCTGTTATGACTATATGGACCTGGCCTATGGCATTTAATAATAATCCCCTCATCGAGCAGACATGACTCTGTCTTCACATCACAAGACATGTTTTATGGCAAATGAATTGCCAGTTAAATTATTAAGTGTGATTCGCTACATTTTAATGCACCATAAATGCCTTCCTTTAACAGTGTTTAATGAATCGGCAGCCATGTGTTTCTTGTGTTAATGGTATAACACCAGCGAAAGCATGAAGATGCTAGAGATAGCACTGTGCGAGTGCATTAGATACGTTAACTCTAATCAGCCTGATTTGGTACTGCTTAGCATCTCTAGGAGCAAAGAATAAAAGGTGTTTGATCGCCTGACATGCACAGATGAAAATAAGCATCCTCGTGCACGCCCGTGTTTATATTCCAATCTTAGCAGCATATGATTTTACATGCTGGTGTCGGCATATTTCTTCCCAGACGCCGACTCTGTGTTCATAAATTAGCATGGCTTTGTTTTTGCTATAGGCAGGGCTCGGCTGGCTCAGCTGGCTGTGCGGCTGATCATTATTCACCATAAGCACGCAGGCTTTGCTGCTCTGACAAAGAGCGGCCCAATTATCCCACTGAACCAAATCACTCACAGCTTCTCTCGCTGTCGCCTGCCCCTCACACCGTCTCGCAATCACTGACTCCAGCAGGTGCATGAAGGAATCGGTTGCTGAGTCATTCTCCACTTCCTGTTGGTTCATACCAACGACGGAGATGCCGGGGGTGTGGGAGCTCTCCATGTTGTTTCTTATTCAATGGGAATGTCTCTATGGCGACTTGTCTACAGATCACTCCGCTTCGAGGACCGCGTGAAGGTGGAACACTGGTGACTATTCGTGGCGAGAACCTGGGACTGGAGTTCAATGAAATTAAGGACCATGTGAAGGTTGCAGATGTGGAATGTACACCAGTACCCGAGGGATATATCCCAGCAGAACAGTAAGTGTCTAAATTCAGAAACACTTTTTGTTTGTAGAGCATTCAGTGTTTACTATAGTACCAGGCCAGATTTGACATTTCTTTGTCGTTTTGTCATAATGGCATATTTTTAACCTGGATTTAATGGCTAAATGATGTCATCTCCCTTGAATCGCCTTAATAGATTTGTTTTTAGTCTCTAAACAGTTGTTCTTTACAGACACAACCTGAGTTAGCATAATGCAGGCCTAATAAATGTTGCCAAGAACCCTGTCTTTTAATATGGATTGGCAGTAAACACAGAGAAAGCATTAAAGAAACTTTTAATCCGAGGTCAGGACAGCAAAAGATAATTATGCGTTATTTGGCAAGCATTTGAGAAAGCCCTGCTGACAGCATGAAAAATTCTCCAGTATTATTGTCCTGACCTGAAAAACCCCTCTCTTTTATTCTGAGTTTCTCTGCTGCAGGTCGCTGCAGCACAAGTTTATTATTATTATTATTTGGACGCTGTGATAAGCCTCTTACTGTGGTGCATAAGAGAGTTTGACACCTGTCATGGAATGAGGAGGCAGATTAACTCGTTCATATTAACCTATCTCATGCATATATTATTATGGCAGGGACAGACATTAAAGTCTCTTGTGTAAAGTGTTATAAATGGTTTGCTTGTTATTGTGGAACTGTTCTGGTCAACTGATTGCATATGTGTGTGTTTTGCAGGATTGTGTGCGAAATGGGAAAAGCGGAAAGAAGCCAGTTTGCTGGAAATGTCCAAGTGTGTGTTGGAGAGTGTCGCCCCGAGTTCATGGCCAAGTCGTCTAAGTACTACTACTTTGTGGTGAGTACCTCAGCAAATCACTGGCTGTAAAATACCCCCCAATGAACTGCTGGTCCATCTACCATGTTCTGAATCATGTCTGTATAATTACAAGTCTTTGCCGCTTCAGGGTTGAAAGTGCTTGGATTTACTGTTGTCACTAATAAAGAGTGAACACTTTGGCCATGTAGCCCTGCTGATGTACTTAGTCATATCAGCGGGCACTTGACCCCACCAAGTATTCGGTCAACATCCAGAGAGGCTACCCATAAAACTTGCATTTTACTGCAGCTGTTGTGCAAGATTGTTTCCTCCCACAGAATCCATTCCTCCTTTGCACAGGCATTTTTGCGCTTGTTTTACATAATGTAATTTACTTAGCATTTCCCTTGATAGGGATCTTGATTTACTAAAACAACTAGTTAAAAAAAAAAACAATCTAAGCTTAAGCAAATAAGTTTGTTTTTTTATATACAGTATATTTGAAGAAAATAGTGTATTCATAAACCCATAAGGAAGGCTGGCAGGTGAATTATTTACTGTTATGCTAAGCCAACAGGATAGTGGTTTTCTAAGCCAATGTGCTTACCAACTGAGAAAAACTACGAAGAATTTTTTAGCATTTATTGTTTTGGTTATACAAGATATTCATCAGCATATTTATATGGTTGAGACCACATACATAAAGTGATTTTTTTAAGATCTTTCGGATGAAGAAAAGCTCTTTCAGCCAGTAGGATTCTGTCTTTGATAGGATCTTGCATGACACTGGCCACACTCATGTTTATATCCATCCTACACTTTTCTCTTGCTTCTAGTACTCCCAGTGCACATGCTGATATAACACCCATAATCAGATTGTGATCCAGCCATCCAAATGAATTGAGCTGCAGTGTAATTTTTCCCGTTATAGAGCCATTTTATAGCGTTTATCAGTTTTATGCAAATATTAATGGCTTTTATGTCTCATTCAGATGTAGTAATTGGATTATGTGATTCTTGGGTGAGGAGGGCAATCGGTGTTCTGAGAAAAGGAGGTGATAATCAGATTGGGAAAGAGATACAGAGGAATGAAAAACATGAGGGATTGCTGCCTCACCTTTGTCGTGTGATGTGTGAGCTTGTAAATAATTCCCATTGCTTGTTTTGGCCTTGCTTTCTACAGATCCCTAGACTGTTGAGTTTAAAGCCGAACCGAGGGCCGGTATCTGGAGGCACCATAGTTAACATCACCGGCAGCAACCTGGATGCGGGCAGCAATGTCTCAATCATGTTTAAAGACCAGAAGTGCACCTATCAAAGGTAGGGTTGAATGGAAAGGTAGAGCGCACTGCCCTTTGAGATGTCATCATGCTTTTTGGTTAGTTTGCCGGTCATTCAAAGCCTCTGGTGGATCCAAACCACCAAAGAAAGTCAATACTGATCTTAAGAGCTTGAGAGTTTATGATCTGTTATCAATAACATCAATAGCCATCACTCTCTTCTTGCATCAGGTGCAGCCACAGTGTCTGATCATATGAGCAGAAGATTAAATTAGGTCTAGTATGCTTTGCTTTAATGGGAATACTCTTTACAGCCACATAAAACCAACAAAACCAACTCTTTAATAATACAAAACCAATTAACTGAACCAATTCCTAAAGTAGGTATCAATACATTTATAATAGATTGCATTATTTCAATTTTTTTCATTTTTTTGAATTGAAAGTTTAATTTAGTAAAAAATTCTTAAATATTGAAAAAAGTGTAAAGGACGTCTACTCATACACTGTTTTTTTTTTTTATGTTTGACAAAACAGGCGAGGAGGACAGTGGATAACATGTCGTTCTCATGCCTCTATGCAAGGCTACGGAAACGTATCCGTATCGGTGTTTGTGGATAAAGCCCACATTCACAAAGATCTCAAGTTTGAGTATGTGGAGGACCCCACTGTCACCAAACTTGAACCTGAGTGGAGCATTTTCAGGTGTGTGTACTACAAAGCCAGTTAAGACAAGGCTGTTGGGGAAACAGCCCATAATTTTGCCCCCAGACTGTGCAATTTTTCAAATTGGTTATGAATTTTTTGTGGTTAAAAATGTATGCACTGTTGATTTTAATCTAAAAAATTATCTAAAGATTATTGTAATGAACCTCACAAAGTGAAAGTTTAACAAACATGGTGTTGTTTTCAAAGTGGCAACACACCAGTGACTGTGACCGGGACAAACCTGGACATCATCCAGACTCCTCTCATCAGAGCCAAGTATAAGAACTTGGAGACGGTCAACGTAAGTGCAAACGTTTTCCACAGTAAACAATCACTCGGCCTTCACCTAACCTGAGGCTAGTGAACTGGAATGACCATTAGCAGACTATTCCCCCTGCTCCAATCACCTGTGTCGGCTGCGCACCATTGGATCCGGGACAGTAGCTGCATAAAAGAGGGAAATAAGGAGAGAGAGAGAGAGAGACAAAGAAACAGACAGAGAATAGGAAATCTGCCAGGTCTCAGCAGCAGTAGCAGCAATGTTCCCATTGTGCGGGAAAGAGGAGAATGCCGTAACACAGGGTGGATGCATTGACAAGGATATCATGTTCCCGTCTTCAGAATGGACCCAAAGAGCCATGGGAGGCTGCACTCAGTGAGATCTGATTGAAAGGCAACAGAGACAAAAGAGCGTAATGTTATCTCGGGCACGTATCTCACACATGGCCGCGTTTAGCATCTGGGCTGCGATATGATTAGGCTTTGGCACACTGTTCCTCAAAGCACGGCAGAAAAAAGTCATACCCTACCTCGCAGTCTCTGAAAGAAGTTGTTTGTGGGGCACAAGATGTCTCATATCCTTGTTTGTAATGCGATCGCTCATAACTAGTCTGAAAAGAGTTTGACCAGACTTTGTGCGGTGAAAAAAATAGTGACCTGAAATCTAATTTATCTTGAACAATTTCACCCGTTACGAGCTCCTATAGAAGTCTTTGTGTTAGAGGAAGTGAAGGTTCGACTGCCTGGCTGCTACAGCTTTGAGAGGAATCCAATTAAAATGACTGGAGATATCTGTAGGGATGTTTTTGATGGCGAGTCTGCTGTCTGGGTATTTTAACAGCCAACTGCAAAGCACTGTGGGTTCACAGAACTCAAGGGTCTTGTCTGGCTTTTTATTTATACACTTCAAAGTGAATGCATATATAGGTTTGAATAAACCTATGCCATAACTTTGCATTAAATAAACCTGACCTGTTAATAAGAAAGAAGGGGGAAAAGTAAAGAAGTGGGCTGAGAAACACTGACTTCCTGTAAATAATGATGTGTACAGAATCAGATTAAGTAGTCAAAGGCCTGACAACCACATTTAGCTGCAATATGTATATGTGACCTATGTGAGAGAAAGAAGAGAGATGAAGACAGACAGAGAGTCAAGGAGAGATAACAATGTCAAATCTCTCTCAGGGAAGCAAAGGTAAGCACAGTTAGTTATCCATTGGTGAGTCACCAGCACTGCAGTCACAATCAGAGTGTGGCCATTTTAAAAGTGCTAATAATTTAGTGCTGCTTTGTTGAAACAAAACCTCTTTTGTAGGAAGTTGAGGTTAAATCCAGGTATTTTTATTCATGCAGAACTGATTAAAACAGTCTGAATCTAAAATAAAACGGTTGTAAATCTAAATGTTTGTTGTATTTGGAATTGCACAAGGAGTGCAAATGATTTATTGAATGTTCAATGTCATCTGTTTCCCCTTACTAGATATGTCAGGTTCTGAGTCCCACCACTATGCAGTGCATGGCCCCAGAGCTTCCCTACAGTCTAAGCAGGCAGAAGGAAGTGCCAGAGAGACCCGATGAGTTCGGCTTCATCCTGGACAACGTTCAGTCTGTGCTGGCCCTCAACAACACCAACTTCATCTACTACCCAAATCCAGTCTTTGAACCGCTCAGTGTGTCTGGGGTCCAGGAGCTCAAGCCAGGGTCTCCCATCATACTCAAGGTAAATCAAGCATTTACATATATTTCAGCATTGTTGGTTTTTCGATTGTCCATTGCACTTACTACATTTTGTGAATGTGATTTTCAGGGTAGAAACTTCCTCCCTCCAGCCCCGGGTGGCAACGGGAAGCTCAACTACACTGTTTTGATTGGAGACAAACCTTGCACATTAACTGTATCAGATACTCAACTGCTCTGCGAATCGCCCAATCTGACTGGACGACATAAGGTTCTGGTAAGTTGCTGAATACTGGGGCGCATATCCACTTTTCGCAGTGAACTAATGCTTTGGGGACATTGTGGTTATTGTACTTTCTGAGAAGTTGACAGAGAAATAGAAAATACCTCCTCAATAAGACTTAGAGCTAAAAAACCTAATAAAAACATTTTATGCTTCTCAGTGGGTATTTTAGGTGGCTGCCTGCTTCACTGCCTCCTTGTTGACAAGTGAAAGTGCTGCAAACATTTACAGCCATGAACTCACAAAAGGAACAGATACATTGTTACTCTCTGCTGTTGGGTCATTATGACACAGTAACAACAAATAAAATAGATTTTCTCCATATTTAGATGTATATTGATCTGCTTCGAATGGTAGCTCAGGTTATTGAACAAGGTACCAGTCTGCTAATTTTACCTACTACAAAGTATTGGATTCATTCAAATCTTCACAAAATGTGCTTCATTTTAGGCCCGTGTAGGTGGCATCGAGTTCTCTCCAGGTGTAGTCCACATCACCTCTGACAGCCCCCTCAGCAGCACCACTGTCATCAGCATTGCTGGGGCAGGTGGCCTCCTCATCTTCTTCATCGTCATTGTCCTCATTGCCTACAAGCGCAAATCCCGTGAGAGTGACCTCACTCTCAAGCGCCTGCAGATGCAGATGGACAACCTGGAGTCCAGAGTAGCCTTGGAGTGCAAGGAGGGTAAGTAGTCAGGAAGTGGTTTGACTCTGGAGTAAAAAGGTGATGTCAATCCAGAGTGTGAGTCAGAATTTGCACAATCCAGTTTGATCAAAATGATCGAAATACTTCATAAACTGCCTCTGCAACATTTGTAAGACATTTGCACAGATTTTACGTTTCTGAGAAGTATTTAGTGATATCAGTCTATTTGTTCTTCGTGTTTTGCATCTTCCGCAGCATTTGCAGAGCTGCAGACAGATATTCACGAGCTGACCAGCGATCTGGACGGAGCTGGTATTCCATTCTTAGACTACCGCACATACACAATGCGAGTCCTGTTTCCTGGCATAGAGGAGCACCCTGTCCTTAGAGACCTGGAGGTAATCTAACAATTTTACTGTTGCAAAAAATGTTTTGTGAAATAACAAATTTGCACCCAAAGGGCCCTTTACTGAGTTTCTGAGATGTACATGCATACATTTGCATATTCATGTATGCATGTAATTACTGCATGTTGTACCTGTGTGGGGAACAGTCACAGTGATGGCTGTTAAGTATATATTTTTTTCTTTCTGTTTTTCAGTTCTGAAGGACTAACAGCACAGTGGGGTTGTTGGGAATTAAAGCTGTCACTGTGCTGTTTGTGTTCACCCTCAGTAAACAAAAGGCAGCAGCTCTCATTATAATCTACATGCGTGCTCTTTCTCTCTCTCGCTCATTTTTTTCTTAAAGTAATGAGCTGCTCTCTGATTCACAATCAGTCTTTCGTTAATAACAGTAATGACATGCAACTCAACTGTTTTTTTTTCCAGAGTGTGGGGAACAGAATTAAAATCTAACGCAGGGTACACCGAGCTACGGGTTATTTACGCCCCGCTATGACAGTGATGGACAGTTTTAATTGAATCACACATTTCTTCAGCCAACATATGAGCCATACCTTACTTGCATATGCCAGCTGAGCTCTGGTTCTAATCAGCTATATCAATTAAGACTTAATTGGAATAAACATCCCATCTCTCTGGAAAAGTTTATTGTAAAATCACAGCTAATGACAGGAGCCATCTCGAGATTTTGACAGGTGTTTAATTATTATTGATGAAGCATCAAATGATGTCATGAGGTCTCTACGTGGTTAAGTGTTTGTCATCAGGTATTCTAAGTGCACAATAAATGCATTTTAACCCAGTGAGCAGTTGTTATTACATGTAAGCTTTTAATTTGTATCCTGGATTGTTTTGCTTTAGGTTTGCTTTTTTATTTGTTTAATGTATTTGGTTCTCTTCAGTTTATATGCCTGTGAGTGTATCATTGGGCACTAACAGAGGATGCTGTAGGCCAAATGAGAGGGTTGGAAAAAGCTTTTCGGCCAAATAAGCCTAGCTGAAGTTTAAGTGAGCATTCTTAAACATCACAAAAAATAACATTTGACATATTTGTGATGAGTTGGTTTGCTCTGAAGGGAAGGCTACTTAAAATCGACATGAAATAATGCAATAATTGGATGCATTTCTGATTGAAATGACTTTCAGTAAGAAAATGTAGAGCAGGACTTGAATTTAATTTATCAAACAATAATAATAATAATAAATAAATTCAACAATTTAAATAAAATATTCTCTTTTTTCTTAACATTCACTAATGAATTGTGCAAATTAAGAACTAGAATGTGTATTTATAAAGCAAATGGTGTCATAAATATGTTGATGCTGTATAAATATGCTGGTGAATTATCACATTCAGGCTGTGAAATGTCATCTGTTTGTAACAATTTTTTTCTGCAGGTGCCAGGTTACAGACAGGAACAGGTGGAGAAGGGCCTAAAACTGTTTGGACAGCTTATCAACAACAAGGTTTTCCTGCTGTCCTTCATCCGAACCCTAGAGTCTCAGAGAGGCTTCTCCATGCGAGACCGTGGCAACGTCGCCTCCTTGATCATGACCGTTTTGCAAAGTAAACTTGAGTATGCAACGGACGTGCTCAAACACCTGCTGTCTGACCTCATTGACAAGAACCTGGAAAGCAAGAACCATCCCAAACTCTTACTCAGAAGGTACTAGACACATTGCACATGAAGAGTCATCTTAAAAAATCTAGTCTTGCAGTCCAGTGAGTTTTACTGATTATAAATGCCCCTCAAGTGAGAGTAATCAACAGAGAACATGTTCTAAATTTTGGGATCATTTCAATCTGCCTGATTCTAATTATAGTCAACTTCATAAACGAGAGCAGATGACCTCTGCGAATTGTCTTTGATACGTGGACTCTAGTGCACTGAATGGGAGTAATTGCATTTGGGGACATCAAAATGCACACTTTCTCTCCCAAACATGTAATGCACTGACATGCTCATCATTGAATTGCAATTAGGATTAATTAGTTTGAGATCCAATTAACAGTGCACTAAAAACCTACTGAATGTTGGGAGATGTGTGAACTTCAATTCCCCATGCAATCGACTCCTTTGTATCTCTGTATTCTAACAGCATAGAGGACAATAATATTACCATGTCATATAGATTTTTCATTAATTTTGCTCATTTGAACACTTCTAATGCTTCTTTAATTTTTCTTAATGTTCTAGCGATCGATTTGTAAAGTTAGTTGACTGACACTTCTGATATTTTTGCTAACTGAAACTACTGGGATGAAAGCAAAAAGAGTGCTTTCAAAGCAAAATAATGACATGAAATACAAATTAATGTATTGGTCAAAACAAGCTTGCTAATAGTGATAGGCTGATCATGTGACAACTACAAGGGGAGCTCCTTGACTGAATCATAACTGATTCAACACCCTTGATGGCAGGCGTGATTAATTAAAACAAGCGAAGGGAAGATTAATTGCACAAAGAGCTGCCGTGCATATTAGCGGTGGAAAGTAAAAGAGATTTTTCTTTGTTTCAGTCAGGCTTCTGTCAGAGTAAAAACCAACCATATCACCTTTTTGTATGCACCTGAAACATCTGCACTTTGTGATGGATGTTTGCTACAATGTCTCATCATGACCTAGCTTTCAACCTGTGGCTCTCAAAAGGTTCTGCTTCAGGTTCCAGATTCAACATTTTACAAAAATTCTGTATTGTATAAAAAAATATCATTAAAATGAAACACTGAAATTTATTAAACCATGAAGTGTGTAGATGAGAAGCACTGTTTTAGTCCATATATTTAAATGGATTAGACCCTCATGGGTATATAGAGCGATCTTCACCACATGGAACCTGTCTAACCTCCAGCACCTGCTTAGCAAAGGACGATACAGAGCACTGGGCCAGAACAGAAGCTTAAGCTGTTGTCTGAGAATAATTTTCTCATCCCTGTCTCTCTTTCACCGCATGATTTCTAAATCTGTGTTTAAAATGCAGAGAAGCAGGAAATCTTTGGCAGAAGCCTCCAACCAGCTTTCGTTTCCCCATTTCCAAGAAAGCGCTTGCGACGGCCGCCCCATCTGTCCAGCCTCAACCTGAGTTCACAAGCACACACAGGCTAACTAACTAACGGGCGGCTTCTAGAACCATCTGTCGTATTTCTCCTTCTCCCTCGCTCCCTGCAGCCCACTCTCCTCGTCTATGAATAAAAATACCCTCTCAGATCATGTAGCTCATTTTCTCTATATGTATGGCATCAGTGAAGTCCACGTGGGTCTCCTGTTCCTGCATATGCTCATACACATATTTTTACTCAGACATTTAGTGACCAACACGTTCGTACACACTTTCATACACATACACACACAGTCAGGCAGAGCTGAATAGAAGTCCTGTGATTATTCTCTGGGGATAATCCTTAGTGAAGGGGGACCATGGTTACGCAGCGGGACCCGACAGTGCGCCGAGCGGACAATCTTCTCCACGTGAGGCAGAGTGCGAAATTGAAATTATTCCTGGCTTCAAACTGTGTTCTTTAACACATGTGCATTAAGGAGGGGGAGTTTGTTTCAAAAGACAATTGTTTGGTTTAAGCAAATAAAGCCTATGATGCTGCAAAGTGAATAACGTCAGCCCATTAGCCAGGTGTGTGTCTGTTCCTGGTCAGCTTTTAGCTGAAGCATAGTTTCAATTTCATAGCAGGCTGAGATTAACTCTCCATAAAACCTTTACTCAGTCAACGCCACGCACTTAGCAACACGGTTAAATCTATGAACTTGTTTACGAGATGCATTTTCTGCATATAACACACATTTGCTGTGCAGTATCTGTCATAGGGTGACAGTTCTCATTTTTGCAGGGTGTCTGGAATCATAAACCACTCTCAGGTCCTCAAAGTTGGCAGAGCTGGCTGTTCACATCCATTTGCGGTGGCAGAAAGCAGCATCGAATGTAAATGGCCTTTGCTGGATGCGAGAGATGATGAGGAAGACATATGGAGATCTTTCCTCTCCCTCTTTCTCTTGTTTATGGAGCGTAGCTCCAATGTGCCTCTTTGCACATTCGGCATCGAGAAATCCTCCAGCAGATTTTGCTTCGTTCCACTTCGAAATGGCTGTTTAATCAGGGGGGACTAAGCACCAGGTGCTGCCCACATCCCATTCCTCACCGCTGGATGGGCATCACTTTTCCTGCCTCCCTAAACCAAAGCCAAACAAGGGCTCTCTCTCTCTGTGCCAGTGATATGTGACACAAGGATTTGGGGGACAGTGATAGTTAGTTGCTCTTGGTGCTGTGGCAAAGTTATGGAGAGGTTGTGCCAGGATTGTCTGGCATTGAGGCTACTTATTCCCCCTCCGGTGAGCCGATAAGTAACACGGGATATGGGTAAGTGAGTTTATGGGGTCTTGCCAACAATAATTACCATCAAACCAGCCGATAGCACAAGAAAGAAAAAGCTAAGGGGAATAACAGTACACCGAGGCAAGGTGGCGAAAAGCTGTTTTCTTCTTTTATCTGTTTTTTTTTTTTTTTTTTATACTGCGGTCCATCTCCGGGTTTTCCCCCACCTACCGTTTCTCTTGTAATTGGTCCAGGCATTGAGAACAGTCGGGAGTGAGGATGATTACAGGGCAGTGTTAGGATGGAGATGAAAGGAAAGATGAAACTTTCCCCGTTGACCCCTGGACCTGTCCTCCTTTGGCCCACTCAAGGCAGTGGCTACAAAACAAGGGGACACTAATCCTTTCCAGGTGTTGCGCCAGCTTAGCGGGCACACACAGACACAAATACGTGCACATGTACACACGGTACTGCGCAGTGGCAGGTCTCAATACAGCAGCGGGACAGTGGGAATGCAGGTGGCAGCTGGGATACAGGGCAGCAGAGGCGGCGTAGACGCACACACACCACAATGCTGTAATCTTGAAATATTGATGCTCTGTACTATGGCTCATTGCAGGGTGCCTTGGCAATTCACCAGCTCCCTGCGGCACACACAGGCTGGAGACACCGGATCCACGTATATTGAGTTTCACTTTGTTATAGTTATTATGAATGTACATCTCTCATGCCGGATCAGAGCCTGTGGTCCAAGCGAAGGTGTTAGCCAATCATGATGTACTCTGACGCACCCCGGCCCTCCATTCTGCCACCCTTTATTGTAACCTGATCCATTTCAAGCTCAATGGCCGGACTGTGGTGGGGAGGAAATGAGTCTGGTCTTATTCCAGGCCAGAGCAGGTTCACTTGGCATCAATCCAGCCGGATCATATAAAGGCTTTTAATTGGGTTTCTTGTATTAGGGTCTCGTGGATTATTATGGTAATAAAGACAGCCTGCAGATTGGGGCTATAGATTCCAGAGCGCAATTCATGTTCCAGCAATTATGTTTGTTTAACAAAGTGCTATTCATTAGGAGACACCGTCCTTTGTGAAGTGAATTTTTCATGGTCGTGGTAATCGCATTTATGCGTGACACTCACAGTGATAATCGTGGCTTTGTGCTGCTTTTATTTATTTATTTACTCTGTTTATTTGTTTGTTTTTCAGAACGGAGTCTGTGGCTGAGAAAATGCTCACAAATTGGTTCACTTTTCTGCTATACAAATTCCTCAAGGTAAGGCCGTGTTGTATGTGTGCGTGTATACGTTGTGTGTGTGTTACCACATATTCAGGTCTGGGCAGCCTAAATGTAATAATGAAGAATCAACCATTAAAATTGCTGAAGAATATTCAGATTAGCGGTTGGCCGATATGCAAAGAAAAGAGATCAGTCACCCTCAAGGTCATTTGGCACATGCACTGTTGAGCACAGAGGAATCAAGTGAAGTCCTGCAGGAGCATTAGCAGTGATGCACTGCAGGTGTTTGACAGAGAGAGTGTGTGTGTCTTGTGTATGAATATGTGTAGGTGTGTATGTACATCTGTATGTGAGTGTGCCTGCATGCACTTTTAATCAAAGAGGGTTTAAAGTTGGCCGAGTCTTGCTGACTTCAGCGTTTTTCTGTTCCTATAATGAGACAGTCAGCTTAGCAGGTGCTGCTCAATTCTACATATAGCACTGTGACCATCAGCACCACCGCGGTCCTCTCTAGCACTTGTCATTAATCTCTTAATAAACACATCTGCTGCAATCAGAACACGGCATGTGCAATTTCGCAAGTGTACAGAAATTTCCTGAATTCTGGAATGTACAAATCAGGCAATAAATTCTGGAAGTCAAGGCTGTTTTGTCCAGTCTGGTTTAACGGATTAGACCTGAGTGAACGAAGCCGAAACATCACTCGAGAGCTTCAGGATTCATTTAAGCTCAAATTGGACTCTACTGTAAGAGAAGGACTTTATTGTGACCTCATCCATGCAAAACCATACCATTATTATTGTAGTCACAGCACATTGATTTGAGTATTATTAAACAGTGCTTGACCAGCTGCCCAGACCACTAGTCAGTTTTACAGTCCATTTCTCATTTCAACAAGCATATTTTGCCCAAATTCAGCTAGAGACACTGCACTTTAGCTTAATTTCTATCTCAGGGATCTTCAACAGGGGGTTTACCAATTGTTGTTTGATCTTTGTTTTTTTTTGGGGTTTTTTTTCATTTGTTTTTTTTTTTTTTTCAAAAATGGTTAGCAGATAATGTTTATCTAAATGTTTCATTGTCCCTGCCACATTAAAATGTATGTAGTAAAATTAAAACAATGTTCAGGTAAAATAAAAATTATTTCTATTATTTTAATGACTTTGTGATGTAAATGTACAGATGAGCCCATTAAGAACGCACATTTTTTTCCCATGGCATGCCGCAATGTGTCATAATCATAACAAAATTTTAAGCCAGGCTAAAAATTCAACATTTTTACAATATTTAACAGTGGGTCCCAGCTCTGTCTGTCTGTCCACCAGGGATCAAGTTTAACTATTACTGAAATCCATATGACTGAAATTGTTGCGTCAGTTGAAATTGACAGACTAGTGCCACAACTGTAAAACTCCTTTCAAAATGTCTATTACTGTTACTGAATGAGGGAATGACAGCCCACATTCTCTGTAGGTGGCTGGTGTGAAATTTAAGAGCGTGAAAGTGACAGTGTCTTTTTTTCCTCATGAAGGAGTGTGCCGGGGAGCCCCTCTTCTCTCTTTTCTGTGCCATAAAGCAACAAATGGAAAAAGGCCCCATCGACTCTATCACCGGAGAAGCCCGCTACTCACTCAGTGAAGACAAGCTCATCAGACAGCAAATTGATTACAAGACTCTGGTAAGGCTCTGAACCACAGCGTGGATGAAGAAAGGAAAGAAGAACAGTTTTGGAAGGATAGAGAAGGAGAGGAGTAAACTAAAATAGGAATGAAGAAAAAGACAAGGATAAATGGGTGAGAAGGAGGCTAAGGAGCATGAAAGCATCCAGAAGCAGACAGGTGTGGAGGTAGAGAAAAGGGTAAGGTAATTTGTTTGGGTTGACGCAGCATGCAATGCCCACAGTCTTCACGCCTGACAGGAAGCACGCAGGCTTATGACCTTTGGCCTATCTGCAGTCTTGTGGTGATTGGCAGTGTTGTGTTTGGCTGGCCACTGTGACAGGCATGAGCTAAGCCCGTGTTGTCAGGGCTGCACGTATGCCAGGACGGGCTGTTTACTGGAACTGCACGTCAGGAGGGTAATCTGTATTCTTTGTGAGACTAAGAAAACGAAAGAGGAGGAATGTGGCGAATAGTGTCATCTCTTGGCATCCGACCCATTCCTTTGAACACCGCACTGATTTGATGACTGTAGGAGCCGTTTCAGCTTCATCATTCTGTCCTCACTTCCAAAACACTTAAACGGCTGCAGACTCACCACAATACAAGCCACTACCAATAGCACATTCTCCCTTCCCTAGAAAGATATTGAGGACATTTTTCAGTCAATCATTTCTTGCACAATAAGATATGAGCGGTTATGTTATACTGACCAATCAGCATCCACAACATTTTAGCACTGATTTGAAATTCTTCATACTATTTTTAATTCTTCTTCTACACATATTTCCTGTAATAACTTCAGGGCACCTAGATACAGATCTTAGATCTGGATTAAAGTTTGGTTTTGTTTTCAATGCGAAAGCTTTTCTGTGTTTTTTAGTCCAAGAAAGGGCTTAGCGCTGGCCTTTATTGTTTAGAGGTTATTCTGTGGGGAAACACGCTCTATCCCTTCTAAAGGTCTGACAAAGCCTTTCCTTACAGCCTACACACAGTGCATTTAATTGTATTGATTCTGGTTTTGGTCCTTCAGGAGAGTCCATTATACTACTGGACTGTAAGTAAATGAGCTCTTTTGCAGTGTGTGGGTATTTTATCATAACAGACGAGGAGGTGACGGCTCCCTCAGGGTGGCCAATGGGCTTTTATGTTTGCACCGTTATACCTGCTGACTACGTTCACTAAAGCGCACCTTTACAGGTTTGACTAGACAACTGTCATCCATTAAAGTATGATCTTTTAGGTGTTAAGCATAGATCCTAGATCAGTCACTATGGCCTCAGTAGATGTATACTGTACCTTACAAGCTCTTCATATTGTAAACCTTTTAACAGAAATTTGTTCTCATGATTCTTCGGCTCACATACACAGATGCATTTTAGCATTCTTTAAACTCTCAATACATTTCAAATCATGCAGAAAGATCATTTTACAGCCACATAAATATTCATGTGTCTCCCACACGTGTGCTAATTGGTGTAATTTTGTTCTGTGTTGTGTAGGTGGTGAACTGCATGCATCCAGACAATGAGAAGAGCCCAGAGGTGCAGGTGAAGGTGCTGAACTGTGACACTATCAGCCAGGTGAAAGAGAAGATCTTGGACGCCATCTACAAGAACGTCCCCTACTCGCATAGACCAAAAGCCTCTGACATGGACCTAGGTATGACTAACATTAGATTCCTTTACCCTTTAAGATCTGTTTTCCTCTTCAGCCCTTCATTTGCTCCTGGACAGGAGATTCAATGTGTGAATCAATGACAATGACTTTTGTGGAATGATGGGTCAAACGAAGGTGATTGGTGCTCATTATATCAATATCAGCCTCTCAAAATCTGTTACTTCTCATTTGACAGACAGGGTCCTAGGGCATAATCGTGATAGAGGTTCCAATAATAAAGTCCATAAATTGCCCCTTATGGGATTCGAACCACTGACCATGGGATTATTAGCCCAATTTTTTAAAAAACACTCCACTAGCAAAGACAGTTGGCATACACTTTTTATCCAAAGAGACATGAGACAAAGCAGGGTCAATGCACCTATACTGTACCTAAGTGTACACAATCACATAATGCCCACTGAGGATCCGTGTCTCCTCTGGAATTTGAACCTCAAACCTTTGGATTTTGGATTTGAATTATGTTGTACACACACCTTCCATCTCCAAATTGCACATTTTCTTATTTGCCAGACACTTTCTTATCCAAAGCCAAAAGCTTACAATACACTAATATCAAAGACAGTCCATCTTAAATACCCCTTTTCTGGGTTTAGTCTTGATCAGCAGTGATAGAACATATGAGTAAACATTGATTTCATCAATAACTTTTGTATTGCAAAGCAGGTTTTACATCCTCCAACCAAATTCCAACTTCCAACATTAAGCTTCTTGCTTGAAGATTTTTTTTTTTATTTCAAAATTGAGAATTCTATCATTAAAAGATGATGTTTTGAAAAATATCTGGGGTTTTTTTTTCATACCTGTATGACCTAAGTCATACAGATTTGGAATGACATGAGGGTTAATTAGTGATGACAGAATTCTCATTTTTAGGCAAACTATCCCTTAAAGAGCATAAAGTTCATTAGAGATACCATAACTGTAACTGAGAGATAACATAACTGTGTTCATCAGTCCTGGTTTGTAGAGTTTGAACTGACAACCTACTCATTACAACCACAGCACTTTAACCACTAAGCTCTTCCCACCTCCATGCATGTGTTAAACATATATGCTGATGAACAAATATCAGCTGTGACAGTATGTGAGTTTATTTATACACACCTAATTGACAGGTGGGAGCGTCTCACAGGTACTGGGAAAAAATTGGTAGGCTGATCCGTGCAGATCCAGGGCTCGCAAAATCGCTTTCCCGACGTCCCGGGGCTATTGTGTTTTCCAGTCAGGCTACCAAAATGTATCACTGCCCTGCCCGATGGGCTACCTTAAATACAGGGCTCCCACGGGTCCTTAAAAACTCTTCAATTTAGTTGTATCAAACTTAAAGCCATAAAAAGTTTTAAATACGTTAAATGGTATAAGAAATGTATTAACTATAATTTCAAAAGGTCTTACAGTTGGGGACAGAAAGACAAGAATGGGATACAGCTGGATTAAACTTCAAAAGGCAATGATGCAATTGAATAAATATGAGCTCTGCACGTTTCAAGTCAAAACGCGGCGCAGATGTCTTTATGTGAATGTATCTGAAGGGAACCGACTGTCCTCAGAAATGTGTCGTTTGCATTTTTATTTCATATTACCTATAATGCCTGATAAAGCAGCGTTTATGAGCGCGGACGGTGCTGCTTTGTGTACAGCCGCTAACAGGAAGTTTCTCTGAGCGAAACCGCTATATGAAGCCGCTCCTAAAGCGCCACCTCGTGGCAGAGAATGAATTTGCATTTCCAATAAGCCTTTCTTGCTGTTTATGGTCAGATCAATGCAAATATCGACCCATGTTTTTACGCAGCAAACACATAGAGTTGTAAATAAGAAAGAAGTTAATGTGCCTTCTAAAAATCTAAACAATTAAGACAGTAATGTTTAACAATTTACAATTAAGACAGTAACATTGCTTGATTTATCCCTTTTCATAAAAATGGTCTAAAGGCTGAAATGCTGTTGTATAAGATTTTTGTTTTTGTGAAAACCTGTATCTGAACTTTAAATAATGTAATTTTATGGCTTAATACTGTATGTTACCATAGACATTGTCCAACCCCGCTCATACTGTGTTCATTTTACTTGTGCAGCTCTTAAAAAGGTTCATAAATTGCCTTAAATTTATTTAAAAAAATTCTGCAGCTACCCTGTAAATAGTGAAATAAAATTCCTTCCTTGTTGATAATTGTGTATTGAAAATATTTTTGATTGACATTTAGACTCCTATCTGATGTTCTATATATATATATATATATATATATATATATATTTTTTTTTTTTTTTTTTTTTTTTTTTTTTTAAAGTTCTTTTTTTTTACTTGGGCTAGTTAAATTAATTTTCGGGCTACCAAAATCTGAAGTGTACCTGCCCGAAGGGCTACCAGGGATTTTGAAATTTTGCGAGCCCTGAGATCTATTTTTCCACAAATTCCAAATGAGAATCTGATTGTTTATTCTGTACACTGCTCCTTCCACACTATTTTATATACTTTTTTAGTATATTTCTCAAGTCATAGCCTAACGCTAGTCTATCCATAAGGGATTAGGACCATGATAAGTGAAGAAATAATTTTACCCTCTTTGACAGGCTCTCTTGTGTAAAATGCTTTTATGGGCCCCGGAGGGCGAGTGTGTTGTTTTATTATTGTTTTATTAGGGGGGAGAATTGGACGTTGTCTGTGGGACTGTGTGTGTGAGTGTGTTGTAAGATAAAGCAACGGGCGTCCCTGGTTGAGAGGAGGCATCTCGGCATTCCGTAAACGGATCTCAGGGTCTCCTGAGCCCCAGCACACTCTCTGGCCCTGATCCGGGGGCCAGATAAAGATAATGGGTAATAGGAATGAGGTAGCCTCCATCTCCTCGATCCCTCTGAGACAGATTGGACCGGAGTGTTTCTGTCCCTTGCCTTTGTTTTTAATTCTCTCTGTCACAGTCCCCTGAGGGCAGGGATGGAGGGAGGGAAGATAGAGGGAAAGAATGAGAGAGTGATGCAGACAAATCAATGCACTTCAGCCCATCTCAGCTTTGGCTTTATTCTCTATCCAGCTATATCCTGCTACTGTTGCTTTCAGCCCTATTTTATTTTCATTTCTATTCTGTCCTTTTCGTTTCACTTTTAGTCTTTTATTAAGTTTTTCTTTTTTTGTAGTTTTTAGGTTTTCTAACATCTTTTTTCTTTTCGTTTGTTTTTCTTCTTTTCTTTTTCTTTTAGCTTCTGTTCTTCCCTCTGTTTACTTTTCTGTTTGCGCTTCGAGTCAAGGCTCATTTGCATGTTTATAGACAGCACTGTAGTGAGATATAAAACAATGGTCGGGCCTCTCCTGGAGATTTGAAGTTATTCTCATCACCCAGAGACATGTTTCATTATCTTGCCTGTGATTGCTGTTTTGCTTTTCTGGTTGGGATCAGAGCGAAAGATAGCAGCAGGCGGTGTGAAGAGGCCTCACTCTAGCGTTCCAATCATACATTCATTTGCAGCGGAGGGAAGTTAAAAAAAAAAAAGAATGAGAGAGACGTCTCTCTTGTTCCTGGCCATGTTATCCGTACATCACATTGCAAAGGGATATGTTTATTTCATTCAGCACTGATTCCCATCGCATCGCCGTTTCACATTGCTGTTTTTGCTGAGGCTGCAGACAGTGGCTGGTGGGTGCTGAGGGGAGGGTGGGAGAATATCTTCGCATTTTGTTGTGCATCTCTAGTGAGCTCAGTAACTACAATAAGAGCAAGCTCAGCGGGAGGCTTAACGCGGTCGATCAGGGCCGTTTGGGCTCAGGATGCTCGACCCACTACAGATGAAAAAGGAAGTGGCTTTCAGCAGTGGCTGTAATCACGCCCATCGATCCACTGGCCACGAAGGCCCGGCTCTCTAACAAAGGGCAGAAGAGATTAATTTACCTTTCCTTTCCTTCCTCCCTTTCTAAAATGCTCCTTCACGTACCCTTATTTTCTCTCTCGTTTTTATTTCTTTCTCCTGCTCTCTCTCAGTATACACTTTGTCCCTTGCCTCTTTTCTTCTATTGTTCCTTTTAGTTTTTAAGTTAAAAAAAGGCAATTTTAACTCCACTTTTTCTCTCAAAGCTGAAGAAAGAGAATAATTTTTTAAGATTACTGTATACTATAAATAGCAGCAAATTTATCATCACAATAGGTGTGCCTGCTTGAATTGAAAGCTTAAAGTGGCTTAATGCATTGAAAATATTGCTTGGACAAAAACAAAAGAAAAATAATTGCTGTGGTTTGCTAAAGTTTTTGTGTTTGTAATACTTTCCATGTCCAATTAATATTCAGAGACAACTATACAAGTTATTTCACTCTCTAAACAGTTAATATCTTTAATCAGAGATTAAAGGAAATTTTGGGATTTAATGTAAGATTCCGTGTTCATCTACATACATATTCTGTAAAGCTGCATTGAAACAATCTCTGTTGTAAAAAGTGATATACAAATATATGTGAATGGAATTTAATTGGTTCTGCTGCACGTTCAAAATTACTTTGAGTATTAATCACTGGATGTTGTCATTGTGTTCTTGTTGCAGAGTGGCGTCAAGGCAGAGTAGTACGAGTCATCCTTCAGGATGAAGATGTTACGACAAAGATTGAGGGTGACTGGAAAAGACTCAACATGCTGACTCACTACCAGGTAAGTGGTATGTGTATGCAGTATTCACGACCAGACGCGTTTCCAGGTAAACTTACTCCTTTAATGAGGGTGTTCAGTTTTAGATTTTTATACAGTCAGAGGTCAAAGACATGAATGCTTCAGAAGGGGTGCATTCTTTCTTCTTTCTATCATCCCTACCATCTACTTCAAGGCTTCTTGTGAGAAAAATTGTTGAAAAGGTTGTTTGCTGTTTTAGACTGAAATCTTTTTCAGTTAGTGTGTAGAAAGATATCTGCTGTCACAAAAGATTGTTTTGAGCCTTTGAAATCTATCTTAAATCAGAAGTAGGACGAGCATTGTACCTGCTGGTTTCTATTTAAAGCAGCATCTCCAGATGTCTCACTACATTTAATCTGACAGCAGTGGGATGCAGGTGCAGGTGGATCTGTAGCTTGACACCCGGGTTAGATGATCTACCTAATGACTTTTGATAAACAGCTCTCTGTGTGATGTGAGTTTTGGCGTGGGCTTTCAATAATAGTGCAGATTCTGACAGAGTAAATAATACTGGAACAAAGAGATTTGAATGTGAGATGAATGTCTTTTATGAAGCTCAGAAGTGTAATGCTCTATTTATGTTTGTCTCAGATGAAACAAGGAACCTTTATGAGGTGATTAGCACAAAAAAGGATGAGCAGAGAAAAGATACTCTGTGATGGTAATTGCTTTTGGTTGGTGTGTCTTAGTTGATCTAGTTTAGGGAAACATACAAACTGTTAACATTCATTGCATCTCAGCCCTATCTAACACTTTTATTGCCCCCGTTGACCTCTATAATAGGGTGCAGTCAAGGCACCTTCAGGTCATTTAGAAAACCTACTTTGACTGACAGATCTCCAACGTGGTGGACAGGGACCATCGAGTTTCAGGGGTCAGGTATGGCAATGCTGTCTCATCAGGGGACTGATAAAATCGGTCTATCTGCAATTATATAAACACTCAAAATGTGAGAATTGGGAGGGGCAGTTTAGGGTGAAAAGGAGACAGGCGGCGCTTCATTACGGTGTAAATAATTTCCTCCGTAAGCCGCCCTCCAAATGAGCTTTTTGAGAGAGAGGAGTCTGCACAGTACTTAAATTAAATGTCACGGGGCAGCGCATGGGTGCAGGGCTGCAAGCGGCAGGATGGATTAGCTGTTGATTGGAATCGGAGATGAGATAATGAAGACAGAAGTTAATTCATTTTCAGTCGGGGAGGGCATGCTATCCTTGACCAAAAAGCTATCAGACACCCTAAGCCTGTTAGAGTTGCTGAAGAGGGGGAAGAGACCCTCCGTGTGCCCTGTACCATCTTCCATTTCTTCATTTATATCCTTGCACCACATACGTGTTCATAACTGACATCCTTTCATTTCTAATAGCGCCGAATTCCCTTGTTTAGTCTAGTATACAACATGAAAAGTCGTACAGTGTTACACTAAATCATTAAGGATCCTCTGTGCATTTCGAATGTATATCTCTCAAGTCATCTTTGATACTTTCCTCCAAATCGAGGTGCTACAAATGCATCTGGCTCTGACATTAATTCTTTGATGTCTTCTTAGGAAGCTTCACATTGGGGTTGTATAAGCCCCATCTCGGATATCTGACATGTCTGAATGCTATCAGGAACACAGAGACTCTCTTAAAGCGTAAACTTGCCCGCAGAGGAAAGATAAAAGAGAAAATCTCTGCTGTTTTCTAAAAAGCCCCTTTTCAGGGAAATATAGCCCTTGTCTGAAGTCTCCTTTCACACAGTCATTCATCTATACTGAGGTGTAAGAAATATCTGTTTGATTCTGTTGAAGTTTGGACAGCTGTCCTCATGGGCCACAGCAGTAAACGAGGACGACTTCATGTCAAGTTTGTCCAGGGAGAAAAGAGGTTAAGGGTGTAAGAATAATGTCCTAATGGTCTGTGAAGCCCATATTCTCCCTCCTGCTGTGGTTTGAGTCCCCATGCAGTTCTGAGCCCACATCATCTAGATCTACACAGTCACCTCAATTAACCCTGTAAGTGCCGCAGGCATCCAATGGCAAATTATGTGGATGGAGGGATGTGTGGTTGGGGAATAGAGGCCCCCATGTGTTAATTGAATTTGGCTTGCTAAGGCTTACTGTGGTTAGCAGTTGCTGAGGCATATAGTTAAATAGCCCGACCCATCCCACTTGGAAGGACTTATTGAAATGGAAGCAGATTATCCCATCCCGTCCCTCACTCATGCAGTTTAACATTTACCTAGATTGAAAATAAAAGATTTTTAGACCAATGACCCAAACTCTATGCAACCATTAAGGTGCTGAAGACATCATACTTGTTTTTTAAAGAAATGTTGTGTACGATAATCTTTGTTTCTTTGTCCGCAGGTGCCTGATAATGCTGTGGTGGCTCTCGTACCAAAGCAGGTCACCGCATACAACTCTGTGAACAACTCCACTGTCTCCAGAACCTCTGCTAGCAAATATGGTTTGTGTTTGTCGTCAACTTTTCTAATTCTAAAATGCATCCATATATCCGAGAGAAAAAAAAAAAAAAAAAAACATACAGCACACTATATAAAAAAAAAAAATCAACTGACTAAAGTTTCTACAGCAGGCTAGGGTAACATTCCACCTGAGCTGCACTAAGAACAGAAAAGGAGTTTAAAAAAAAACAGTCTTGTCATCTCACAGGGAGGTAAGAGATGTTAAATGTGTACCGTCTCAGCCACTCACAAAAGAGAACAGGAACGAAGCTCAAACGGAATTACGTGGAGAGAGCCGAGATAGTCTGGCAGCGTACAAAGGTAAAAGCAGGGAAAATGAGTCTCTTTGCACTTGACTTCCCTCCTCAGACTCTGAATCCGTCCCTGTCATTCGCCCGCCATCAGTCCCTTGTACGATTGGGTCTGATAAAGCGCAAGATCAAAGCTCAGGGCTGTCCGAGCACTCCCCCTACACATCAAATAGACCATTAAAATCATCTCATCTCCATATACTTTCCTGCACTCTAAATGAGCCTTAAAGAAGAGAGAGAGGGAGTGTGACTGATGGGAAAGATAGAAAGAAAACTGCCATTCATCACTTCACTCTTTCAGAATTAGCTTCAAACGACACTGAGGTTCTTCTAACAGGTTCAGCAAGAGACATGTTTTGAAACACCTGGAAAGACATTTTATGAGACCTTTGTGAGGTTGCTTATTAATTAGATCTCTACCAAATATAGGCTACGTTCACACAGTCAGTGCTTATAATGAACAATTTGTGCTACAGACAACTAGTTTGGTTCATACAGCATATCAACACTCACACTCAAAATTTGGTCAAGTCTTGAATAGCCACATCGAGATCAGCACCAGGGAAAGAAATGCAAATATACATGCTCAATATCATTCCTTGTTTGTCATCCTCTCTGTTCTTCTTTTCCTGAAGGAGATATTGTCTTTCTTTATCAGGATCCTCCTCCTCTCTCTCTGCTTCTTTCCCCTGGAGAGATTGATTTCTGTTGCATCTGCCACTGTGAACCGTTTTTTTTATCTTACCAAATCAGGCCTTTGCCAATCAATTTTTTTCACACTGTGTAAACATTCATTGAGCTCTGTGTTTTTTTAAATGTCATGGCTGATCTCTCCCTATTGGCTGAAGCATGAATATTTCATCAGGCCTGACACCTGTTCGATTTTGTGTCCGCCAAAGTGAGCGAACGCGCACGTTCGCCAGAGAGAAAGTGCGCAGGAGAGCAAGGGATGAAAAATTAAGCATCCATACGTTCTAAATGATTCATATCCAATCTCGAGTACTGCACAACAAAAGGCAATGTGTTTTGTACAGATAGGAACAGATTTGAACAGCTGCATGGGACATTTGTCAGCAAAGGAAGATTGAGGAGGAACCGCCATCTGATGGGTCTTTGTCTTTTTCACTCCAACAGAAAACATGATCAAGTACACGGGCAGTCCGGACAGCCTGCGTTCCCGCACACCAATGATCACACCTGACCTGGAGAGCGGCGTCAAGGTGTGGCATCTGGTGAAGAACCATGAGCATGGAGACCAGAAGGAGGGAGACCGTGGCAGCAAGATGGTCTCGGAGATCTACTTGACTAGACTGTTGGCCACCAAGGTAAGCTCTGCCACGATGTTTAATATTCCAGCCACTAGACACATGCCAGAACGTATTGAACGGCCTCGAAAAGGGCTGAAGTTGTCAACAGATCTAATCCTTCCTGAAACATGTGAAGCTTCTAGAATGAGATCAAATGGCAAGATTGTGGAGTTAGTGATTGTCGCAAGAGGCCACAGTGTCAATTGGTTCATGTTTATGCTGTTTGCTCCAAACTGCAGTTGTCTGTTTTTTTCCATTAGTTTCACGCTGACTGACTTGACGTCACAGCATCAGCAGAGCTGGTAAACAGGCACTTGTTTTGGTTTGAATACAGATCCCTCACTACCAGAAAAGCACTTCAAGGACATCAGGAAGCTGAAGAAATGGAATAGAAGGTTTTGTTTGATTAAGCAGGCATCACTATTACGATAGCTTATTGTTCAAATCCGTAACCCTTAGAGTTGTACTTTGGCACTCAAGTCATCCTGTACTTTAAACCTCAAAACATAGCAGTTTATTGATGACAGCTGTGCTATGACTTTTATAAATTACTGGACGATCCACAAAAGGAAGATTAACAAAGAAACCCCACAGTTGTGATTTAGTGTTTGGTTCAACTTGGATGTGAAGGCCCCTGTTCCTGTTTACTTAAAGGCTGGGAAATTGAAGTACTGGCACAGAAAAATGCTTTTTGCAGAACTGCATGTGTCTGTGATTCTGACCATCAAGAATCATTCCTGATGTAACCAAGCAGGAGTGTCACAAGACTTTTTTCGAACACACACACATGCACAAAATGCCCTAGTGATTACCCTACTCCGCTTGCAGACTGTGTGTCATATTTTTAGATGGATTATTTCTGTGAAATAACCAGTTTATCGCAGACACCATCTCTCTTGGTGAAAAATGATTGGTGTGACAGCACAGTAATTGACTGTTTGGCTTTCACCCCTGCAATAAATACCAGTGATCTGCCTGGGGTGTTGACGCTTTCCGCATTCGGTCCATCAGTGTCTCTGAGGATGGGTGAGCTTTACCTTTTTCCATCTCCCTCCATTATGCCAGGCTTTATTTAATCTTTCTTCCTCTACCGTTCTGTCTTCTGCACTTTTCCCTCCTCTTTCTGTTTGCAATTACACAAATGTTCTTTCCTCACCTGTCCGGAACGAGATCACTTGAAGTTTAATGCTTCTCCGACTGCCTGCCTGTGTCTGATAGCATGCTTTTAAGTGCGCTATAATGACCAGGTACATTTCAAACGGCTGCAAATAGCCACTTTGGTTTCTGGGCGACTAATGATGATGTCAGTCGTCACACAGGATGACACTTGTCAGAACCCTCGCAGCCATCCCTGTTGCCAGCCTCCTGCAGCTGTCGCTGCGTTGATACAGGGCGCGAGTGAGAAATATGTATTTTCATCTTCATAGGGAAAAGATAAGCTGTCAGGGATCTGGGACACAGTAGAATTATTGTCGTGATTGTCAGCTAACGGGATTTTTTTCTTCTTCCCTGTCGACTCTTGCTGTCTGCTCAAACGGAAATAGGATTTTGTGTGCTGTGCCTTGTGCACACCTCATCCGGATGCGAAGCCGGTGCTGGCTGCGAGATACGGGCGGCGCTTTTTGATACTTTCCTCTCTCTCTCTCTCTCTCTCTTCCATGCATCCTATCAGTTCTTTAATTACAAGTGGATTAGATTCTGTCGTCTTCTCTCCTTCTTAGACTCGATCAAATTAAATCAAATTAGGGTCAATGGTGCGGGGTGGACGTTAATCCATCCGCACAAAGCAGCTTAGGCAGAATCGCTTCCGTTACGTGATATTAAAGGTGAACTTCAAAGTAACGCTTTCACTATCAAAGAGCTTGATTCAGGAACGCTGGTTTCGTTGGTGGGATTACTGACATGTAGCCCACAAATACTCATAAACACAGATAACTGTTCTGAGGAACACAGCAGCTCATGTCATTGCTAAATATCAGGTCCATGCAGGGTCTTCATATATGGCCTGCCTCTGTAATGCTGATATCTGATATGAGTGAATGGGATGGGACGGATGAAAATTAACCCTGTTCTCCACTGATTTGTGGTTCCTCAGGGCACTCTACAGAAGTTTGTGGATGACCTGTTTGAGACCATCTTCAGCACAGCACACAGAGGGAGTGCCCTTCCTCTCGCTATCAAGTACATGTTTGACTTCCTGGATGAGCAGGCCGACAAGCACAACATTCACGACCCGCACGTCAGACACACATGGAAGAGCAACTGGTAAGAGGCCTCATACACTCATAGTATTATATAATTTTGAATAATATATATATATATATGAAAAATAGGTCCATATATAATACAACCTAAATTAAAACAAAACTGAAATTGAAAACTATAGTAACAGACCCATAAAAGCAGATACATTGACTCTGCCACTAATGTAGTTGTAGCCATGGACATCACCATGGAAATGAGTATGAGAGGAATTAATAACGCTCGTTTCCAAATAAATTTCACCCAACCAATTTAGAGGCACATCCCCATGGTGGAAGGGGGTTGTGGGGGTTAAATAAACAACTACCTGATCGAGTGAGATATGAAGAGAGGGTGGAGTGGATGAGAGGGGAAAGGAAAGCTTGGCATTACATTTAATGAGTGGTAATCTATCATTAGCCTTTGCCAACGTCCCATCATGCACCACCCCAAAGGGCTATGGGAGATGAAGTGATGATATTGACGTGAGGGCACGGCAGGGGGTGCGGTGGGTACAGTCCCTATTTGCTCTGTTTTATAGACCTAATTTCTCCCCGTCTCCCCCCGCAGTGTGTTTCGGGGCCATTTGAGAGCGTTAAGTGTTTTTGGAGAGCACAGAGGGTCACTCTTGCACTGCACATTAATGGAATCGTTCTCGCAAAGAGTTGAACGTTAAATAGTGATTTATCATCTCACACTCATCGCCGGGCATTACAGCCTGATGCCACTGCAGCGTCTGTGATTTTTTTTTAATGCGCGTGAGAGGGTCTTCTACAGGACTAATGCACTGCTACCCAGCTTTTTGCTGACAACTAATGTCTCTCACAGAGAATGAAATAGCTCCATTTTCAGATATTGTGCACAAAACAACAGGCTCAGCTTTATTGGTACGGCTAGATGTGCTGCTGCCACCACACAGGCCGTTAATTGGACCAGAGCCGTGGGTGGGGCATATTTGCTGTCTGTAGAGAATTTTAACACTCTAAAGCTAAATGCTTTTGGCCATGAAAGCACAGGCATAATCACTATTTTGTTTACAGCCTGTTAGTGTTTGCTCATCAATTCTCTTTACCAATTATTATTGTTCTTAATGCGGAAGTGAAATTATTTGTGCAGGGTGCAGTGAGGGGTTTCTTGTTTTGATTGATTTTGCAAATGAGAGACTTCCAGACAATCCAGATGGCAACTTAAGATGTCCAAGTCTCTTCCTTATCCTCTTATTTGAGTGTGTCCTACACAGACAAACACTTCTTTAATATTAGTTGCGAGAATAACAGTCTAGACCGGGCAAATCAAGTATTTCAGCACAAAAAAAAAAAAAAAAAAAAAAAAAAAAAAAACTTTAATCTTATTCACTAACCACCCATAATCGAGCACATTTTAACCTTTTTAAGAGCTATTTTAAAAACAGATTTTTGGCCATCTGATTCACATAGATTAGGTGAATCTAGTGCTAAAACAATGCATAAAGCAAATGCAAATTAACACTGCTATCAGTGGGTGCAGTTCTTTCTGTGTGAATCCCATAAACATCTAGACTGACTTATCAAACCCAAAAGGATTCATTCAAACAAATCACAACCTAAATGATGGATTCCCCAGTTTTATTACAAATCTCTTCTTCAAATGCATAAAAGGAAGCCTCAAGCATCAGATCTTTAACCAAAGCCAGGCAGAGATGGATTGCTGATGGACAAGGCTCTTGTAAATCATCCATCATGCCATTGTCTATCTTGTGACTGGTCGAGGATTGGGCGGTACAGCCTGTCAATCAAAGTAGAAGCTGTCAATGCAAAGATACAGATAATCAAAGCAGTTTATTTGATGTGGTTAAATTAACTCTCTTTGTTGAGCTACTCAAAATGCAGATGACCAAAATTAATGCTATTGCTTTAGTTTTGAAGGGGCGTTCACACTGACAGTGATTTGTAGCAGCAAACAACTGTACGTCATTGTTTTCGATGAGTTGGAAATTTGAGGCAACAGTGACGATGCAGCATAGTTAAACAATGCAAAAATTTAAACTATGCAAATGCTCAGTATTGCATTGCAGCAGCTACCAATGTGCTATTCATCTGATGTGGTTACATACTGTAGTCAAGCAGAGATGCATTATACGTTATGCTATTATACATACAGACACTATGACTAGTCGATTGGTCCAAGTTGCAGTCACATTCAGGGTTGTTCAGCACATTTTTGTTGGTTATTTCATTCGGATTCCACACAATCGGGAAGATTTTCCCATGCGGATTTCACAATGGGTTCAAGCTGGTCAACACAATTTGGCAGAAGTTTCACTGAATTTTGATGATGTAACTGCACATTTAAAGTCCTGTAGAATTAGGTTCACCTGACCTCTATTTCTAGATAAACCTCACTAATCAACTAGTTCAAACATTGAGATACGCAAGACATTATTTTAGGCACTTTATTGGACATAAAGCAGTGATTCCCTACTACATCGGAACCATTTAATGCGTTACAAATATTTCTACCTTTACACAAAAAACAGCCAGAAGAAACCCAAAATACTGACAGAAGAATGTGAGGCTTTTCCCAGAGAGGGCTGCGCTGAGCTGAATGCTATATTTAGCTGGGATCTAGTCCATCCAGATATCATTCCCATCTCCTGATCCACTCACTCTCTCCACTGACAGCTCTCTAAAGTATGGCGCTTTAAACACGTCCTGCTTTTTGTTCTGTGCAGAGAATATGATCTTCACAGAGGCCAGCTGTGGCAGGTTTACGAGAGTGTCGACTCGTTGTTAAAGCATTGATATCCTTTTGATAGAGTGCAGATAATCCCAGTTGATTCTCTCTGATTAATTTGGGAGTCATAATACGTGGTTTGCGCTCTAAATCCTCTTTGGTGCAGTTTTTATTGCTGAATGAATTCAGAGGGCAACAGAGAGGAGGCTGCTATGGAAAAGCTTTTGTTGACTGTTTTCTCTCTCCTTTGATGCAAAACTGTGTCCATTTCACTGCAGTGTCCTTTCTTATTCCCTCGTCTCCTCTCTTCAGTTTTTGTTATCTAAGACAAATCCAAAGCTGTCTTGAAAACTAATGAGAACTCTGCAGTCTCAGACACAAGCGCACAAAGTCCCAGACCAAACAACATCTGGGACCCTCGAGACGTGCACACACACACTCCTAAGGCCTAGGCTAAGTTGATTTCATTTTAGCACAAATGGGCCCGGGGTATAAAGTAGCCTTGTATGTGTTTATTGTTTTGGACAGGTGCACAATTGCAGGGCAGCGCTCGGATACAAACAAACTAATATGAGATGTATTAGTAAAGCTCTCTGAGTATGGCGCAAATACTCATGGTGCCATTTCAGAATGGAAAAATTTTCTCTACACATCTAAATTAAAATAATTTAATTTATCAGTATCATTCCAATATCTATTCAATATATATTTAGATCATTTAAAAGCAGTCTGTGGTTTCATAAAGCCACTGCTTCCTGTTCCAAAACTGCTTTCTTATGCAGTAACAAAGCTTTTGAAAATAGAATGCCATTAAAACATTCTCTGCTCTCCACAGTCTACCTCTACGGTTCTGGGTGAATGTGATCAAGAACCCACAGTTTGTGTTCGACATCCATAAGAGCAGCATCACGGACGCCTGTCTGTCTGTGGTGGCGCAAACCTTCATGGATTCCTGCTCGACGTCAGAGCACCGCCTGGGCAAAGACTCCCCTTCTAACAAGCTGCTGTATGCCAAGGACATTCCCAGCTACAAGAGCTGGGTGGAGAGGTGAGCAAGAACATTTCTATGATTATAAGTGATTGAACAGAAAAACCCAAAGACTGTCAAACACGGTATCTGGTGGACCACCGCAGCCTGACAAACCCATATCAGAAAAAGTAGACTTCCTGCGCTTTGCATGGTTCTAAGGTCTTAGTGTGAAGCGATTGGGTAGAAACTGCTGGATTGTTTTAATGTGTGTGTGAGTGAGGGAGAATGAACCATATATGTAAGGTGCACTTGTGAATGTTTTTAATCAGAGGAGATGCAAAGATACAGTGTTTGTGTGGGTATCAGTGTGAATAAAAGCCCACTATTTTATGTCCTGCAGGTAGTGTGTGTGTGTGTGTGTAGCTGCTGGTAATCAGACTGAAGTGTGTTGTTGAGCTCCAGGATGATGAATTGCAGCTCTATTGTAGTTCAGTAGATCTTCTGGGTCTACCCAACACTGCACCAGAGCAATTAGTCACTGTTTGGTGAGAGAGACAAACTTTTCTGCTTTTCCCACAATCCTCTGGGTCAGAAACTCTGCGTTCAACAATGCCAAGAAAGGAGAATCATGGGTAAATACAGCTAAAGAACATCTTCCTATATGCAATGACTGTAAAAAGCTGCTGCTGTCTAATAGGAACTGCACTTGGGTAGTCACTTTGTGACCGTTAATGTATGTAGTATATGCCATTCACATGGCTTTATGGTACTTCTCGTCAACAGTTTTTGGAATGCTATGAGTTTTAACATTCTACTCTTTTTCCATACTGGTGTTTTTCGCATACTATATAGTATGGAATTAGGCATGATTCTATTGTTTTCTGCTCAATTCAGCACACAGCGCTGGTCTGCTCAAGCCCACCACCCTACAGTAAACAGCTCTGATAAAACTCATCAGCACCGTGTGTCTCTGCTCACGCACACTGACCCTCAGCCTCTGACTAACGTGTTTATTTGCCGTGAGGTATTAAGAGGCTGCGGGAGGAGATGGGTAGCTGGCAGACGAGCGTGATGGGGAAAATGATAAGACCGTAATCATGCTGCCAGCTCACATTCACTACGAAAGAGCTGAGATGGAGAGAAAGCTCATTTTCATGCATTAGCTAATGTGTTACACATCTTTAAGGACTGAGATCATACTAAAACGTGCCTACTGAGGTGAGAAAAGCCTGCTTTAATTATAGGTGCTGACATCTGTGTTTAAACCAGGTAAAATACGTTCTCAAAGATACATTCTTTGTTCTGAGTTACAGCTCTCATGTTTCTCTTTAATTGGTTGTTTTCGGTAATATCCTGATAGGTGACAAATCTGTGCGAATTCAGACAGTCCTTCTGTTTTCTTTTTGTCAGATGATTTCAGAAGAGAGAGTTACAGATTAGAGATGTGCACCATGCTGAGACTCTCTCACGCACACATACAAGACTGCAGGGCAAATGAAGAGGGCCAGGCTAAAATTACCTTGCAAAAAAGACAGCAAGAAAAGCGAGTGAGTCAAGGACAGGTGCTGAAGTGCTGCCTTTGATGCTTTCATGTCTTCATAAATGCAGGGGTTGATCTGTTTTAAGGGAAAGAGGTAAATCAGGCAGTGTTTGGTCAGGGTGTCCAATCATAAGGGTACATTTTTCAAAATTGAGATTTATAATGAATAAATAAGCTTTCCATTGATGTATGGTTTGTTAGGATAGGACAATATTTGGCCGAGATACAACTATTTGAATATTTGGAATCTGAGGGTGCAAAAAAAAAAAAAAAAAAAAAAAATCAAAATATTGAGAAAATTGCCTTTAAAGTTGTCCAAATGAAGTTCTTAGCAATCCATATTACTGATCAAAAATTTAAGTTTTGATATATTTACGGAAGGAAATTTACAAAATATCTTCATGGAACTTAATCTTTACTTAATATTCTAATGATTTTTGGCATAAAAGAAAAATCTATCATTTTGACCCATACAATGGATTGTTGGCTATTGCTACAAATATACCTGTGCTACTTATGACTGGTTTTGTGGTCCAGGGTCACATATTAAAACTATATTTTTTATATATATATATATATATATATATATATATATATATATATATATATATATATATATATATATATATATATATATATATATGAAATGTTAATTACAATATCTATTGTAATTATAATCTCTATTAAATTTATTTTTAAATGCCATTTCCAGTTATTATTCCATTATTATTTCTGTAAAAGTCATGGTTATTCATTGGTCAGAAAGTGTAGCAACTCCATATTTAGCCATTTGCAAAACATGCAACATGATACGAGGGAATAACCAGCATGGACTCATTCTGGCTGACGAACAGCTGACATTTAAACGTGGTATTAATTAGTGCCAGACAAGCTGCCAGTCATTAGCCTTGGGAAGCAGAGGACGCAGAGAGAGAAGCTAAACTCTTCTAGGGAGTGTACCTGTCACTGGAGAATAGATTCCTTTGGGAAGGCCATACCTGTAGATTACAAACCCTCACTATCTCTCTCATTCAACACCATGCCATTCTCCCCCACTGATGCCCCATGGTGCATTGCAGCACGTACTTGCCACTCAAGGTGCTCACGGGAGCCTGAAATAGACATGCTCGCCACTGGTTAGTCAGTCAATGTGTTGAGTCCAGGAGTTGGCATGGTGCAGGAATTAAAAATGTAAATGACCTGCCTTAATTAAAGAGTCGACAGAGCCTCTGCAGCTGCAGGTGACACTGACTGATTGCTTTTCCTCTACCAACACTCTTTCACTCACTCACACGCACCAGCCACCCAAAGACAACAGATAGTGTTGCTACGTTCCAAAACCTAGTGAGCTGCCTACAGAGACAGCATTTTAAGGCATCGTGGGTGCTCACCAGGCACGAAGGCTGTTCCAAAAGATAGGCATGTTAATTATACTGCCTCATAAGGTACCCCGTTGCGTCACATGTATCCTCCATGAAAAGGCAATCCCAGAATGCATTGACGAGTTGAGTGGAAAAATCCAAGGTGGTGAATGACGCAAGATAAATATGGATTACAATAACCATATTTCATTCAAAATTAAAATTATGGATAAAAATGTTTGTGTGCACGGTGTTTTTAAGCTTATTAGTGTATCACAGCATTAGCTTATCAACATGGTAACATCAAACACAATTGCAAGTTTTGATGCAAGACTTTTCTGCCTAACTAGAATGTTCCAAATCACATACAGTATGACTGTTGCAATGCTGTCTACCTAGGCAGTGGTTTTGGAAGAGTACTTGTAGCTATAATAACGGTGTGCTTTTATGTGCACATTTTGTTTTGGAAGTGCTAGAGTATGTTTAGTGTCAGCATATGCGTGGGACACATTTATTCAATATTTCCAGCATCCTATAGATTCTGCTGATCTCTGGAAAACTTTCAAGGACAGCAGCTCATTAAGACTCACAGTCACTCACTGATGTAAGCCGCAGCTGTACTGCCACAGAAAGTAAATGGCGAACTGATTGGAAGGGGCGTGACAGCTCTCACTCAGTGCCAGAAATGACCCTGAAACATGCTATTCTTATGCTACATGAATTATAAAAAGACTTGTCACCTGTCACCTGTCCAAGTTCTAAATGTTCATTAAATAACCTGTGCTATTTCTGCTTCTCTACGTTTCTCTGCAGATATTACTCCGACATTAGTAAGATGCCTGCGATCAGTGATCAGGATATGAACGCATATCTGGCAGAACAGTCCCGTATGCACATGAACGAGTTCAACACCATGAGCTCCCTCAGCGAGATCTACTCTTACGTGGGCAAATATACAGAAGAGGTATGGACCTGTTAAATCGCCATAATGCCTGTTAAGAACATGTCCAAGATATATTCTACCCAAAATAAGAACAAATATAAGTGAGAAGTGCAGATGAGAGGAACGTGGTTATTTGGAGGCATGTGTAACTGATGTGTCATCTCCCTCTGGCAGATTGTGTATGCGCTGGAGCAGGATGATGGTGCCAGGAAACAGAGACTGGCCTATAAGCTGGAGCAGGTGGTCGCCTTCATGAGCCTGGAGAGCTGAGGACCGCATTTCCCAGAGTGCACTGGGAGATCCATCAGAAACCGAGCCGTGCCTGAGTGAAGACCTGTCCATCTATCTCATCTCTTCTGTTTGCAATCTTCCCACAAAAACAAGCGTTTGCATCATATTAGCTCTGCTTCCTAGAAGAGTAGAGATGGGAACTGGAGGGTGGTTGGAGGAGCCAAGGACTACATTACCCATGATGCAGTAGAGTGGGTGGCCATCCGACTCTGCTGTGTAGAGGAGGGGTGGCTGCCTATGAGTTCCACGTCACTGCATCCTCCATCCTTCTCCCTGACTGGAAAAGAAAAAAAAAAAATTTCTGTTGCCTTCAAAGTTTAGCTGATAAGCAGAAACCACAATGTTTGGTGTCAATTTGTTCTGACTTTTATGACTAGGGTAGTGTACGACACTAATATAGAGTCCAGTTCATTGTAGTACCTTTATTAAACACTGAAACGCGAGACAAAAAATGGTACTGCATGCATCGGAAGAATGCAGTCCATTCGGGCCATTTCAAAACACAAAACACTTCAAGGACACTGGATTTACGGGACGCGCAAGATCATTTATACGCTTTGATAAGAGAACAATCAAGCCTTGAGAATCCCGACTGCTTATTCTCACTTTGAAGACAGTGAGGTTTGTTTAAAACCCTCAGCGTTTAGAAGGACGCAGCAAGTTAGTGCTTCAATTCTTTTGTCTTTTCCGGGACCTTACTTGACAGTGAAACTAAAAGACGAGACCTATCATCTTGTGGTATACCCACATCTTCACCGCTTCACCCCAAGCCTTCATTTCGGCATTTATCCGGCTTGTGCACATCTGAAATTATCCTCTCTTATCTAGATGAGTGGAGGAAAAGCCAAGGTTCGACCCCCTTAGAAGCAAGCACACACGCACACCTCTTCCAGAGAGCGACGCCTTCTCTCTGTACTCCAGCGAGGTTGCCAGGACCTACGCTGTGCTGCAAGAGGACGAAGTAATCTTAACAACAAAAAAAGCACATTCAATAGGTGTCTCAGTTCACACATCCAGTAGGGGGACTTTAATTACAAAATATCCTACTCAGAATTAGCCGTTAAAGGGAGGAATGGTGCGTTGTTGAAACTGCCACAGGGTCCCACCCAAACGAACACTCTGGAAGCCTCTAGAAAAACCCACACGTGGACAAAGTTGGTCAGCAGAAAACCAAAGGAGCCCAATTTAAAAAAATAGCAAAGCGAATAAATTACCCCTGAGAAAGTGAATACAAGGCATTGTTTGTTTTATGACCTGCAGAACGAAGCTATCGCTCTGTCTGCAGCCTCATATTTGTTTCTGTCCATTATTCTGTGCGCAGCACAGAGGCCGTACTTACCCTTGCGTGTCCGTGTTCGGTTATTGCACAACTGAGAAGGCGGAAAGAAATCCCGATCTGAAGTTTAAGGGCTTGCTGTAGTTTAAGTGTTGCTGGCGGCCTTGAGAGAAGAATATTACCTGGGCTTAACGACTCCAAAAGCAAACGGATGGCGTGACGAGAACGTAACTAGTATTGGATGTAACTTTGACAAAGGGAAAGAGACGATTTAGCTGCCCAACTTTCCTCTGTCCTCTGACCCCCTCTTTCCCCTTGACAGCATACCCCATGTGGTGATGTGAATGTGTGGAGAATCTGCCCAGGTCCACCTTGGGTGCTTTATTGGCTTTTTCAGCGCATGTATTTCAATTTAAACTTCAAAAAAAAGAAAAAAGGAAAACAGAAAAAAATAAGCCTTGCAATTGATGATGTGGATGTGTTCTTTTCTTTCTTTTGCTTGGAAGAACGAGATGGAAAAAAAGTGGCTGTAATCTTCAAAATTGCAACTTCTGTTAAGGTGGAACCTTTATCCTGCCCTTCCATTCAACTGCCATGATCATGTTTGTGAATGTGTTAGATGCTAATAAGACTAAGGTGAAACCTTAAGCAGATATAGTATATACCCTTGCATGCTGACCTATTTGGATGATATGAAATGAACTGCCTTGCTATCAATTTATCTAATACTACTAGGGATTTCTAAACCGAACCAAACTCTTGTTAGACTTTCATCAGACTCCTCTGCTCTTCCTGTCAGGTGGACCGCCTTTCTCGAAGGCCGTCCATCTGAGAGTTCTCGTTCATGCTGAGCAAATGTGACCATGACATCACATGCCAGTCCAGTCACACTACATACTACCACAACACATTACATTTGTGTTTTTTACTGTACATCTTTAATGTGCAACTCTAAAGAGTTGATTCCTTGAATGTGTTTAGTTGTTGTTCTCCATATCTGTCCGTATATTTTATTGCTGCTTTTTTTTCTGTACATTTGAATCATTTTGATGCAACTTAATATTTTCAAGATTCCATTAGCATTACACCAAATTATTTTTTAATGTTGTTTTGGATATTGTCTGATGTGTGTGATTGCTTTGGGCTCCCTTGTGTTATTTTTCGGTGTAGCTTAGTAACAGAGGATTGTTTTGAGGTATTTCAGGATTTCAGGTACACAGCTGCCCCCAACTAATGATTCTAATGAGATAAACCAATAAAATACCACTGTCACCATGTTAGGTATTTTCATTATTATTATTATTATTTTAGTAAATCTTTCAACACTGATATTTGGTAATGAATAACAAATCTTGCAAATGAGTTCAGAATTGACAGTAGAAAGTGTTTCATTATTTCTTCTGGGAACTCAATTATAAAGTCCAGAGGTTTTAAATGAGCTGATGATGATTTGATTGGAAAGCTGATATGTTCCTGGATTCCCTCATGACTCTGATCCTGTGTTTCACGTTTCATCTCTCATGTATGTTTAACAGGACGACCCCCTTCCCTTTACGCCCAAAAGACCTGATAAAGTTTCCACCTTAAACATTTTGTAAGAACTAAAAAAGTCCTTTTAGCTCAGTGTTACAACAGGCATTACAGAGACCTGTTCGAAAAGACTTTTTAATATTTCCAGATCTGATGCAAGATAGAGTTATCCTGATGGGAGGAGAGAAAGAGAGAGACCAGCGGAAAGGCAAGCTTCTCTAACTTTGTTATAATTAATTGTATACCTGTGTATGTAAATATAATGCATTCCTATTTTGCAGTCAAGAACAAAATACTATTTGTAATATAGATTAAACTTTATTATGAAAAAGATGGCGTTTTCTGTCTTTCATTTTGTGTCTCTACCTTGCTTTGAATTAGCCTAATGGGGAAGTAAGAGAAGTTGCGGTTTCCATAGAAACAGAAATTGCACAACTTTCAAAACAATTCCAATTAAACTATTTTCAACACAGCTGTCTATGAAAGAATACAATCTCACTTAGTTACGTGCACCAACCTCTAATCTGATTGGATACGGCCTCAACCTTCACATCCACCCCTCTAAACCAGACCTTTACTATTTCTTTTCCTGCTTCAATAACACTAGAGCATTTTTACAACTGTCATCTTGCAGAAAAACAAAGACTCAGACTTTAACCTCCTCCTGTCTCACAGTGCCAGAGGGCTCAATTGCCACCTTTATTACATTTCATCTCATTGCACTGTATCGCTTCTCTCAGTTAACGAGAAACCGTTCCCCTCCACAACTCCAATACGTTCCCCCTGACCTTTCAGCGTTTGTCTCTGGGCTCTCTTGGAGGAAGGTTAGAGCGAGATGGTGATTTTAAAACCTCTTCACAAAAATACCACCTCACAACAGGTGCTAAAAGCGTCTGCCCCTTTTGAGTGATTTCTTGCCTTTTAGCCTTGAGTGCAAGGTCATCGTAACAGCAAGGATTTACCACGTAGTGCTCTGACTGGTTCTTTTCAAATGTTAAACCTAGTTCCTCTGTTCCAATCTGCAAACTCTTTTTCTTCCGAATCCGTTAATACCGGAAGGTTCTGGCAGAATTCTCTCCAGCTGCAGACGCAGTGCGGGCCAGCTAATAAGAATGCAGGGTGAACGATGGTGGACTAATTCCTGGGATTGACTAAAATGGCTATTGACAGCTGCGGGGGAGCAGATGGAAGCAATTAGCATTATTAGTTGGTTGTGCTTTGTCCTATCTGTCTAAGTAAACATCTGTGAAAAGACAACGGATCCGGCAAAGGCTCGCGTCGAGTAAACAGAGAAACCAAACAGCTCAACTGAACAGAGACGCTGCAGACAGCAATGAGATCTGCCATCCACGGCCCACACAGAAAACCGATCAGCTTAGAAATAAATATGATAAAAATATCAACATGCTGTCTACGCCCATCTGGAGGAACGGAGACGCGATCATTATCAAATTCACCAGAAATGGCCCAAAAGGTAGAGCTAAGAAACAGACAGCTGAATAAGAACACTTAGACTTCTGAGAGTGTCTAAAGTCATGCTGAATCCCTTGTGGTGCTGCTCATTTTCCAAAAGTACCATTTCACGAGGCGCAGATGAAAAATGGGAAAGCACACAGCTTTTACACATCCACTGTAAATTTCTGTATCAGTGATAGAGCAGCACTGCCCTCCACTGCTTCTGTCTCTACCAAACACAACCCCTCTAAAACTATTGATCTGTTCCTTTTCAGTACCAAAACATGGGTTTGACTCAAGTAGTGTCTGCTTTGGAATCAGTTACCAGCCCAGGTTCATTTTCAACATGGATTTCATTGTATGCAGCAATGCTTAATTTCCTAATAAATGCGTGACGCGCTGGCAAATGCATGTTTCATATGAGGAAAAATTGATTGTGGCACAGACCACGTTCAAGTTCTGATTGCATTATGTTTGCATGTCTCTGACAGAATTGGCTGTTTAATTATCTAATTGCCTTTTTCTTGTGTGGTGAGATCTAACATAAGTATTCTCACAAAGAGTGCATCTATTGGATTCAATAGACGAGTATACATAATGTGTTATAAAACAGCATATGAAGCCGAAAACTTCTTGTTTGATATCAGTGGTTTTTAACTGGTGGTTTGCAACCTTAAAAATGGGTTGCCAGTCTGTTTTGATGGGTTGTGGACATCAGGAAACAATAATGCTAAATGCAAACAATAAAATGCAAAGGGTCATATAGTCATGCATAGTAATGACAGCAAAATAATCTTTTGAAGACTATTTTGTAAATGCATGTAGATGTTATTGTGAATGATTCAGGAAGGGTTATTTTTTATTTTTTTATTTTTTTGACCTTATATTTAATCAAGATCTTACGATGCAAACAACAGACTTCTCTCTGGTGATGTATGCCAGGCCTCTCCAATTGTTTAGTCTGCCAATTTCTTAAAACTGACTTCAAGCTTGCATTAATTTTTGAATGCAATGACCACATCTCAAAATCAACAACTAGTAGATAGAACCAAGTCCCTGCCGTACATTTTTTTTTTTTTTTTTCCATGGTCACATTTTATTTTAAGGTCATTAACAAACCATAACTATGACTTTTGCCTCAATAAACTCCTATTTGCTGCTTATTAATAGATAGTTACGTAGTTGTTAATTAAGGTATTGGGTAGGATTAGGGATATCAAATATGTTCATGTAGAATATGTGCTTTATAAGTACTAATAAACAGCCAATATGTTAATAATAGGCATGCTAATAAGCAACTAGTTATTAGTAAGCATTGTTCCCTATGCTGTAATGTTACCTTTTCGCTAATTCAGAATCAGAATGAGCTTTTATTGCCAGGTATGTTTACACATACGAGAAATTTGTTTTCGTGACAGAAGCTTCCACAGTGCAACAGAATGACAGCGACAGAATAAAAACACAGATAATAAAAAGAATTAAAAAATAGAACAAGTAAATAAGGAATAACAATATACAAATTGACAATTGTATGTACAGGTATATTACAATAGACAGTTTTGTATGTACAGGTATATTATGTGCAAATTGAAATGTAGACTAAGTATGTGTGTTAGATAAATAAGTGTATAAATAGTGTGTGTTCCACAATTATTGTCAGGTGTTCATGAGATTGATTGCCTGAGGGAAGAAATTGTTCCTGTGCCTGGCCGTTCTGGTGCTCAGAGCTCTGTAACGTCGACCAGATGGCAACAGTTCAAAGAGGGAGTGTGCTGGATATGAGGGGTCCAGAGTGATTTTGCCAGCCCTTTTGCTCACTCTGGATGAGTACAGTTCTTGAAGAGTGAGGAGGGTTGTACTAATGATTCGCTCAGCAGTCCGGACTACCCTCTGTAGTCTTCTGAGGTCAGATTTTTTAGCTGAGCTACTAAAAACTATTCATTTCATGAATAGTTTCATAAAACTCGGATAAACAGTAAAACAGGTCTGTCTCTACTTATGCTGCTACTTATGCTTCATTGCAAATTTAAAAAGGAGAAAATGCTTCCCATTTGTTGTTGTTGATGTCAAAGATTGTTTATCTAATCAAACTGGCATAAATAATACATCTGTCTTTTTAGCTTATCCTAATAATGCATATAGTTGTGTCTATTAAGTTCCTGGTAATATAAATACATTTCATTTTTCTTTACTCTTGTGCAAAAATCAATTCTGGTAAAAAAGTTTGTTTGCTGTTTAATATCCAAAGTAAAATGTGGGTCCTGCAGCAAAACCAGTTGAGATTCTCTGTTTTATATGACTCAATATGCAGCTTTAGGCATATTATGCCCAAGCACTGTAAAACAACCCTAAACGCTGTAGGGACTGATGTTGGTGTAAATTGAAAATGTCCTTCGGAATATATCGCCTGGCAACAAACATTCCATTACATATGAGCCTGTTTGTCAAGCTTAAAGCCCGTATGCCACACGTTAATATGATTTCTGCATTTTTTATGCAAAAAAACTTCAACAATCAACAGTGTAGAACTCGCATTTCTGTACATTAAAGCATGACGGCACTTGATTGCAACTGGCTACCTGTACTCTTTCAGTCAAAATGCACTCAATCCATCTGAATCTGTCTGTCTCTTGTCACTTTTCCAATGCCGGTGACTGTTTTCTCCAATATGAACACTGCTGTAATTAAATTCCTTCCCCATTGCTTCAGTCAAACAGTGGAAAGATGCCCATCACCTGTGTCTGGCCACCCTCTCCCGGCACTGCCTGAATAAACCCATCTCAAACATCAACGACTGACTGTGCATTAATTTTCATGCTATTGATTAATATCAGAAAAGCCGACAGACATGACAGCAATGTCTTTGTTGTGGTCCTTTGGGAATATTACATGTGCACTGGGAAGAACAATAAAACAATATTTTCTAATGAAAAGCAACAACGTCAATTTGAATATCAATGGAGACATATTTCAGGTGGTTACAAAAGTTCACAGCCTCTTATACACCTAGATTTCGCCATGCAACCAACAAAAAGTTAGCATGCTGCTACAAGATCATTACCAAAGCCACTAGAAGGCAAGCCTGCAACCATTCACCGAAAAAGCATAACGGCTAAAGCCAACGCTTCCGGTCTGGCAGTACGTGGGAAAGGAGACCAGAGGCCGTATTTTTTTAATGGATGTCAATGGAGGAGAGGCTTCACTACACTAAATAAACAGCTTTTTAGAGGAAACGGCTTATCATTTAATGAATCGACAGCCTGTCTGCTAATCTTCAACAGGTCTTACAATAAACAATACTTTTGGATTGAACTATTTTTAGAGTTTACCTCGAAAAAAGTGCTGTTTTATTAGAGAAGTCACTGACTTTTGCGACAGGTGGGATTCCCATAGACTGTATAAAAACGGGATTCCTCATACGGCACTTCTCATTTATTCCTATGGGATCCGTAAACGGCAATTGAGTGTCGCACAACCAAAATTCAATGACGTCAAGGCTGTAATGTGATTGGCCTTTACGCTTTCTCCAATAGTAAGTAATACAGACCCTCTCATCTAGTAAAATAATCTCTGTCATTATTTCAGCCATAGCTGAGTGGTACACAGTGCTGTGTAGGATTTCTGCATCTACCTGTGATGTGCTTTGTGTATCTTAAAATTGTCTCATCCATATTCATGTGCTTGCAATGCACACATGTGGGCAGTGGTGGTGAGGTGAGTCTCATTTGCATGTAAAGTGCTTTGGGTGTCTACAAAATCTCCATACAGATGCTATGACTCATTTATTCAAATTTCATGTGTTTAATCAATACATCGCCAATGAATCTCGCAGATAGTGTGGGACGGCTTTGAGAGGACGCGTATAGAGGTTAGTGTGCATCTGATGAATTGTGACCTGTGATCCAGCAAATAAACTTCTATGGATGACGATTCAATTGCCCGTATGTCACAGCAACCCAGCTAGAAGTGCACAAGGTTGTCGCGTCTCTGCTAGCTAAAATAAAATATGCTACCATCTCTATACCCCCTGCAACCATGCACACGCTGCACTGTTCATATTTCATCCGCACTGTAAAGTTTCCTTCCACCCACTGGGTATGAGATTAAAATGCAGAGATGGTCGGCACACGGCCGCTGTGAAGCAGATAGGTGCATCCAAGAAAGTTTGCAACACCATATTTTGTTGGAGCTCATTTCAATTTATCCACCCATATGGAGAAGTCATCGTTCACACAGACTCTGTGGCGAAGGCTGGCATGAAAACGAATCAACAGCAGTGCCCTTCATGCAAAGTGCACTTTCTTCACATCCCTCTGCGTTAAAAGTAGATCATTGTGGCAAGTTGTCTGCATGTTATTCGTTCTGCTGATGATGCCGTCACACCGTGACGGGTGAGAGGTCAAGGCACGGTAAGGAGTTCAAACTGTTATATTACAGTTAGTATAGTATAGTAAAGTACAGTACATTTTTTCTCCTTTAAAACCTTACTTTTAGTCAAGGGTTTTGAAATTATGTAAAATATGAAGCTTATTGTTGAAGCCAATAGCCTTGTGGGTAGTGCTCTGAGTTCAAATCCTGGCTCGTGTTCCCACTTTGCTTCCTATCCAAATAAGGGCCAAAATGAAGTCTCAAAAAATCAAGCTCATCAACTTGAACTCAAAGGTTTCTGTTTTTCATAGAATATTTGTCTATGGGGCAGGAAAAGGTGCGGGGCTTCCATTTTCAATGAGTAATTAAAATGATTAGAATACTTGATTCTGATGCAGCCAGTTATTCCATTATTCTATAAAGAAATTGTCAGACATTGTGCACAGAATAAATATTAATACAATGAAGTACTATGAAAGAATGCTAAACATTGTCTAAACACTACCACTGCTTCGAGGACCATAAACTATAAAGACAGGCAGAATGCGAATGATGTTAGCTGGCCAGTAACCCTCTGGAAATCTCATTAGATCTAAGCAGCAAACACAGAAACCCTTTTTCACGACTAGACATTACAATTCATGAGAGCAATTTGCCCATAATGTTTGTCCATTGATATAATGAGTTTTATAACTTAAACGCCTGCAAAGATAAAAATTTCCATTTATCTTCATGAGAGGATGAATGTCACAATAAAAATCCACATCTCTGACTATTAGCTTCCCGTGAGGCTAATGTTTAATCTGACATTTACTATCAAGTTAAAAGTTTGACATTGTACCTCCTATTGGCTTCAAAACACATCAATCGATCCTGTCAGGGGAGGCAAGGACCTTCCAGTTGTCATTGAATGATACTTTAAATGATTAATAGCCAGACAAAATCAATCGATTTTCATGGGAAAATAGGGTGTGATACTGAGAAAAAATGGTTGGCTTTCTCTCTTGGTCATTTAGATGGATAGAGCTACAAAAAGGGAAACAAAAACGCACCACAACTATCAACTTCAGCAAGGCCTGAAGACAAACCAGTCATTCAACTAGATGGGTAAAGTTTGTCAAGACAAATTTTGAAAATAATTTGACAATGCCTTGTCTGAAAGTTAAAAATGATTTTAGAAGCTTGAAGTTTGAAGGTTTTACACACCATACTGTCATTCAGTCATAGACATGGGGCTTGGAAATTATGATTTTATGATGAAATTAAGACTTTACCAGAAGCGGTCTAAGGAGCTGGTAGGTCAGTATTGAGCATTATAGTATGCAGACACAAAAAGTTTGGGTTTGAGTCCTGACTATGACACTGAACTTGCTGGCTCAAAACCAAAGAAAAAAGTGATTCCCTTTTCTTTGAATCAAGGTTTGGAAGAACATTTTTTCAGCATAATTGCAAACAAGGTAAAAAAAATCAAGGTGTTTGTTAGAGGGATCAGGGTCTCAAACAGTTCCTGGAGGGCCAAAGCCAACAGGGAATGAATATACAGCACTCTCTCCATCCTCAATATCACATGAGGTGCCCTTGAGCAAGGCACCGAACCCCCAACTGCTCCCTGGGTGCCACAGCAAAAATGGCTGCACACTGCTCCAGGTGTGTGTGTTCACTGCTGTGTATGTGCACTTAGGATGGGATAAATGCAGAGCACTAATTCCGAGTTTGTGTTACCATACTTGGCCACATATTTCGTCACTTTCACTTTCAAAAGATAATTGTTTGCCTTCCAATACAAACATCTTGGTCCAAATCCCAAAACATTTAAAGTTTCCTTTATATAAAGCAAAGCATAAAGGCTTGAATTTCCTTTAAACAACAGCAGATCTTTAACACACCAAACCCCAACACCAGTGTGGGTTCAAATCCCCAGGTAACAAGCTTTCATTTTAATCTAACCTAAATTCATACTCATATAGTACAATTAAAGTATATTCAGCAATTAAGTGGCGCAAAGGATAATTGTTTGCCAACATGAAAGAACTGGCTCAAATCCAATAACTTTTAAACTCATAATAAACATCATATCCAACAAAGCTGCCAAAAACACAATGCTCAGCGTGAAAGCCATGGTGGTACTAATGGCTAAACACATGTTAGTTGCGGACAATGCTGGAAGAGAGGCAAGGGTTCATATCCCACCTCACCAAGTTGGGACAATAATCACCCAGAAAAAAAGACTAAATTGATACCTGAAAGGCTGAATTCCCGGGGTTTGAAAGTGGTGTGGATTTGTTTTGCTTTTTTGTTTTCAGTCCAATAAATGTTCATGAAATATAAAAATTGCATATCAAATATTATATAGTAGGCTTTGAGGTAAAATATAATTAAGACATTAATGTACTGCATTATGCTGACTCTAAAAGGTAATAGAAAAGTACACCTTTAGCAATTACTGTTTTAAAATAACTTAACAGTGATGGAATTCTGTGATTAGATTCTGCAGTGTTTATTTAGTTAACACAGAATATCAGGGGCACATTTTAGTACCTGTACATACAAAGATTAACATTGCACTTAAGAACTACAGTGATGTGTTTACATGTATCAGAAAATATATGATGGTTGCTGTTTTTTCATGAATTTTCATGCAAATTGATCAAATCAGCAGCAAATCGATCAAATCAGCAGCAAATCTTTTAGGCATTATGGCCTTCTGCCCAGACAAACCTAATTACTGACAGGTTCAAAAATTACTATACAAAGTGACCCTTTCTGGTTAGTCTTCTGTATTGTTATTTCTGGCTCAAAAACAAAGCATTGCAGCTGTTGTTGAGATGAGATCCATATGTTCTCAATTAATTAAAAACCTGAGAAAGCTAATTTGTTATCACTGTAAACTCACTGCCTGTTCCTGAATGAATCCGTGTTTTTGAATTAATCGATTAAATAAATGATTCAATGAGTTACTCTTAGGCCGTTCAATTAATTAAAAACCTGAGAAAGCTAATTTGTTATCACTGTAAACTCACTGCCTGTGAGAATATGTCAGTACAACAACAAAGGTTAACAAAAAAAAAAAAAACAACAAAAAAAAAAAAATCAAGCAAGTTATTGTTCCTGAATGAATCCGTGTTTTTGAATTAATCGATTAAATAAATGATTCAATGAGTTACTCTTAGGCAGTCACTTTTGTTGCTAAACAAATCAGTGTTTTTAAATGAATCGGTTGGCTCAGTGATTCAATGAGTCACTTATAAAGGCATTCACTTGTTTCATTCCTGAATGAATCAGTGTTTGTAAATGAATCAGTTGAACGATTCCATGATTCACTCAGAAAGACTTATAACGTCACTTGGTGCCACCTACTGGCGCAATAACGTAATTATAGAAAGAGTCATTGAAGAAATCCTCACAATTTATGCCCTGACTGAGATTAGTGACATTAGTCAATCAAATTTGAGAATAAAAAACTAAGTGCAAGAACCACTCATATGTCTTCAGAAAATGTAAATGGACATTGTATGTAAGGTACCACTGAAGATTATTTCTGATCCAGGAAAGCTATAGCCTTTATAGGTGTGTTAAAGTGGGAGACTAATATTTCAAATCTATTGTCAGCTTTCTCTTCCTCTCTCACAAAACCGGCATATAAGAAACACCATGGCAGGTATCGATTTAAAAGTAGGTTGCCAGGAATAGCCATTAGGTGACAGTGTATGCTTACACACATACAGCATATAATATACACGTCACAAACACAACATTTTTCAAATATGGAGAAAACAAATAGAACAATAAAAATCCTCTGAAAATTTCACTTTGCTCAGTTATGTTGCCAAATAATGTGTACCTTCACAATACTTTGTCAAAGCCAGAAAACAGTAAGAACATACGTTATCAGTTGACTTTCAGATTTGCTTTTCTTGAGAAAACATGAAAATAGTCACTTTTTTTTTTTTTTTTTAAATTTAGTCAAGTTAGTTTTGCATTAAATACAATGTGATTTTCGATAATCGAGATCTGCCAGCAACAGCACATTTTTACACTTGGGTGCGCAATTCACAGACAGCTTTTCTTGTGCATGAAATCACATGCAAGCAAACCAATAAGAACGCAAAAACAATCATGACAGTTTATAGCAATAGAACAGAGAATCACAGAAAATTAAAGGGATAGTTCACCCAAAAATTAATATTTTGTCATTAATTACTCACCCTCATATCATTCCAAACCCGTAAGATCTCTGTTCATCTTTGGAACACAAATTAAGATATTTTTACCTAAATCCGAGAGCTCTCTGACCCTCCATAGACATCAAGGGTACTACCACGATCAACTTGGCACAGAAACGTGGTAAAGACATTGTTAAAATAGTGGTTCAACCATAATTTTAAATTACGAAAATACTTTTTGTGCGCATGCGCTGTGCCTTGTTTACATTCAGAGGAAAGTACGCGCATACATTGTGATACTCTTCAAAATGGAGCTATAGGGTGACGCGGAGGAGAAAAATTGTTGAATAAAGTCATTCTTTTTGTTTTCTTTGCGCACAAAAAGTATTCTTGTAGCTTCGTAAAATTACGGTCGAACCCCTGATGTCAAATGACCTATTTTACCGATGTCCTTCCTTACTAAGTTTCTGGACCTGAGAACATTACAGTTGTGTTGCTGTCTATAAAGGGACAGAGAGCTCTTGGATTGCATCAAAAATATGAACAAAGTTTTTACAGGTTTGGAACGACATGGGGGTGAGTTAATGACAGAATTTTTATTTTTGGGTGAACTATCCCTTTAATATGTGCTTTACAAGTACTAATAAACGGCCAATATGCTAATAGACATGCTAATAAGCAAGTAGTTAATAGTGAGAATATTGCTGTTTTTATGGTTTATTTATCAATAAAAGCAGCCTTTCAAAAACAAAAACAAAAATCTTACAGACCCCATATTTTTGCACAGTAGTGTATATAGAATTCAAGCGGAGTTCACTGAAACTGAAAGACTGCCTCTCTAATCTTTCACTGAAGCACTAAACGATATGCGTATGTCTGCCAGCGTAATGACACAATACATACCAAAAGCAAGAAAAAACTCAGAGCTCTCAGCAGATTGGAACATATCACACATCTAAACATATCCGTGACTGTCTGAAAACGCATAAACACCATGCCTTTTGTCGTCACCACAGGCACAGAACAGGGGAAAGCCATCACTTTCAGCTACAGCTTGAATGAAAAACCTGACAATACATGAACACATCAGCTCAGTCTAGCCTTGTTGCACAACAGGACGCTGCAGTCTCAGAAAACACAGGTGTTATCTCAGGGCAGAAAACCTCAGGCAGTCTGACAAGTATTCTTATTAGATTTCCCACAATCCTTTGGGCACATGGAGGAATGTTAGGAGACAGAATGGAATGGAGGAATCCAAATGCCTGAGGAAGTGAGATAATTGTGTATCGCACTCAACATCCACTGTAGCAGCCTGGGCAAACAAACCAAATCAAAATACTGACCGATCCAATGTAGAGTTAAAGCAGGCAAACAGACCTCAAAAACCTTGAGAGCGGTAGACACCTGCGTTCTTACAAGTACAATATGAAGTAACATCTGTGTTTTTGTCTTTCCCCTGCAGATTAAGGGATGTGTTTGAACCGTTACATCTAGCCAACAGAAACAGAGCTCTGGGACATGTGGACAGACATTGACTGTAATAATGGACATAATGCTCATAACATTTCAATCTGTGTTGTTGGCTTGTAGAAGTATAGGTTACTATAATTTTCTTTTTGAAGGCAACAAGCGATGGCATTTAGGATATTTTGTTGGATATATTGTCAACAATTTAACATTTGCAAGAGTGGGATTTAAACGCATAATCCTACCACAACCAACACAAATGACTGCACCTCTAAAGACCCCTCTGTCAAACTCCTGAAGTTTGCAGATGACACCACACTTATCGGCCTCATCCAGGACGGTGACGAGTCTGTTTACAGACAAGAGGTTGAGCAGCTGGCTGTCTGGTGTTGTTACAACATCCTGGAGCTGAACACGCTCAAAACTGTAGAGATGATAGTGGACTTCAGGAGAAACCCCCCAGCTCTCCCCCCCACTCACCATCATGAACAACACTGTGGCTGCAGTGGAGTCTTTCAGGTTCCTGGGAACTGAAAAAGTTCAACCTGTCACAGGCGCATATGACACAGTTTTACTCTGCTGTTATTGAGTCGGTTCTGTGCTAGTTTAATGAGGTCTGTGTAGTGGTTTGTGTAGTTTAATGAGGGTTGTGGACAGTTTTATTGTTAACTCCGTTTTATATGATTTTTTTTTTTAATTCCAAATTGTGGGATTTGAACAAATCCCAAAGTTCTCTTCCTTACCAAAAAGGCAAAAGAAGGTAAGAATTAAATAATTTTTATATTTAATATTTAAGTGAATTATTCCTCTATAAAGCAGATGTGCATTATAATCAAGTTAAATTTACTTCAGAAAATTACAAGATATAAAGTCTTGTTTTTTTTTTAAATATTAATCAAAACTCATTTTCCCTCTGAATTACTATTTTTTCCTCAACATACTGACATGTTTTCTTGTTTTAAGTATAAAATCGATTTGAATACATTGATTAGATAACAATATTTGTACTGTAAAACAAGTCAAAAATACTGAGTGAGAAAATAATTTTTTGCAGTGTAGGTGGCTGTCACTACATGCTAGACATGCACTGTACCATATCTGACTCTAGGTTCAGGGTGAATAAGACACGTTATGTTCACTAGAGTGAGTCGAAGCTGTTGTTGTATATTCTAGGAGGCGTCCATCTGTTGCTTGGCGAATCATGAGTCACAGGCAGAGTCAAGACCCCATATGGTTGTTTCTAGGGGTTTGGAGCAGAAGGTGGGAGACGGAAATGTCTGTGCAACCCAAAGCCTTGGACCAGAGAGGTGACGGTCAGCACTCAGATTGCAGACCGTGACCTCTGGGTGGTTGACAGCTGACTTTGAGATGAAAAAAGGTCACTGCTGATGTCTTGCAGAACCAGATGTCTTGCAGAACTATAGTAAAACCCAATAAAACAAAAAGGTACAACAGGTAAGATTTTAAAGGTTCAACCCACTGTAACATGCATAACATACATAGGCCCTAATGCACAGAAATCAAGCTTGAATTTACGATTATGTGCTCTTCATTAAATAGCTGTCTGTATTTTTTTTACTAAAGCCTCTTTGCGTGTTTATTCAACATGTTCCAATTTGGCAGAAATCCATTCCACCATTTTGCTTTCGAAAAATGAGAGCAGAACTCGAAAACCCTGAATGCTAAAGTGTTCTTCAGAGCACCTGCACGCTCGAATGGGCTTCAGATGGCAATTAGGAAATGGCCTGTGAAATGACTTGATAACAGCAGACTCCAGAGATGGTGGAGTCCAATTCGTTTAAAGCCGAGTATTTGTGGCCGCTGGGACTTGGGGGCAGAGGCTTGCTGATAGTACATTTAAATTATGTCTTGACCACAGCAGCCTGAAGTCAACCTTGAAAAACATCATTCAGCTGATGTAAAGTCAGAGAAACTCAAAAGCCCTCTAATAATACAGCAGCATCCGAGTGAACACAGGAAAAATTCTCCCTTCATACACGGTCATTCACAACCACAAATAAATAAATAACCATCCACCAGTGGAACAACATGCTGGTGGAATTTCTTCTATTAAACTGAAATTACGCAGTTTAGAAGAAAAAACAAATAATTTGCATATGCATCTGTTGTTCCCTGTCGATATTTTCACTCGTACTGTGTCGTAAGACGCTTGTATGGGAAAAACTCCTTTTTTCCTCTTCAACTGAAGCCTTTTCAATCACACAGTGAAACTGCACGTCCATTGGTTCGTGCAGTGCTATAAAAACGAACCAATGGCTCGGCGGTGGCGATGAGCGAGCCTATGGCTGAGCAGCCCGCCATAGCCCGCCAAAACGTGCAGGGACTGTGGCTATATATAAGCGGCTGCTTCGCTGCTGCATCTCAGATTTATTCTCTTCAGCGACGAAGCTTCTTCCTCGCTGACTCTTCGCTGATGCCGAGATTCCTCAGCAGCCGGATTGGACCTTTTGCAGCACTCAGCTCGCAGATCCCGGTCTATCCCCTGCCGCCATCCGGCGACTATCTAAAAGCATTCGCATTCGAGGGGGTGGCATATCAATACAGGGTCCTTCCGTTTGGGCTGTCCCTGGCTCCCCGCACTTTTACGCGATGCATGGATGCAGCTCTCTCCTCTCTGCGACAGATAGGAATCCACATCCTCAACTACCTCGACGACTGGCTCATTCTAGCCCAGTCAGAGGCAGTTTCAACATTGCACAAGACCCTCCTCCTCAGCCACTTAGATTGCCTGGGGCTCAGGGTCAACTTTGCCAAGATCATACTGTCACCCAGCCAACGAGTGTAGTTCCTGGGGACAGTTATCGACTCAATGCAGATGACAGCAACTGTCTCAGCGGAACGAGCCATGACAATTCAGCGCCGCGCGGCCTCCTTCAAGGAAGGGACTGCTCAGGGTGTGATCTTAGACACGGCGCACAGAAGGAAGGTTGTCACGACATACGCTTCCAACAAGGGTTGGGGAGCGCTGTGCGAAGGCAAACCAACCTTCAGTCTTTGGTCCGAAGAAGAGTCGGGTCTGCACATCAACTGCTTAGAGATGCTAGCAGTGTGCCGTGCCTGTCAATTCTTCCTGCCGGACATAAGGGGACACCATGTGCTAATACGCTCAGACAGCAGGTCCGTGGTGTCATACATAAATCACCAGGGCGGCCTCATATCGAAGCACCTCTGCACGCTGGCAAACAACCTTCTTGTTTGGGCTCAATCTGCGCTCACTGAAGGCGACACCTGTGCCGGGCAAAATGAACCAAGGAGCGGACATGTTGTCGAGGAACAATGTCTCCTCAGAAGAATGGACGCTCCACCCACTCGCGGTTCAGAAAATCTGGGAAGTCTTTGGCAGAGCTTGAGTAGACCTCTTCGCCTCTTAAGACAACTCTCATTGCCCAACCTTTTTCATGAAGAGCACGGATGCCCTGGCCCACAAGTGGCCCAGCCTCCCGCTCTATGCGTTCCCTCCAATCGCGCTGCCACCGCAGGTACTCAGACGAGTCAGGGAACAACAGCACAAGCTTCTTCTAATAGCCCCCCTCTGGAGGAACCAGCCGTGGGTGTCGTAGTTATTCCAGCTGCTCGAAGCAGCCCCATGGCCCATTCCCTTGAGACGGGACCTCCTCTCTCAAGCGAACGGCACGCTGTGGCATCCACGGCCCGAGTTATGGGCCCTGCATGTGTGGCCGCTCAACGGGAGCCTTTTGACCTCCCAGAGCGCGTCTTAAACACTATGGCAGAAGCTAGAGCCCCGTCTACCAGACACCTCTATGCTCTGAAATGGTCTATTTTCTCAGCTTGGTGTCAAGACCGTGACTTAGATCCAGTTACCTCTAATGTATCAGTGGTTCTTTCGTTTCTGCAGGAGATGCTGGATAAACAGCGTTCCTCATCCACCATCAAAGTTTACGCGGCAGCCATAGCAGCTTTCCATGCCCCTATTGCTGGCCGATCGGTGGGCAGGAATAGTGCGGTGGTCCAGTTTATACGAGGCACCAGGAGAATTAACCCCCTGCGTCCTCGTACAGTTCCACCTTGAGACTTACCAACCGTACTAAGGGCCTTGAAAGGCCCCCCATTTGAACCATTGCAAACCACGAGCCTCGGATCACTCTCGTTTAAAACCGCCCTGCTGTTAGCGCTGGCGTCGGTTAAGCGAGTAGGAGACCTACAGGCCCTTTCCATCAACGCTGCTTGCCTGGAATTCGGGCCTAATGACTCCAAGGTCGTCCTGAAATCAAGGCTGGGTTATGTACCTAAGGTGCTCTCCACTCCATTCAGAGCCCAGGTCATAGCGCTTTCCGCGCTTTCCCCTTCGACGGATGACCAGGAATTATCTCTGCTCTGCCCCGTCAGGGCCCTGAGGGTGTACATTGAGCATTCTCCCTCATACAGGAGATCAGAACAGCTTTTTGTCAGCTTCAGTAACCACGCGAAAGGTCGCCCTGTTACGAAGCAAAGAATTTCCAGGTGGTTAGTGGATGCTATCACCCTAGCATACTCCTCCTTGGGCTTGCAGTGCCCCATTGGAGTCAGAGCCCATTCCACCAGAGGCATCGCCTCTTCCTGGGCATGGTCCAGCGGGGTGTCCATTTCGGAAATTTGTGAGGCGGCCGGCTGGTCCTCGCCGTCCACATTTGTAAGGTTTTACAACCTGGACGTCCCTGCCTTACAGGCCAGAGTCCTTTCTGCTTAGTTTGCCGCCTCCGGCTAGTTTAGCAGTCTTATGGGTTCACTTGACCAGCATTGTTCAAGTCCCTCCTTCACCTGGACGGTCCAGGTATAAACTATAGGGGACGACACCCAGGCCACGGATGACCCTGATGGCTCAGCCTGTGCTTGGTGTATTCCATTGTCGCAAATTAGCTCAACAAGGGAATTGTATATAAATAATTACAATTAATTATGATTAATTACAATTATTTATATCGGCTGACAGTAATAACTGTAGCAGAGTTAAATTGCCATCAGCTGATCTGTTCGCCCAGCGAACATTCAGTGTAAATTCATATCAACTCTAAGAAAGGATATTTCCGTGACCACAGAAAATATCTTCCTATTAATGCATTAGAGCATGTAGCAAGGGTCAAAATCGTAAAGGGACATTAATATGCAAGGCAGAATCAGAAACTCATGTAATTTGTGCACAAGAGTTTTATTAACTAAAAGCTAACACACATAACTAATCTAAACAAACAACGAATAACATACACTCACGCATACATACAAAGTGGAGCTAAAGTGGATGAATGAAGCCATTAGAGAAAACAGAGAATGCAGTTATGGAAAGAGTCAGTTAACCACCTGAGTAAAACCATCAGCGCCGTTTATAACAGGGTCTATAACTTATACTAAACCTCTGTTTCGTTTAGTTAAATGTACTATACTTGCACTTCCTTTGTCGTGACGGAATGCGGTCTCGGATGAAAAGTCTTGATGATTTCAAGGTTTTTGGACTCGCGATCACGTTCTTCCGGGTTGAAGAGTGATGAATTCCAAAGATGTTCTGACTCAGTGGTGATCGGGAGTTTCTTCCCAGGTGAAAAGTGAAGACGAGTTAAGAGACATCTGCTAAGATCCAAGAATCTTTGTTTGAATGGAAAGACAAGGCCATAAAGCCTGGCACAAAAACTTAATGGTCCAGAAAAGTTCTAGCTCACATCTTACTCATCCTCTTAGGAGTCCCTCACGGAGCAATCAGAAGATAGCAGAAGAGCTTTTTGCAGAAGGGATTTTTTTAGAAGAGGAGTGTTTTAGAAGAGAGGTTTTTAGAAGAGAGGGCCGGACCTGTGAATGAGACCTTTATCTGGTATAGAGGTCACACCTCTGGGGAGTCAAAGAGCCAATGGGCTCCCGTCTCTTTGGAGGGAAGGTTTTACGACTCTTTGTCTCTGAGCATGGCAATTTGCATGGGGTTGGATTAATAGGGGATATACAAACTATTGAAGATTCTTAGAACACTTATATGTTGCATAGGTAGCAACATGTAATATATACTCTCAATTAGATCATCCGAAGACGAATTGATAGAGATCAAACATGATATGAGTGAGGTAATATTAACTAGTGATCTATCATAAACATGCATAAAATAGGATACAGTACAAAAAGACAATATACACGAACAGTAACAAAATACACAATGACCTGAGGATATGTGTGTTCATTCAAAGAAAGGTTTTTCAATGAATTAATTAGAGAAGAGTCCATTTTTATGTGCATTACATGTCTCTTTCCTAAGGGAAAATGAGGTGAGTGTTGCTCGGCCCGCATTCCTTAAAGCAATAAAACTAGTGTTATCAGGTTGGTTGCTATGGAACCGGGGGAGGCCTGGAGTCATCACAGACATACCGGCACTCAGAATGTGTGTTGGGTGAGGGGTCTGTGGTTAGTTGTTAATCTAATAACTAATTTGATTTGTTAAATCTGATGAACAAATGTGTGTCTGATTGGTCCAAATGCTACACCATTGACTCCCCTGGGTCTTCTCCCCTGGGAGTCTTGGTTTTGAGTCGTTCCCCATCATAGTGCGGCGTGATTGTACTGGTTCCCATACAAGTGTCTTACGACGCAGTACGAGTGAAAATATCGACAGGGAACGTTCTCGGTTACTTTTGTAACCTCGGTTCCCTTAGATATGGGAACGAGTACTGCGTTCCTGGCTGTGCTATGAGCTGCACGCCTCAGTCACTTCATTTGAAGAAATCTGAGATGCGGCGGCGAAGCCGCTTATATAGTCACAGTCTCTGCCCGTTTTGGCTGGCTATGATGGGCTGCTCAGCCATAGGCTCGCTCGTCGCCGCCGCCGAGCCATTGGTTCGTTTTTATAGCACTGCACGAACCAATGGACGTGCAGTTTCACTGCGTGACTGAAAAGGCTTCAGTTGAAGAGGAAAAGAGGAGTTTTTCCCATACAAGCGTCTTACGACGCAGTACTCATTCCCATATCTAAGGGAACCGAGGTTACGAAAGTAACCGAGTACGATAGGTTATTTTGCATTAATTTTGAATTCTGCTTAGCCTGATTTCGGTTAGACTTTTTCTCCCAGTGATTTCCCAGTGTTGTTATTGTTAACTAAAATTAAAAAGACAAATTTAAATTTTTCTTTTGTTATTAAAATACAGGTGCATCTCAATAAATTAGAATGTCATGGAAAAGTTCATTTATTTCAGTAATTCAACTCAAATTGTGAAACTCGTGTATTAAATAAATTCAATGCACACAGACTGAAGTAGTTTTTGGTTCTTTTAATTGTGATGATTTTGGCTCACATTTAACAAAAACCCACCAATTCACTATCTCAACAAATTAGAATACTTCATAAGACCAAAAAAAAAAAAAAAACCATTTTTAGTGAATTGTTGGCCTTCTGGAAAGCATGTTCATTTACTGTATATGTACTCAATACTTGGTAGGGGCTCCTTTTGCTTTAATTACTGCCTCAATTCAGTGTGGCATGGAGGTGATCAGTTTGTGGCACTGCTGAGGTGGTATGGAAGCCCAGGTTTCTTTGACAGTGGCCTTCAGCTCATCTGCATTTTTTTGGTCTCGTTTTTCATTTTCCCCTTGACAATACCCCATAGATTCTCTATGGGGTTCAGGTCTGGTGAGTTTGCTGGCCAGTCAAGAACACCAACACCATGGTCATTTAACCAACTTTTGGTGCTTTTGGCAGTGTGGGCAGGTGCCAAATCCTGCTGGAAAATGAAATCAGCATCTTTAAAAAGCTGGTCAGCAGAAGGAAGCATAAAGTGCTCCAAAATTTCTTGGTAAACGGGTGCAGTGACTTTGGTTTTCAAAAAACACAATGGACCAACACCAGCAGATGACATTGCACCCCAAATCATCACAGACTGTGGAAACTTAACACTGGACTTCAAGCAACTTGGGCTATGAGCTTCTCCACCCTTCCTCCAGACTCTAGGACCTTGGTTTCCAAATGAAATACAAAACTTGCTCTCATCTGAAGAGAGGACTTTGGACCACTGGGCAACAGTCCAGTTCTTCTTCTCCTTAGCCCAGGTAAGATGCCTCTGACGTTGTCTGTGGTTCAGGAGTGGCTTAACAAGAGGAATACGACAACTGTAGCCAAATTCCTTGATACGTCTGTGTGTGGAGGCTCTTGATGCCTTGACCCCAGCCTCAGTCCATTCCTTGTGAAGTTCACCCAAATTCTTGAATCAATTTTGCTTGACAATACTCATAAGCCTGCGGTTCTCTCGGTTGGTTGTGCATCTTTTTCTTCCACACTTTTTCCTTCCACTCAACTTTCTGTTAACATGCTTGGATACAGCACTCTGTGAACAGCCAGCTTCTTTGGCAATGAATGTTTGTGGCTTACCCTCCTTGTGAAGGGTGTCAATGATTGTCTTCTGGACAACTGTCAGATCAGCAGTCTTCCCCACGATTGTGTAGCCTAGTGAACCAAACTGAGAGACCATTTTGAAGGCTCAGGAAACCTTTGCAGGTGTTTTGAGTTGATTAGCTGATTGGCATGTCACCATATTCTAATTTGTTGAGATAGTGAATTGGTGGGTTGTTGTTAAATGTGAGCCAAAATCATCACAATTAAAAGAACCAAAGACTTAAACTACTTCAGTCTGTGTGCATTGAATTTATTTAATAAACGAGTTTCACAATTTGAGTTGAATTACTGAAATAAATTAACTTTTCTATTTTCTATTTAATTGAAGGTATTTTTTATTTTATTTTTTTTAATAATTTTTGTTCTTCAACTTTTTAACTTATTCCAGTTAGCTGCCAAGGCAACATTTCTAATTATTTCAAATTTTTGTTATTTTTGTTTAAGTTTTTCCATCTAATGTTTATTTTATTATTTGTTATTTTATTTTATTTCAGCTTTACAGTATATATGACAGAATCATAATTAATAAAAACTAAAATGACTAAAAACAAAAAAAAAAAAGTTAAATTAAATGACATCTAAAATTAAAAATGAAATCTAATAATATAAAAAAGAAAGTTAATTCAATTTTATTAAATACTATAATGGTATACAAATACTAATCTAATACTCAACTACCTATAAAATAACAAAAGCTGTTGGATGTTAATTGTCAGCTTTACTGTCATATTAGTAAAGACAAGAAAAAAACTTGTTACAATTGCATCTTTATTTCTCACAATAGTGACTTCATATCTCTTGAATGCAACTGTATTTCTCACACAGTGACTTTATAAATACTTACTTTTTTTTTTTTTTTTTTTTTTTTAACTCTGAGGCAGAAATAGGCTTCCACAGAAGAAAAACTAAAAATAAATAGATCTTTAATTGATATAAAATTCAAAATCTTCAGGAGGTGAAGTTTCACCCGCTCATCTTAAGTGGCACAATGACCTTTTGTTTGCCACAAATTTGCAAGGAAAAGTCATTCTGTTGTCATAGAGACAAATATATAAGAAATATTTATAGCTGGTATATTTTCTCAATTCACCCACCAATGATAGGTGTCATACAGTGGGAATAGTAAGTCAATTCGATCTAATGAGATTGTTTCCCCCTCACCCATGTATGACATATTGTCAACTATGCCTGTCAGACTGAATTGAAAGCTGTTGATCATTATTTGTGAAGTATTCAGCAGCTAAAATACAATACATTTTGATAAAATAACAAATAGCTGAGGACAGGACCACCAAGACTTTAAAAAACCCTGGTCTAGTTATTGCATGACCATAGTTGCATTTCCTAAAAGCAGGATGTCTCAATTTTGCTATTTTTAGAAAATGAAATCCTCTTGTCACAGCCTTTATTCTAATTAATGACATCTATTCCACTCAACCAAAAGAAAGAAAAAATCCATCTCGCATTAAACTCCTATTCCTCTGACAAGCCCCTCATCAGTGCAAATGGAGATGCTGTAATGTAGTATCAAAACAAAGACTGAATGGACATGGAGATAAGCTAATTGGTCTCCTAACAGAGCACATTCTGCGGCCCATCGCATAATTGCATTGCTGTATGACTGAGGCACTTCTCGTCATGGAAATGGGAGATATTTACATTCTGACAATTGAGATCAGTGTCGAACCGCTCACTGGCCTAATTAGTGGGACGGCCAATGACATCACATGCTACTAAACCGATTAACAAGGAAACTGGAGGAGACCTTGACTGGTACATGAGAAGACAATGTTACAATAACAGCTTTCTTTCTTTGCTCTATATTTGATATATTTATTGCATTTTATATCTTCCTCCATCTTTTAATCTCCAATATTCTTTGTTCTAAAACACTACATTTCATTTTCATGGTTTATGGTTAATTTGCCCCAAATATTTCACCCAAACATCATTGCGTGTTACTGGCTGAATCTAGTAATTAAAAAAGATCAATAGTAATCTGTCCAGCTAAAAATTGTGATTAACTTGTGATTAAGTGGCAAGTCTGATCTGACACCTAAGAACATTTTTCAATTCACACTTTTCATTTCATTCAAATTCAAAAGTGCTTTAATCTAATGAAAGGTAAATGGGTTGCTGCAACAGCAGCTACAGTATCATTGTCAATTTTAAAGGGATTATATTGTTGTGTGATGTTATTTCTTGAAAATCACGCCGTTCTATTGTCCCCCTTGCTCACACCCCGTAGCTAATATTATTTTTCTTGCCATCATATTTTCCATTTATTTGCAAAACTATTCATGGACCACTGAACCTAACATTATCAGAAGCACACAAACATTTGCTCACTGAGATTTTCAATTTGTAAATTATACAAGAAAAATACACAAGCATGACTGCATGATACTAAAGACTGATTTAATGCGTCTCAATGAGTAATTGTTTTAATATAATGGGAAAAGTCCCACAGCAAGAAAAACATATAATCACAATAAAGTATTAGGAATCTTTAAACAATATATTTAAAGTCATATAAAATAAATGTATTTTAATATATAGAAGCAAAATGAAAAGAGAAATACATTTTTATTTTTTCCTATTTCAAAAAATTGCCTGCATTTTTCAATAAGCATGGTTTCTTATTCTCACATCTCTCTCAATAATTTTTTTTTAATGAGCCCTGTGTCTATGCAGACCCATTCCAATGTAATGAACACTAAAGCATTATCCAGCTAGGTTAATGACCCACAAACCTGCCTTGCTTAAACGATTTGGACCTGAGCTATTGTGCCCCTCAACAGACACATTGACAAATTGTCCCATATACACACATATTCCACATCACGCACGTTGTACACACTAGGGCATGTACACAAAGGCCTGTGCACTAGAACACAATCCATAAACTGTATACCGAAGCTGAATTGAATCTCAGAGTAGATGGGGGACGAGAGGGCATTATTGGAGGCCTCTATAACATCAGAGTTACTGCTTGTTATGAGAATCTCTTCAATGGGAACAGAGACTATTTTAGAGGAACACAAAGCTAAAATGTTGCTCATAAACTTTCACCAATTTAAAAGAGGATGGCAAATGCGATTTTAATTAAAAATATATAGGACCAAGTAGGATCCAAAAGCTACGGAGCCCCTTAAAGGACGTGGTGGGAAAAAATCAGGATGGGAGAAAAAAATATTTTTCAAATATTTTGCGTTCCCTCGCAAAACTTTTGCGTTCTCTCGCAAAGATGTTTGCGTTCCCTCGCAAAACCAGTTGAGCTCGGTCAAAGGCTTACTTTACAGCTTGCAGCAATTCATACAGCTGCCGTGGTTCATAAAACGCTTAACGCGGCTTAATGAAGAGGAAAAAAGAGCAAATATACTATAAAAAGTATTAAAAATGTATGTTTACATGCAAGCAGATGAGCCCAAATATGAGCTGACTTGCATGATAAGCCATAGAAAAGCGGGCTAACGTGGCTTAATATAATAAAAAGCCCAAATTTTATATTTTAATAAAAATATACACTATGTACAGGAAAGCAACGTGCTAATCCATTAAGCCACGTTGAGAGTTTTAATAATGTTTTGTCTAAGGGGGAGAAAACACGTGAAACATTCTAAAACTCTTAACGTGGCTTAATGCATTAAAACGGCCGGTGTTTTTAAAAGACCAAACTCAGTAAACACAGTATTAATAAAGCATTCTATTTACAGACAAGCAAATGAGTCCACAATAAAAACACAACGAGTTTAATTAAGCATTTTCCTCCCAAAACCGTTATAAGGAAAACGCTTAACGTGGCTAATGTTTTAAAATGGTGCGTTGCTTTCTTATTCTGGACTCATATGCTTGTCTGTAAATATAAAGTTTTATTAATAATGTGTTTACTGAGTTTGGTCTTTTAAAAACACTGATTTAATGCATTAAGCTATGCGCGTTTTCCTTGTAATGTTTTCAATTGGAGGAAAATGCTTAACGTGTAATTCTAGACTCATCTGCTTGTCTGTAAATAAATGCTTTATTAATAATGTGTTTACTGAGTCTTTTTAAAACACCGTTTTAATGCATTGAGCCACGTTAAGCGTTTCTCACGTAAAGCGTTTTAGAATGTCCCGTTCCGTTCATATTCTGGGCATATTCTCATACTCTGCTTTTCTGTGCGTAATTTATTTTTAATAAACAGATTTGGTCTTTTTAAATCACCGTCTTTGTCCATTAGCCTTCTTTAGGCTAAGCGTTTCAACGGAAGCATAACGTGCAGCGCGTTGCGTTTATATTCTGGGCTATTCTGCTTTATTAATAGTAATATTATTAATGAGGTTATTATTAATAATGTTATTAGTATTGACAGTAATTATTGACAGCCCTCCAATGCCACTGTGTTAAAACATTAAGCCACATTAAGCGTTTTAGAATGTCCCAAAAACCTTGCCTTGAACTAGCACTGACTATTTCTTTATACTTTAGTCCAAGTTTAAAATAAAACTCTATGAACCTCTGCATTGTGAACGCACGGAGCTGTATGAACCACTACAAGCAGGAAGCGTCTGTCCGAACTCAACTGGTTTTGCGAGGGAACGCAAACATCTTTGCGAGAGAACGCAAAGTTTTGCGAGGGAACGCAAATATCTTTGCGAGAGAACGCAAAAAGTTTTGCAAGGGAACGCAAATATCTTTGCGAGAGAACGCAAAAAGTTTTGCGAGGGAACGCAAATATCTTTGCTAGAGAACGTAAAGTTCTGCGAGGGAACGCAAACATCTTTGCGAGAGAACGTAAAGTTCTGCGAGGGAACGCAAATATCTTTGCGAGAGAACGCAAAAAGTTTTGCGAGGGAACGCAAAAGTTTTGCGAGAGAACGCAAAATATTTAAAAATAAAAATAAAAAAATTTCTCCCACCCCGATTTTTTCCACCACCATGTCCTATAAGGGGCTCCTTAAAAAGCTTTTAGAACAAACAGTATAATTTTCTAGATAAAAAGAGGGAAATGCATTTTTTTTTTTCTACAAGACAATCTTTCTTGAGATTCTATATTCATGAAAGGCCATTTTAATATCCTGTTTTTATGGAGAATGAGTATCTGGCCTTCATCCAAACTTTACAACTTCACATCTTTAAAAAAACATGATCTCTCAGTAAAACAAATGTCAAATCAGACAATCAATAAAAGCTTGCATCAAACAACAGACTGTAAGCTTTGGGGAAAAAAATCATATATGGGTGTTACAATTCTTACAGTCTAGCAGATAATAAAGAAAAATGTTGCTTTTACACAAAAGATTTGACAGTCTGCTTTGGGGTGGGCAGAATGAGGAAGCTTATAGAAGATTGATCTTGATACTTCTTTTCCCATCTACTCGGAGATGAATCATAATTGCCTAAAGGCCTTAATCATGTGTAGAATCATGGAGAAAGAAAAGGTGACAGAGACATTGAGAAGAAAAAAGATGGCGCGACAGAAGAAAAATGCTCTCGGTGATTGAGCATTGATCTCTATGGGAGGCAACCTATTGCTTTTCCCTGTTTCTACCCCACATTTCATGCAGATATACAGCCAGCGCAGTGACATCAGGTCCAATCAGCTCACAGCAATGTGATGGAAGCACTAATTACTACTGAAAGGGGAGGACAAAAGAGAAGCAAACAGAGAGATTTGAAAAGCAAGTGGTGGTGTGAGGGACGTCAGGATACTCAATCGAGCGTGTTGACAGTGTCAGAGCATGGTGATATTCTCAATGGATGAGCAATGAGCAGGCCATCGAAATAATGCACTGAACTTCACCAACCCCCACATCGCTTTACTCCACAGGTTCAAGAGGATAATTCTGTCTACACCAATTAGCATCTTCTTAAAGTAGTTTAGTCAATGATGAAAAGCAAATAGTGATGACACAAAAATTTAATAAAAAGCTACAGTACATTCAGGCTGCTCTTGCTGAACAACTAAGAAAGTCTATTGAGAAAGCTATCTATTAGTATTCTCATTCATTGTAATGGGAGTAGCTTCTAGGACAGTTGAAAGAACTGTGACCTGTTTTATTGGGCCAGTGCTTAATCATTTGGTTCTCTGTGAAAAAAATAAAATAAAATAAGTAAAATTAAATAAATAAATACTGCTCAAAAGTTTAGGGTTGTTTTTTTTTTTCTTTCTTTCTTTCTTTATTTTTTTGAAAGAAGTCTCTTATGCTTTCCAGATCAAAAATACAGTAAAAACAGTCATATGAATAACAATTCTTTAATAACATTAATAGCAATCCTTCATTTTAATATGCTGATTTGTTGCTAAAAAAACATTTCTTATTATTATTAATGTTGAAAACAGTTGTGCCGCTTCATATTTTTAAGGAAACTTTTCTGTTATTTTTTTAGGTATATTTGATGAATTTAATGTTCAAAAAGAACAGCATTTTTACTGTCACATTTGATCAGTTTAATGCATCTTAAATAAAAGTATTAATTTCTTACTGACCCTAATTTTTTTTTTTTTGTAAGTGTATATTGTTCAAATAAATATGAATTATTAACTTTAAAAAATATAAATATACAATAAACAATTTTTTTGTGTGTGTGTGTGTGTGTGTTGGAACCAGTGTAAACAAACCCATTGTAGAAGCAAAATGTGTTGTAAAATGCTGTTTCATGTTGACTTTAAAGAAATCTAATTATAGCACTGCAGCAAAAGAATCAAAGGGAACGTTGTTATCAGTCTTCTAGATTACTCAATAAAAGAGTCAGACCTATGAAAACAATGAGAAGATAAAGTACACTAATTTGGCTAATCAAACATCGTCTCTGTTGTTTCTGGTGTGCTGCTTTAGCTTTCATTCCCTTATCAGACCCAATGCAAAACTAAGTCTGGGTAATTAGCCAGCAGACCTGAAATCTGATCTGGATGAGGAAGTTCTTGGCAAAACTCATTCACGTCAGCAAGCAAAACAGAAAAACTACAGCTGCTGGACTGTTGATGCTTTATCTCCTTAACCCTTGGAGAGATTGTGATAAAGAAAGAACAGGAAAGAGGTGCTGATATACTAAGAGTCCATTATAGGGTAAATTCCAAAAGCAGTTGATGCCCTGCATTACTCTTCCTCGTGCTGCTCTATCAGCATTTCTGGAGGCCATTACTCCTCTCTTAACCTCCAGGCCTTTAATAGGAAACCCCTGTTCCCCAAATAGCTCCTGATAGACTAGCAGTGACACTAGGGGCCGCCACTTAAGGGCCTAATGACAGGGCAGATAAGCTGCCACTCTGTGACCACAGTGCCATTACCTGGCTGGGCATCTGGATTGATGGAACAAACCTGAAATCTCATACCGAGACGGCAGCATGCCTCTCTCTCCCCATTAACGACTCATTTCCCTTTGGATCCAAATTGAGTTTGGGCGTTTAATATTCAGAGGCTTCGGTACCCTCCGCTTGTTGTTGTCTGACATTATTCATCATTTAAGAGCCGAATATTAGATTGTGTCACTCATCTTCAGTTTATAAGCAGCCGATGAGGGAAAGCGATAAATCTCGGATGTGCAGACCTCTGGCGATTTATTACAGACAAGAAAAAAGTAAACGAGCGAGCGAGTGGAAGAAGTTTGCGATAAACTTCTCTCTGCATTTAGGCTAATTTTGTTGTGGAAATTCCCTGAGGTACCAAAAGGACGATAGTGTGAGATGCAACTGAGCAAATAAAAGCAAAATCTAGTTTAAGGGCTAAAAATGTGCGCAGCCGTGCACACACTTTCCCTCTCCATTAGTCTGCATTATGGGATTTTTTTTTTTTTTTTGTGCGGCACTGTGAAAGGCACTTTCAGTCAGACCTGTGTTTGATAAATGGATGGCCATCTAAATCCCACAATGCAATGAAGGTCAACAATTCTCCAGGACTTACCAAGTAAGGAACAGATCTGCAGTGCTTATTATGAGTGGACTAGATGACAGAGGAGCTCTGAAAGTATGAAACTGTCAAACATTGTAAGTACCTTTTCTGTCCAAACTCCCAGATCTGATTTAGTAAAATGATTCCCATTGGTGAAAAGGGGCCTTTTGTTTCTATCTATCAGTCAGACAGTATATCGTGTAATTAACTGACAATTAACTAATAAATATATTTATATAAATAAATATAAATATAATTCCCCCCCCAGCACCTACTGAAATCTGGCCATCTGTTGTCAGAGGCCTGCCACACTAGGAATATTTCAGGTTTAGTACAATGTTGTACTTGTAAATTCTTTTTCTAAAAAAAAAAAAAAAAAAATCATTTAAGGATTAATTATATATTTCAGAAAATATTTATATTTTTACACAGATTCAGCAAGGAAAAAAAAACATTTGCAGTTAATAACACAAACTGTTCTGCCTTCACTTCAGTTATTTACAGTAAGTGTAGGTGAACCCCAGAAAAATGCTTGGTTACACAATCACCATGGGTAACAATCAGTGTTTGCAATATGTGACTTTGTGTTTGGAAAAGTCTGCATCAAATCTGAGCAGGATGCAAATATATCAACTGCCTCCGATAGTTCCAAACTTGCTGGATGTTGTCTGAGGGCCAATAAGGCCATTAACTCTGAAGAGAGTTCAGTCGAAGAAGCTGTTAACACCCACCCAGCCATTCACACCAACTCCTTATGATTATGTAAATGAAGAAAATATGCTGAAATATTGGCTGGTGGGACGCCTGGATAAAGTGACACTGCAAACCAAACTTTTAACACAACTAGCATTACTGCTATACGAATGAGCCAATACTGCAAGCTATAAAAGTTCAATATGAAATTGAATTCAAACAAAATAGCAACAGGTGTTAACAATATGTGCATGGACAAACAAATTATTGCAGAGTAATTGAGAGATTAAATCTAATTTTTTTAATCTCACGTCTCCCACTCTCACATATCTTCATCTCTCTTTCTCAATTAGGGGAGTTTTAGAGATTCTATTAAAGCTCAGGCATAATAATCAAGAGGAGTGGGAGTGGGAGGGAGTAATATGAGAGCAGCTAATCTGTTTGTGATTAGCGAACTAATTTACAACATCTCGAGCCATCACTCTCCCAAATGGAAGAAAACAACAGCCGCTGGAACTTACTGGAAGCACCTTCATCTAAAGCAGCAACACAGTTATAAATACTAGATGTCTAACAGAGTCCATTAATTCTAGCAACACCAATACTTGCTTAAAGGTGCAGTCACAGTAGCAGAATTTTTGCAAAAAAAAAAAAAAAAATTGTTCGTTTTTTTTATTTTTAATAGTATAGCAATGTTTCTAGTCATAGGCAAACTAGGCAGTTGCCTAAAGTGCCACCAGTTAGTGCCAGTGAGCACCTCGACATTATCGTAAACATGATGGCACTGTATTTTAGCAAATATTCACACTTACTGCGTCCCAAATGACGCACTATGCACTTATACACTATGTACTTATGCACTATGTTCTCAACCATGTAGTGTATGAATTATTTAAGGATATTTTGTCATTTATAATTGGAGTCTGATAGCTCCTCCCCCTTCACGACCTAATTAAAGCTGGGACAGTGCATGAAGTGTCCAACATTCCATACTTCATTTTTTTCGCTTATTTAAGTGCATCATCTAGGTATTTAAAGTGCACTTTTTATTTTTGGAATTTTCAGTGTGAACGCACTACTCACACTATTTATACTACAAAATGTCATAGAATAGTGCATAAGTACGCGATTTGGGACGCACCTGCTATGTTAAGTACATTCAAGCTGCTAAATATTAGCATAAGAATGTTTTAAATGTTATGAGAAAGAAGGTGAGCCAAATATTTATTGTATATTGAAAATATGTGTTGAAAAAATTAACAAAGGCATCCGTGAAATAATGCAGTTGTTGGTTTGGTTGCCATGACCAAATAAAAAATAAATAATACATAAAAATGTCCAGAAAACACAGTAAAGTGTTCCTTTCACATCTGAAAATAAAATCTAAACGGTCAATAATATACCAACATCTATCTCATGTAAAATATTTCAATAATCATATCATTATCCTAATCAAAAGCATAAATCATCATATTAGATATATACTGCATTATATCTAAAAATATTGCTGTTCTATTAATAATGAAATAATACTGTTGTAATAACTAATTTAGATACACTGAACCACAACCACAGTGGTTGTACAGTATGCTGGTGAATAATTTCAGTGCTTATTAAGAGACAATGTGTTTATTTAATTTGTAAACAGTATCAAATTAGTCTTTAGAAACATCATTTAAGTTTTAAGTGTTTTAAGTTGTGAAGGTGGGAAGGGGGCGTCAATAGGGATCTCGCCTAGGACTCAAAAAGAATCAGAAACTGTCAGATGTCTCTTTCAAACAAGCAGCTTTCTGTTGGTCAATGCTGTGAATCTGCGTAGGGAAATCTTTCGCCCTCAGTATTTCAATTCGTATTGAAATTGCTGGAAGAAAATTTGCCAAATATTGGTAAATATGACTGCACCTTAACATTCAAAAACACAAGACAATTTTAAGTGATTTTACACAACAGAGCAAAAAAAATAATAATAATAATAGTTTACTGCATTTGTTAGTCTGTAGATGTATATCAGTACATCAGTATTTGGTTGAACTTTAGTTGAGATTTAGCTTGAAAAAGAGAGCATCCGGATAAGAGACTGTTGAACATTACCGCCCTATGACTGGGTCAAACACTGTCTATGGTGAAAGTAATACTTAATGTAACAAACTTCAATGATTTAAATGACTGGGAAGGGAAGATTCAGAGTCTAAATGACCTGATATCTTACTGCTCCCGCTGTTTTTACCAAATGTGAGGAGAGATCACATAAATGCACAATTTTAGGGGACAGCTTAATTGCAGATTTCTATGGGGGTTAAAATAAAAGACAGGCTCTAGCAACACCTATTATCATAATGTAGCACTGTATGCTGGGGAGAACTGGAAATACAGGCTTGTGTGGTTGTAACAATCATTTTATGGGCAGAATGGCTTATTTTGCTGCCCACATTCATTCACAGGCCAGATAAACTATGACAATCTAGCTAGTGGGCCGACTTTGATGAGTCATTCTGACAACATTTCACTTGCACACCTACATAATGGCAACAAATATTGAATGCTGGGTTGTAACCGCCTTAGACACGTCCACCCTCAATATTCAAATTAGTGGTCAGCTGATGGGGTTTGCTGTCAAATTATTGCACAATAATGTAATTGAATGTGATGACAAATACTGCTAAAACTGAACCGGTTTGCAACACGATGATGAGCGAGGAGGACAATATGCCTACACAAAGAAAACATGCTGAATTTTAACGAACTGCTAAAGACACTCAGCAGAGGCAGAAGGGAAAAAGGCGAGCGTCATTCAGACTTTTTGATTGTAATTACATGCCAGCACAGAAGGCAGTCAGACACACACATTTGTGTGATTTAATGATTTAGACATGATGATGATGGCATGGCTCATTTTTATTCCATTGCTGGTGCACGGATAGAGTGATTAAATGATGGTAAACATTGGATTTGACGAAAAGGAGTCATAGGCAGAGAAAAGAAAATATCACTTTCTTGCTTTGACAGGCTAGACACACGACTGCAGTCACCCACAGAAGATGCCATTCCATCGCCGGGACCTCTCATAGGATCCTTATGAAGCAATTTGATTTGAGAATAGTATGCTGAGTGCCAGAATGGAGAGCCTGCGCTGATTTATTGTGATGCTGCTTCTGAGAGATTTCATCATCACATTTAAACTCTCCAGATGATATAAAAACAATATCTCGCGCTTGCAAATTTTTTCTTGCACAGAAACTCAATGCATTGAAATCACTTTACTTTAAAAGACTTAAGACTGCCTCATATTTCTGTTTGTATATTATAAAAAACATAGATAATCTTAATATTGAAAACATTTTTTTGTTCACATATGAAAATGTTAAGTAAAGTAACATTAACTGTGATAATTATGGTATATTTGGTATTTACTTTTTTACTGCCACCTATAGTGTTTACTGTTTTATTTAATCTTTAAATATACACTGCCGCTTTGTTGTTTGGGTTTGGGAGATTTTTCAATTTAAGTAAATTTTAGGAGGTCATATTAGTCAATCTCTGCAAGACAGACTTTTCAGGATAGGAGATGGACTAAAAATGAGCTCCTAAAACGTACTGTCAGATTCTGGAAGATCAATTCTTCAAACAGTGGTACAAGAGGATGTGGTGCTGGTCCTTCAAGAGTCACTCAAAACTTATCTGTCCATAAAGCCAATGACAAATCAGTCTTAATGTATTTCACAACACTTCAGCATGCTATTCTTATTAAGTGAGGGTCATTTTTTAGGATTTTTTCCCCAAGCAAAGTCCCTGAGAACCTGACACATTGCACTTGTGGAGACTCCAGGAAGGTTGCAGTTCTGGAAATGATGGCGCTGGAGACTAAATGGTTCCTGATGGTTTCTCACCTAATTCTTCACCTTAATTCTTTATTCTTTTGCAGTTAACAAGAGTCTTTCTTCTCCTGTTTTTTCTGACTCTGCTGACCCAATGAGCGTTTCGCTGCCCAATGGTCATGCCCTAACTTTATATATATATATATATATATATATATATATATATATATATATATATATATATATATATATATATATAGTGGGTACGGAAAGTATTCAGACCCCCTTCACTTTTTTCAATTTTGTTATGTTGCAGCCTGATACTACAATTGTTTAAATTCATTTTTTTTCTCATTAATCTACACTCTGTACCTCATAATGATGAAGTGAAAACAGAATTTTAGAAATGTCTGTAAATTTATTAAAAAGAAAAACCTGAAATATCACATTTACATAAGTATTCAGACCCTTTGCAACAACACTTGAAATTTCGCTCAGGTGCCTCCCATGTCTCTTGATCATTGCAGAGATGTTTCTACACCTTGATTGGAGTCCGCCTGTGGTAAATTAAATTGACTGGACATGATTTGGAAAGGCACACACCTCTCTGTAAAAGGCCTCACAGCTGATAATGCATATCAGAGCGAAAACCAAGCCACGAGGTCAAAGGAACTGCCTGCAGAGCTCAGACACAGGATTGTATTGAGGCACAGATCTGAGGAAGGCTACAAAAAAAATTCTGCTGCACTGAAGGTTCCCAAGAGCACAGTGGCTTTCATAATTCTCAAATGGAAGAAGTTTGGCACAACCAGGACTCTTCCAAGAGCTGGTCTCCAGCCAAACTGAGCAATTGATGGAGAAGGGGCTTGTCTAGACTGGTGACCAAGAACCTGGTGGTCACTCTAGTTGAGCTCCATGATCATATATGCAGATGGGAGAAAACTACAGAAGGACAAACATCACTGCAACACTCCACCGATCTGGGCTTTATGGCAGTGTGTCCAAACTCAATCCTCTCCTCAGTGAAGACACATGAAAACACACTTGGAATTTGCAATAAAGCACCTAAAGGACCCTCAGACTCTGAGAAACAAGATTACCTGGTCTGATGAACCTCAATTCTAAGCATCATGTTTGAAGGAAACCGGCTCTTCTCATCACCTGCAGAGTACCATCCCAAAAGTAAAGTGTGCTGGTAGCAGCCTCATGCTGTTGGGCTGTTTTTCAGCGGTAGGGACTGAGGAACTCATCAGAGTAGAAGAAAAGCTCAATGCACCAAAATTTTGAGATAGCCTTAATGAAAACCCAGTCCAGGGCATTCAAAACCTCAGACTGGGCCGAAGGTTCACCTTCTTACATGACAATGACCCTAAGCACACAGCCAAGGCAACACAGGAGTGGCTTAGGGACAACTCTGTGAATGTCCTAGAGTGACCCAGCCAGAGCCCTGACTTGAACCCTATCGAACATCTCTGGAGAGACCTGAAAAAGGCTGTCAACAGACGGTCCCCATCCAACCTGACCGAGCTTGAGAGGATTTGCAAAGAACGGCAGAAATTCCCCCAATCCAGTTGTGCAAAGCTTGTTGCGTCATACCCAAAAAGACTTGAGGCTGTAATTGCTGCCAAAGGTGCTTCAACTAAGTACTGAGTAAAGGGTCTGAATACTTATGTAAATGTGATATTTCAGTTTTTTCTTTTTAATAAATTTACAAACATTTCTAAAATTCTGTTTTCACTTTGTCATTATAAAGGACAGAGTGTAGAGTAATGAGAAAAAAAAAGAATTTAAACAATTGTAGTATCAGACTGCAACATAAAATTGAAAAAAGCGAAGGGGGTCTGAATACTTTCCGTACCCACTGTGTGTGTGTATATATATATATATATATATATATATATATATATATATATATATTAGTAAAGCTTTTTTACATATATTTTTCTCAGTTGAAAAACCAAATGTCCACATTGATTTTGTGGTGAAAATCACACTAAAAATATGTCTCACACATAATATTTTTTTCATTCTTTAAACAAATTTATATATCCTTAATGCATGCACACACACACACAATATTCTTTACAAAACATTTTGACAAAATTAAAGCTTGACTTTGTGTACAAAAAATATTGTTCTAAAGTATTAACACACATTTTTGTAGTGCATACAATGCACTAACTTTTTGAAAAAGCAATATTTTTCAAATAAATACTGAAATTATCGTATACCAGTTTAATCTTTGTTTAGATGATCAAAAATGTATATATGTATATGGTGCATTTTCTTATTTTAAGAGTAAAAGGCTGGGTCTGAAATAAAGGTATCTATAAAAAAGTAGCAAAAATAAATAAAGGCATGAAATAAATAAAAAAATGATTAATTAATAAAATAATAAATAAATAAACACTTTTAATGTGACATTCAACAAAGGAGAAACACAGTTGGTTATAAAATACCTGTTGATATAACAATGAAAATTAGGAACCATCCAAAGTTTCACCTATGTTACACTGTGCTCTTACTAAAACACCACAATTAAACTATGGTTACTATGCAAGAACTGTTGTATATTTTCAGGGTTTGACTGAAGCATCAATACTGTGCTATTACAAAACGAATAGATCGAACAACAAGCTAAAAAAAACAACCTGATTGCAGCAGATGTGGACTAATTTGAATGCATTTCTTCATCCAAAGCTTTAAATCTAAGCCTATAAAAGCAAATCTGTGATTCAAAGCCAAGAATCTGAAAATGCATTCATTTCTAACCGCTGATTGCTAAGAGTCTCTCTGCTTACTGTTATGATAATATAGCCAGAAGATACATTCACAGCCAAAGCGTGTTCCAAATTCTATTTCTGCACTGACCCGGCTCATCCATCGCCACTATACATCTGAGCTACACACAGCGCTGTCATCCACAAGACACACATACACAAACACACAGCAGAAGAACGACCACAGATGGCATCTGAATCTTGTGCATCAGTGTGAAGGGAAAACTCATGGCACAGAAGGATAGGAGCCAGCGAATGCCAGCATTTAAACCTGCGCCACACATTCGTGCTCCTGCCTCCCACGTGTTCCTCAAAAACAGCTATATCTAATTATTCTTAATGAAACCCTCCATCTCAGTCACTGACGCCACAGTTTGCAGGGCGAGTTAGGTTGGATGGATGGGTCTCGGTCACAGCTGCATCTCAGTTTTGTGTTGAGACGTGTGAAGGCCTGAGGTTCTCTTTGACATCCTGAACTGTTGCGTTCAGCTTTAATGAAGAGCAAACTGGGGCATTAAGATGTAAACATCATGCGCACTCTACACAAAGGGCCAAGCGATAATTGACAAGTATTTCTGCTGCTTTAACAGACGCTTGCAGTGTCATCATTCACCATACTGATAGTGCTTTTATGTGGATGATAATAAAACAATAAATCTTTTTTACAGTACAGTCTCGCTATGGGGAATAAGGACTGACCCAGAGCACCGGATAAGCGCCACCTGGTGGCCTCGATATGACCTCTGCCAGCAGCAAACTTGGCAGATTGACAGCAGCTGGAAAATTGAAATAGCAAAACAAATAAAGAAAAAATAAATAAATTAGCAAAAAAATTCTAGTGGCAAATTATTCTCTCTAAAAGGGTGAGCTGCTGTTTTAAGTTTGTATTTGATATAAACATTAGGAATGCGTCACATTTTTGCCCTTTTTTTCATTGAATTTTGAGTTTATATCTCACAATTCTGGCTTTTTTACTCACAATTCTGAGTTTCTGTCTCACATTTCGCAATTCTGTTTTTTGTTTCCACCATAAAATAAAAAGGTTAAATGTAAATTTTTTTCTCAAAACTTTTTTTTCTCACAATTGCGAGTTTACATCTCGTAATTGCAAGATATGTCATGGTAATTGTTTACATGGTTATTGTTTAATTGAGTTTACATCTCACAATTCTGACTTTTTTTCCACAGAATTTTGAGTTTACATCTCACAATTCTATTTTTTGTTTCCATCATGAAATCGTGGATTGCGTGGATTATCTTACAATTTTGACTTCTCACAATTTTGAGTTTATATGTCAATTAATTTTTTTTTTTATCAATTCTCACAATTCTGACTTTTTTCATTGCAACTGCAAGTTTACATTGCATTTCAACTCAGACTTTTCTTCTCTCAATTCTGAAGTTCGATTTGTGCAATATGAACTTAGTCGTGACAGTTTTTAAAGAGCTGCTTGAAATGAAGGGTCCACTTGAAGCTTGTTTTTGTTTTGTTTTTTGTAATGGCTTGTTTAATAACAACCAAGGATATTTGGTGCCTTTATATTTTTGTTTTAGAAGGCCTTGAGTGGATTTTTATTTCTTTTATTTCACTTTGTTATTCCTGTAAATGTGCCTCAAGGATTATCTCCACATTTAAAATGTAAAACACCAGCAAAATTTGACAAGGGGAGGACAGAAGCAAATTTTGACAAGATTGTGTTCTGACAGCAAAGACGAACAAATGCTAAGGGCTACAAGCACACTTCAGCTCCTCTGCAGATCTTCGGTTCAGTTTATCAGTCTCTGGACCTTGCAGGCATGTGACAAAGTGCTATACAGGATTATGCAGTCCACCGTAAACATGTTAGCTCAATCTCTACACTGGTTCAGAGCAAATAGCATAATATACTAATTTTTCCCAAAACAGAAGAGGCTCTCTGGGGATTTACTAAATAGCATTATTAAATCATTTGAGATTTTCTATGACAGCTTTTTTTTTACATTAAAAGTTAGAATGTCAAAATTTAGCAAAATGTTCAGCAAATCCAAAACAAATGAATCATAGTTTGCAAATAATGTTAAGCAGCACAACTGTTTTCCACATGGCTGGAGTAATGATGCTGAAAATTCAGCTTTGCTACCAAAGGAATAAATTTCATTTTACAAGATATTTAAATTAAAAAACAGCTATTTTAAAATTGTAATAATATTTTACAATATTACTGTTTTTATGGTATTATTAATCAAATAAATGCAGCCTTGTTGAGCATAAGAGACTTATTTCAAAAACATTTCAGTCTCTACAAAAAATGTTGTAATGCTTTACTATACAGTAAGAGTACATGAATAATCATACATTACTTTAATATGAGTTAATGATGAGTTAAGACATGTACTAATCAAGAAACCTTACCTCGAAGTGTTAATTAATACATGAACTGTACAATAAAAACTGTACTAACATGTAGTCAAGGTGGCCATTATTCAGACATGAATAACAAATATTGTAATTAATAAATGTAACTAGCCCTGGTCCCGCTAATATGTTTGCCTTTGTCAGAGAAAACACTGTGAATCAGCAAACTGACAAGGTACATACAGTATATTTTTTAGCTTTTTTAGTTTTTATAGTATAAAACACTTTTCTCTGCTTTTTAGCACATCTATTTGTGGTTGCTGCAAGCTAGTCAAATTCTGTCATCAGCTGTCCTGAAGGAACTCGTGAGACAAAAAAATGAGGAGGATGGTGAGGGAAAAAAAAAAAAAAGAAGAGAGAGGGGGAAAAAGTAATGGAAAAAGAAAGAGCTGACGCTGAGGGCGCTATAAAAAGGACAGATGATGGGGGGAGAGAGAAAACCAGCTGATATATTGTGTGGACTTTTGCACATTTTAAATAATGTCTCACACATAAAGCCCAGCCAGTCATGAAATTAGGCTTTTACTGTTTCTACAGCAAACACGAAGACCAGCGCCATCCCTGAACCGCTGCAATATCTGCCACACAGGAAGACTTCATACAAAAACACACAATTCCAGAGACAGTAGTTTTGAATAAGTTCCCATCTTCATTAGTAACTTACTTGTCAGGGAAAAAGGAAAATACAGCATGTTAAAAAAATTATCCAGTGCTGACAAAGACTTCTTGTTCACATTGTAATAGAAATGCAGACCTTTTACATATTTTTCAGTGCTTTAACTTGACATGACACTAATTTAATATTATAATTTAATTTATTTAATTTAAACTGAAATTATGATAAAAACCTACAACAAAAATCTCTTTCTTTCTTTCTTTCTTTCTTTCTTTCTTTCTTTCTTTCTTTCTTTCTTTCTTTCTTTCTTCTTGATAAATCAGAAGTTATAAGTGCTTTTGTTGCAGATTTCTTTATCAATTTCAGTTTAAATTAAATAAATTTAATTATAATATTAAATTAGGATGCAACCTATAATTTATGGCATATTCATATTATTTATATTATTCATAACTCTTTCTCATAGTACATCAATCTTCAATAAAATGTGGCACAGCTTACAATCTGGTTTGACTATTTTACTTTATAAAATAAAATAAAGCAAAGGACAAAAGCGAAAGGAGAAAGGAATAAAATAAAATAAACATTAACAAAAATGTGTGATGTCCATAATGTTTCATTGTTCCATATTAATGTTTTATTGTGCATATTAAAATTGTATTAAGCAAAATTAAAATGTAATGTACATGGCTTATATCAATGTTTATAGCTTGTATAGCTTGCCTTTTGCAATGTAAGCATCATAAAGTGTGTTCATACAGCATTATAGGGAATATTATATGCATGATATTATAGGCCAGATTTAAAATGCAACACTCAGTTTCACACAATATGTAGCAGGGAATCCCTGATCCGTCTCTTTATCCATCAAGGGGTCTCTGGCCTGGAAAAGGTTCAAGACTCTGCCTTAACTAAGTCTGCTTCAATTCATTTCACAAATGTCCTTTGTTTCTGATGAATTTGTTTCATTTCGATCTCATTTCACCCCTCAAATGCATTAAAGAACGGTCACACCAGTAGACAGGGTTACAACACATTCCATGAAGAACAAACTCTTTAAAGCTGAGGAGTGTTATTTACCTCAAACTCTAACTCTTTCCTCTTTCCACACTTCATTAAATAATAAAAAAAGAGCTGAATGTGACATTTACATTTCAAAGTGATTTTCATTCTTTACAGCAGAGAAAGAAAAAAACTTGCATAAAAGGTCAATAGGCACATCTTTGAGCCCAGACGTGGGAGAGCGAGCCTGTGTGCATGTGTGAGAGAAAGAGAACTGAAATGAGTTGATTTACATGGACAGTAAATGAAAAGCATGTCAAATTTTCCTCAACTCACAAACTCTCTTCTCACTTTTTTCCTCTCTCTTTCTCTACTGCAATGCACCAGTATCTGCGTGCACAGTCCTTGCAGAGCAGCACTTATGACAACAGAACATCACAAACCTATGGTTCATCACAATGCTGTCTCCCTCTCTTACACACCTGTCCTAATCTTCGCCTTTCATTATCATGCTCTCATTCTTCCTCTCTCCCTCCATCTCCTTTCACTTTTGTTCTACGTGACAGAGCCATTTTAACTCGACGTGTAACAATAGTTGCTGAAAGCATTTTTCAAACATCTACTGCCAATTGTCACTTCAGCTGGATTTTGTCTCCTCACAAAAAAGGTAATCAGTCACACAGAGAGAGTTTGCCTAATGCATCTTGATCTCTTCTACAAAAACCCTACAGAGTAAATCGTACATTGGCATTGCAATTTTTGCAGCTTGATTTAGAGCACATTCTTAGCTGCTACAAATTAACAAGAATGCAAATGATTTGCTTCCCTCTTAAGAACACAAACAGCAGAACAGTTTTATGATTATATTGCACATTAACTGAATATTTTATTCAAATATTTAAGTAGAAAAAAAAGCTATTTGGCTTTAGTGTTCATTGTGAAAATAAACATAAAATAGTCAACATAGACTCCAATACAATACATACAATTTACAGCCATTCCAGCTGAAACAAACACTGGAGGTAAAACACTGCAATGTTTATTTCTATTCACACAAATTTTGATTACAGGGAAGATTATCAATTAATAAAGACTTATTTTGCGCAGTTCCTTGAACAATAATGTGTAATGACCTCAAAACCCTACACTGTAAAAAAACTTGCAGTAAGACTTTTGAGTTTTCTCAACAATAGTTTTTAAGTTCTGCTCAGTAAAGATACTTTGTTGAGCAAATGTATATTTGTTTGTTCATGTAATTCTGATTGTCATATTTTGCTAATAGAAAAATTCTTGTCACAACAACTGAAACAACAATTACTGTCGTTGATGTAATTTATTTTTTTCTGTTCCTTGGAAGAAAAAAAGAATATTTTACCACATTACCGAATTTATGTTTGTTTACAAATAACAAACATTAATGGATAAGTTAGTCTAATAAGTAGACAACATTGTCTTTGTTTGTAACTTACAAGACTAAGGTATCAAGAAAATGGAAGTGGTTGAACATACTCTAGGCCTCAAAACTAGACACACTAACCTCAAGACCGGTGACAATTAACAAATGTTAAAAAGATGAGTTCTTTACATCACAGTACAACAAATAACTAACAACAATGATAAAACAACAACAACAAAAAAAAGTTGAAATGAAATCAGCAAACAGCAAAACAATAATCCTATAACAGTAACTGCATAATTTATTCATGCTTTAATGCATGCTGGGAACTCACAAAGCCTTAACATTTCAACAATATGAAATTTTTTGTTCAGACAACTGTGTTTGACTAGTTGGAACAACATTTGGGGTAATTTTGTTGGTCTGACAAGGGTTTTTATGTAGTTTCAAGAAAATAGCATTTTTTAGTATTTGAGACTCAAAATGTTTTGTGAACTGGAAAATGTGCCGTTGCATTTTTTACAGTGTATTATCACAGTGCATAATTTGCAAACAAATACATTTTAATGTTTACATCTCAAAAACATCCATATGTATGGATTTTTTGACTTGGTAAACTTGCTCGGTAGCTCACCTGGTACAGCATTGTACTTGCGATGTAGTGCATTTGGGTACAAAACCTTCGCATGAAAGGGTGATGATTAAAGAGCTAAACAAGCTAAAAATGGCATGGTTGCTTTAGCAACTCAGGTTTTTCATCTCACATTTGCTTTGGATAACATTATTAGCTAGGTTTAGGGTAGATTTAATGTATGTGGTACGTTATTTTTATTACATTTAACTGCCATTATTCTGAACTGCTGCAATGCATACAATTACCAGCAGAAAACGTTGCCAGATTTGCCTTCATCTGTTTTGGATAAAACAGAAAATGCTTTTAGCACCACTAACTGGACATTTCACTTGGAAAGTGTTGGGAAACATGCAAGAAGCAAAGGAATATCATTTTGCTGCAATGTCACCAAAGGCATGTTTTTCCAATAAGCCTGGGTTGAAATGGTGAGTTGATTTTGAATAAGATCTTGCTTGCAAAACTGTTGTATAAAAGTAGTAATATCAATAAAAAAAGCAATAATATCGAGTACCTACATTTCAGACAAAATGTTGCCAGTTCGTTTGTAGCTTATTGCTTTAATATTTTAGTTTTCATTGTCTCTTCCCCTCTCATTCTTTCACTATCCATCACAAACATACACAGTAGGCCTTCTCCAAAACGGACCCCCGAGTGTGCTGGAGTGTGACCCCGCTCTGTGGGTGAGTGTGCGCCCTCATTATAAATAACAGAAACACCCCAGTGCCATAACGGCAGGACAATTAGTGGCCGGCGAGGACCTAATTATGGCCCTATGATTTCCTTTAATGACAGAGACTGAGCGCTCACACCCAGGGCAATTTTCCTCCCTGTTAATTACGCAATTATTCTATTATTGCAGATTGACTGATAGGCCTCTGCCACGGGTGTAACCTTGTGGTCTTCATCGATGAGGAGAGCTCTTCAGAGCTGACTGAGGAACGGTGCCAGTCTCTTGCCCAGTGATGAGAATCCGCAGAGCTGGCCAATTTCAGCAGAAGGCCCCACTCCTCCACTCTGCATGCTGCAGAGCTGGAGATGAACGCATTAGATGTACAGGTGCATCTCAATAAATTAGAATGTCATGGAAAAGTTCATTTATTTCAGTAATTCAACTCAAATTGTGAAACTCATGTATTAAATAAATTCAGTGAACACAGACTGAAGTAGTTTAAGTCTTTGGTTCTTTTAATTGTGATGATTTTGGCTCACATTTAACAAAAAACCACCAATTCACTATCTCAACAAATTAGAATATGGTGACATGCCAATCAGCTAATCAACTCAAAACACATGCAAAGGTTTCCTGAGCCTTCAAAATGGTCTCTCAGTTTGGTTCACTAGGCTACACAATCATGTGGAAGACTGCTGATCTGACAGTTGTCCAGAAGACAATCATTGACACCCTTCACAAGGAGGGTAAGCCACAAACAATCATTGCCAAAGAAGCTGACTGTTCACAGAGTGCTGTATCCAAGCATGTAAACAGAAAGTTGAGTGGAAGGAAAAAGTGTGGAAGAAAAAGATGCACAACCAACCGAGAGTACCGCAGCCTTATGAGGATTGTCAAGCAAAATCGATTCAAGAATTTGGGTGAACTTCACAAGGAATGGACTGAGGCTGGGGTCAAGGCATCAAGAGCCACCACACACAGACCTTTCAAGGAATTTGGCTACAGTTGTCGTATTCCTCTTGTTAAGCCACTCCTGAACCACAGACAACGTCAGAGGCGTCTTACCTGGGCTAAGGAGAAGAACTGGACTGTTGTCCAGTGGTCCAAAGTCCTCTTTTCAGATGAGAGCAAGTTTTGTATTTCATTTGGAAACCAAGGTCCTAGAGTCTGGAGGAAGGGTGGGGAAGCTCATAGCCCAAGTTGCTTGAAGTCCAGTGTTAAGTTTCCACAGTCTGTGATGATTTGGGGTGCAATGTCATCTGCTGGTGTTGGTCCATTGTGTTTTTTGAAAACCAAAGTCACTGCACCCGTTTACCAAGAAATTTTGGAGCACTTCATGCTTCCTTCTGCTGACCAGCTTTTTAAAGATGCTGATTTCATTTTCCAGCAGGATTTGACACCTGCCCACACTGCCAAAAGTGCCAAAAGTTGGTTAAATGACCATGGTGTTGGTGTGCTTGACTGGCCAGCAAACTCACCAGACCTGAACCCCATAGAGAATCTATGGGGTATTGACAAGAGGAAAATGAGAAACAAGAGACCAAAAAATGCAAATGAGCTGAAAGCCACTGTCAAAGAAACCTGGGCTTCCATACCACCTCAGCAGTGCCACAAATTGATCACCTCCATACCACGCTGAATTGAGGCAGTAACTAAAGCAAAAGGAGCCCCTACCAAGTATTGAGTACATATACAGTAAATGAACATACTTTCCAGAAGGCCAACAATTCACTAAAATTTTTTTTTTTTTATTGGTCTTATGAAGTATTCTAATTTGTTGAGATCGTGAATTGGTGGGTTTTTGTTAAATGTGAGCCAAAATCATCACAATTAAAAGAACCAAAGACTTAAACTACTTCACTCTGTGTGTACTGAATTTATTTAATACACGAGTTTCACAATTTGAGTTGAATTACTGAAATAAATGAACTTTTCCACGACATTCTAATTTATTGAGATGCACCTGTATATTAATGGCAAATATGAATTAGATAGAGGGGGCAGCACAGTGGAGAGCTGCTCTTGACATTGAGGAGAGCTCTGCATGCTGCTATGTAGATACCAAATGTGCCGTTTATTGTCTTTTTAGAAAAGTGGCTGTTTGTTTTGTGACATTATACATTTCTTTACGGTTTCATTTAATCAATATAATGCAGGTTTGCTTAAAGTATACAAAGTATTCCAAATTAATTCCATATTTTAAAAAAAAAATTCTGGACAGTATCTGGATTTCTGAAAACAGAGATGTCTTCTATGATTTTTAAGATTTGTATGTTCTCTGAAATATCCTGAAACTATTTCCCAACTTATGACTCCCCCTATAGGCAGAAGACACTTTCAGTGGATAAGATCATCTGTCCAGGGACTTTGAGAAGCACTTAGATCTGACCACATGGAATGATGTAACCATACATAATGGACTGTAATGACTGCCATCTTTATGTTGGCAGGATGTACTAATGAACTGACCTCAATCTTCAGTGCCCGTCTCCACCTTACTGACTGATCTTAGACTGTGCTAACGTCTATTCTGGTCACATTAGATATCTTTCAACAGTTTGGCATCAGAGCAAATACAAACAGCCCTGAAAAATGTAAGATGCTTCTCTGATACACATTCATTGTTCTGCATTCAAATCTTTAAGGTATAGTTTACCAAAAAATGAAAATTTGGACACCATTTACTCACCCTCATGTTGATCCAAACCTGTATGACTTCCTTTTTTTTTAACATTGTTTGCATTGCATTTGTATGATTACTATGTCAGTTCTGAATACTGTTAAAACCAGTACAGTGTTAGGCTTAATTGCCATTGTGTCAAGTGACTGTTTTTTATAATGCTATAGTTGCATATTTTGTTTTACTTTAGGGCATTTTCATTTGCTCAGGCCATCATGGATTGCACCAATAGACCTGCCATTTAATGAAAGTCATTCATGTGAAACCACAAAGATGTGAACTCACATTAACATGTGTCTATACCGCTCAGAGTACATGCAGTGACATTAGATTTTATTGCATCTGTCTGAGGCTACAATCACTAACTCAATCTACAGAAAATGGCATGCTAGAAAATGCATTTCAGCTTCACACAAGGAAGCTAAGCATAAGCAGATTCAAAGAATTCAATGATAAATGTTGTTGTGAAATCTAATTTACATGAGGAGGACCACATGTACAAATGGCAATTAATCTACACAGAATAGAACCCAACCCCCAAAATGTAGCTATAAACTGCATCATCTGGATTCAGTCAGATTTACTGAATAGAAACAACCGTTTTATGTACTTATCACTGTGTGTGTCTATATTACAAAATATTGTGCTAATAATTAGATTTAAAATTAATTTTTAACACATTTTCTGCTGAGTTCAGCATGGTAAGTGTTCAGCTTAGCACAAAAACTATACTCCAAAATGTAGGTATAAACTGCTTAGATCATCTGGATTCAGTCAGATTTACTGAATAGAAACAACCATTTTATGTACTTGTCACTGTGTGCAACTATATTACAAAATACTGTTAATAAATATATTTAAAATGAATTTTTAACGCACATTCTATTGAGTTCAACATGGTTAGTGTGTGGCTTAGCATGAAAACTTTACTCACACTTGCTACGCTGCACTGTGTGTCAACACTGCAACCTGTTAACATGGGTGCCGGAATAAATACACACTGTTTTCCCATGCAGTGTGAAACAGGCTTTAGGCCACAGCAGCCCTCATGTTTCCCTGGCAGATCTCTCCAAACATTCCTGAACGAAAACTGCTTGACATTTGCCTCGTTAAATTCGTCGGAATTCACCATTAAAATGTGTTTCTTACTATGAGTAGGATGTCTTTGAAGAAAGGATGGCCTGTGGGTCATGAATGGGTCGTGAATGGACCGTGTGGTGGGAGTAAGTAGGCTGTGGATGTCGGAGAGAAAAATAAAGATGGCTGGAGACTCAGTCTAATTGCGTGATGATGGTATTTTAAAGTCTTTTTGATTATAAAGCTGCAGCTAAGTGCTATTGATCCGGGACCTGTAGGGGATGTCTCAGTCATGTGGTATTAGGACCCAAACCGTTCTACCATGCATTATTCAACATGAAGCTGACAAGCTCTACTGGCAGCCAGCAATCCCAGGGCAACAGGAGCTCAGCTGTGACTAACTTCCCCATCCACACACACACACACGCGTGCGCACACACACTCATTCGCTCACTCACATAACCACTGGCCCCTGGCTAGCCCTCTTTGGTGCCAGATTGTTGTTGAGAATTCATCGACCCAAAGCAGCCAGAGGTTAATATATGAACTGCGCACAGACTAGTTGTCTATACCAGCTGAAAATGAAGCAGACAATCTGAGATCACAACCCCCCTGCTCTGACCCAGTGGAGGGCGGAAAACAACAAGAACAAAACCATCCAAACATCCACAGCAACCATCTGAAAGTCTGAAGACTGACCTGGCATTGCAAGTCTGACACTTGTCGCCCTGGTTTTCTTGTTTTCTATCATGTTTGTGGACACTTTATACAACTATTCACACACTTGATGTGATAACTATATAATTTGCTTTCCTTCCTTAGTTATAATCTTGAAATTCAGTTCTTACTTAAATTCATGAAAACAGAAAAAAAACAAACCAGAGCAAATTGGCGACTTGGTTTTCAAACCAGCCTGTTGTAGCATCTACAACTATTCACAGGAAGAGAGACAGAATAAAAACATATTAAAGAATAAATCGAAAAGCAAGTAATGGAAAATTACTTTTTAAAATGTTAATCAAGAGATCAATAAATCAAACCCATTCAAACCCATCCATTTAAAGCTCTTTACCCTTCCATCCCTTCTTCCAGTCAATGATCCACTGTAAGGTAAGCCCCACAAACCCTGTATAATGTATCTTTGCTTGCACCGATTGCAATTATCATGGGGATCAATGGACGTGATCAATACTTTACAGCAATTAACATTTAATATCCCTGCACAGCCACTTAGTCCATTAATGGGAGATTGATTATTCCACTGCCTAGCTGGAGCTCTGAGTGGCACAGATCTATTTCCTCTGTCTATCACGCAGTATCAGGGAAAACAGAGGTACATTTATGTTCTTAGCAGATCTTTTCTTACCAGAATTACTTGCTATGCAGTGCACAATCACATTATTGGCAAATACCAGAGCAGGGAGTTAAGAATACACACCGGCTGGATTGCTAAACTAGGCCTTACGCTGTCGGTGTTCTCCTGGGAAGTGAAACCATAGTGAACAGCAAAGGATCCAAATTCAGTGAAAAATGCATTTAATTGTACAATAAAATGACATGCAAATTTTATGAAATTCACAAGTCAGTGTTCAAAGAAAAAGAGTTTTTCACTGGTAATTAGTGTGTGTACATGTTTCATTCCAACATGATTAGAGCCATCATTTAAAAAAAAAAAAAAAAAAAAATCCATGCAAAATATTTTCTAGCTATGACAAAAACAGAACATGTACCCTAGTCTCAAAATACTAATCATGTATATAATGGATTCACAATTTATTGGTACTACATTGGATAACATGCCAATATAAGACATTTTTTGTCAATTTTAAAACAGCTGCATTTAAAACAATTCATTTTATTTTATAATGTTATATTTGAATTTATTAAATAGTATAGAATTTTCATCCATTTATTAGTTATCGGCTATAACATGATAATAGAGCTCTTAAAATAAAAAATATAATAAATCAGTATCAGCTAGAATTAATATCTGTGCATTCCTATTATATATAATTATTGTTCACGGATATTTAAACATGCATGTAACACAAATATTGTCTGATAATAAGTTTGATAAGCTGGGTGCTATAATGGATGGAAGACGCTTAGAGCAGTGTAAATCACATTAATGAATGAATCGATCATTAATTCCACGCATGTGATCCTGCCATTGTTCCATCTTCCACGGAAAATGATTTTCCTCCTTTCACATTTAATCTGCCATGAAATAATTCTGTGTAGAAAAGGTTAAGACTGGCTGTGGTTGTTGCCGTCAATGACCGTCCACAAAGACCTGCCATTTATGATCTGTCTGATATAATCACCAATATCAGCTGAGCGATTGGAATGAGAAATATCAATCTCTGCTGCTGAGAACTAAACTTGCCCTCGGGAGTTCAACCCTGCTGCAGTGTCAGACACAAAACAAAGAACATTTTGCTTCAGTGACCAGGGAAAGTGTTTGTGTAAGCGAAAAAAGAAGGATCGGGCAATTAAGAATGCTGTCAGATAAACTCCTCTCGAGATGCTACAGGCATGCTTTACACTCAGGGGGTATCGACAGGAGGAGGGCCGGCACAGCCTTAGCCTCTGACGTTTGCGCCACTGCTGTATCACCAGGGCTTCTGCTATATAAACACTTTGTTTCTGCTGACGATCAGAGGGATGAGCCGGCCGCTACATCCACAGTATTGATCCTCTGATTAGTTTCCTGCAGTTACTGCTCAAAGAACCACCGTGGAAAAAGGGAGGATTATTTTAGGGAGGGGGAGAGAGATGAAAGGAGAACTGGAGGAAAGGGAGGGAAGCAGAGAAAAAAGGTTAAGAGAGAATAACCCTATTTGGACTAGCTTTCACTGGGGCGATTAGGTAAATTGGACATTTCACAAATGCATTTTATGATTTTAATCCTGTCTGAATAGCACACATTTGGGTTTTTACAGAGTAAATCACCTGCTGTTTTTGCAACTCACTCGGAGTCCTCAAAGAAATCGAAAACTGCCAGAATAGGAACTCCTCTGTTTGCAAATTTCTTTCCACAGTGCTTCTCACTCACTTTGACCTTCATTGAATGTCAATTATTGTTCAAAAGAATTGTTTATATCAAAAGAAAATTAAATCAAGAAGGAGAATCAGATCACAAACCGCTCAGTTCATTATAGCAGCATCCTTATTTCTGTCCCTTAAATATAGACACCATTTTATATAATATATCCACATAAAATGATGTATATCACATAAATAAAACAGTGTTTAAAAGCTGTGGTTGGTAATGTTTTTTTTTTTTTTAATGTTTAATAAATAATGCTCACCAAGGCATTTATCTGATCAAATATACAGTAAAAACATAAACATTAAAACATAAAAATATATTTTTATATATTTTAAAATTTAATTTATTCCTGTTATAGCAAAGCTGAATGTACTCCAGTCTTCAGTGTAAATATTCTAATATGCTGATATGCTGTTGAAGAAACATTTCATATTATCAATGTTGAAAAAATATAAATTGCAAAATAATATTGTTTCTTTGAAATAGAAATAACAAATGTCTATCATTTTTCATCACTTTAATGAATCCTTGCTGGATTGCTTTAAAATAAATTTCTTTAAAGAAAAAACTACAGAGATCTCAGTCCATTTCAGGGGTGCATTTACCAAAAAACAACTATGGCCGCAAGTTCCATCGCTACCAATAGAGTTCAATGGAACTAACAACCATAGTTAGCTAACGATGCTTTTGGGAAACGCACCCCAGATCAGTACATGAAATAATGTCTGGGTCAACTGCAACTCTTAACACCATTTACAAAACAATTCAATTTCTCCTCACTTATTTTCTTCATAAATTTACACGGATACAGTCAGAGAAAAAGAGAGAAAACAACTTTAATGGCAGAGCAATTTTTCAAGGAAACAGTAAACGAGAACATAATTGGCACAATTGCACTTGCCACTGTAACTCCTGTATCAGTTCCTTAATGTTACTCAGAATCATGGGACTGGAAGTATTAAACGGTTTATAAATACCGGTTCTACCAGACACTGGATTATGGCACCACATCTAAACTGTCAGATAATTAGGCTGTTCATTATTACATTCTGCCGCATGGACCAATTAGCAATCAAATTATACTCACTTCAGCCAATTACTTCTGGACTTGTGATTTATAAACCAATCGTCACTCTGATTATTGTAGTGCCTCTTAAGGCATATCCAGAAGTGCAATTGAATGGAGAAAAGAGATTCTCACAATAAAAATTGTTCATTTGTGATACATTTTGAAATGAATTGTTTAAAACAAAGAGACTACATTTTGATGGCAGGTCGCATAATATTAATAAAAGCAAGTCTGAACACAGAGAAAACAGCTGAAAACTTTTGTTCTTTTTTTTAGTACTCTCTGTACAAAGTACCTTTCACATAACATCCTGTCCTCATTCATAACTCTTTTGTTGTTTTCTGCTACAAAGAAAAATAGTAATAATAATAACAAGAAAAATTATAATGGCATTTAAAAATAATATCGAAATGAAATAAAACTTGCAGGAAAAATGGAAAATGCTGCCAGAGGTGAAGAGATAAGATGCAAGAAAATTAAATGGAAGTTATAGATGTCCTCTAGGCTATCTATATAAATATGTAATATTAAATGCTACATCACGGTGTACGTCAGATGGCCATTTCTCAGAGAAAATAGCTGCCGACTCCTGTTCTTGCCAATTAAATTCAACCCGGGGCCTTTCGGTTCTACGGCGCGTAATGCGGTAATCTTGACCAATCCTTTTGAGAAAGTGACAGAGTGCCGGTCACTTTGGGGTGGGTTGTAACAGCAGGCAGAAGGGAAAAGCAATCTTCTGAGCTGAAGACACACCAGGCTGTGATATGCATTACAGCCAGAGGAGCCTATTTGTATCGAATCCATCACGTTCCATCCGTACCCCTTCCTACTTTAATCACAAACAGTCTTTTATCTAAGCTTTGATATTGGCTGGGGTCTTCATGTGCTATATGCGCCAGTGTCTATCGTGAGAGAGAAGGTGAGAGTGAGCTGTTTAAAGTCCAATATTGTGGCAAGCTGGTAATAAAAATGACATTCCAAGTCGGAGTGTGCATGGCATGTCGACAGATCGCTGATAGAGAAATGTGAGGCCTGTGAAGAGAGTTATCAGCTCTCTTTCTCTGGGTCTCACACTCGGAGGACCAGAGAAATCATCACAATAATACAAACAGGAAGTCCTTTCCTTGGTCCAAAACTCAATATGATGTTTGGCGCAGATTAGAATAAAGAAACACAGCAGTGGTGAAGGTCACCAATATGAAAGTATAGTTAAGGTGGCTCTTTTTCAATGTAATCTGAAGGGAAGGATCAAGCACATAACACCTCTCAAAATCCTTCTTTAATATTGAAAAGATCAGCTTACATAGTGACTCAAAAGTAATACCATGGAAATCACCAAGCTGAAATATTTCAAGGCTGCTGGAATACCAAGCTAAAAAATAATGTTTTTTGTTTGTTTTTCATTTTATGAGTGGTTATGACTATGAATGTGGTTGCGTGTGTGCACACTCTTATCTGTGAGATATTTACTCATAGCAGCCTTTCCAGCATAAACCTAGAGACCGGGCTGTTCAGGAAGCTGGAGTAAAACAGACAAACAGAGTTTACTTGTTATTGTTATTCTGCAAGGGATGAAAAGGTAAATCTGTAGTCTCAGCATGCCAAATCAAATGTGCGACCTGTGTCTCACTGCTTTCCTTGTGAGTGTGGTTTACAGGACTTGCTGCAAAAACAACCTTACAGGTGCATCTCAATCAGCTCCCTAGATTAGTGTACTTTCCCACTGTCAAAACCAACCCACTGCACTGAAACGAGCATCAGCTGCTCACTGTATTCACTTACTAGAAAAGCTGTCATGTTAAAGTTGTCAGAGGATGAGCACAAGTATAAAAGTGCTCAGATATATATATAGATGTTATATATAAATATATAGGCCTATGTTTAATTATATATTATATAATATATTTCATGTTTAATTCAATGTGTTACTTGCTGTTTCTTTGTTATTATTTGTGATATTTATTGGCAGTTTCTGAGTGAAAATAGTTTCAAGTAAATCCTACATCAAATTTGTTTCACTGAAGAGAATGGATTTTCCTGCAGATCATTTAATATTAAAAACATTAGGAATTAGAGTTGTCAGAAGAGACAACATTTTTATTTGTATTTAATTGCGCATCATATATATATATATATATATATATATATATATATGCATGTGTTTTTTAAATATAAATATAAGCGTATGGGACAATTTTTCCAGGCAGACACTCAGAAACACAATGTGAATAACATCTAATCTCGCCAAATGCTGCCCAAAGCAATCAGGGCACAGATCTATTACAAGCAAGAGATAAGGATTAAATTAATAAATTTCCACAGGGGCAAATCAAATTCTGGTCATTACCCACAGAGATTAACTTCAGGACAGCTGGCAGGGGAAATAACAGGGAAGGGGGCAGATTTTACTTTTATTCACTGGAGGCTGTAATATTTAAAAGGAATGAATCGCACATTTGTGTAAAGAGATTCTGTTATGCGAAACAACATTTCTGTCAGATCATCAGAGCCTCAAAGAGTTAATAGTGTTAATGGAGGTCATCACTATCATTCACTGTATATTTTAAAGTTAACATGAAATCAAAATTAACCTAATTAACTTTCTTAATACATGTTTGCACATACCGGTGGACATATGTGGAATGAAAGAGTGACCTGTACAATTCCTCAGTAAAAGGAATGGAATGACATGAGAGTGAGTAAATGACAGAAATTTCATTTCATGAACTATCCCTTTAATCAGTTCGATCAAATGCACTATTGCTGAAAGCATCAGTAAGGTTGATCATGCTAAATGCAATAGAAGGTAAAAGCATTATTTGTGATTATAGCCAAAGCCATTCATTAAGCAGAGCTCAATACTGGTCAATGACAGATGAAGAGTTATCTTGTTACACAAAAAGAAATATTCAATATGCACATTACAGAACTTTAATGGATGGACGAACCATGCAGAGAAACTGTGGAGGATGGTTTGCAAGAGAAGCAATAATTAGCATCAATATCAGTCAAAGCTGTCTATAAGGGCAGGCTTAAGTGCCTGGAGTGCAGAAAAGAAGTATGGGAATGTGCAGGGTCCGCAATTAACTTTTGACATGGGAGGTGCATTCAGAAAAATTACCATGCATAAATATGTCTTACCAGCCATGAAAATGGTATTTTGTGACTACTGTATACATGTACATGAATAAAACAATGCAATCTATCTATCTAGCTATCATTAAAAAATATATACATTTATATCCATCTACGTATCTGTCTCTCTGTTTATCTATCCATAGCTGCAAAAAATGATACAAGAAATACCTAGTAATCAGTTAACTGTAAGTTACTTTACTATATGGTGAAGGTTGGTATAACACCTCAGTATACTTGGTTTTTACTTGCCATCAATTATTTTCCATCAATTTAATAGTCAATACTTGCCATCAATTCAATATTATTTTACAGTAAAATTATGATACTATCATGTAATTTATGGTGAAAAAGTAAAAGGACTCTCCCAGAAGTCATTGTGTGACATCACATAATATACTTTATTTAAAGGTCTGTTTCTTCTCATTTTTGTAATTTGTAATGTACCTTAGGATTTTTTTTTTTTTTTTTTTTTTTTTTACATTTTATGTTATTCAGATCACATTTATTGCATTATTTTAGTGTTGTGTGTTACCCTAATGGTGTTTTGTCTTGTGTATGACCCTGTATATATAAGTATTGTCCACGTTTAATGGACAAACCACTTACAATGAAATCTAATTCATCATGTGCCTTTGTACCACCTGCATAAATGTAGTGGTTATTAGTACATTTTAAGGTACAAAGTAGATATTTAAAGTAGATTTTTATATTAAACATTACAGTATATAATTTAATAAAATATATTTTTATAAGCTATAAAATATGCAGCCACCAATATGTTAATTTTTTTCTGTTAATTTTTTACACCAATATGTAAATTTAACAGGATATTGTATGGGAAATGACATTAAAAAGTGAAAATGAAAAAAAAAAAAAGATAAATATAAAATAGATATATAAATATACTTTTAAAAATATATAATTTATTTAATTTAAATACTATAACAAATCATGAAATGAATTTGATTAATTGTAGCCTTGTGATTGCCCTATTATTTTTACTTTTAAAATCATAACTTATGCACTGTAAAAAAAAATCCAATTAACAAAATGTTGGAGGGCAAAAATATAAGTTGAGCTAATTTTATTGCTTGGGCTAAGTTGAGATATTATATTAGGTCTACACAGAGATATTTGAAAAACATTGAATGAATGGTAATTTTCTATGCTAATGTTGACTAAACTAATAAAAACAAATCCAGCCAACACTGAGCTCATTCTGCACGTGCACGCGCCTGAGTGACTTCGCGGGAGAAACAGGGCCATCTTGTCAAGTTTACAAGTCAGGTAAGTCCCACTAAATAAATGTTATTTTTTTAGACTAAATTTATCGACAAAAACATACAGCATATCCAATGTTTTTGAGTGGATATTTAGAAGTGTTTTACAAGTCGTGTGCCTGAAGAAAAATTACTATTTAGGCTATGTTAAATGTAGGCCTATGTCAAGTTCATGCGTCAGGTATGTTAAGTGGAACTGAATTTGTACTTAGACTGATTTTATCAATGCTTGTATATTAAAAAAAGGTGTAAACGTATTATTTAAAACGTATGTATTTATGCACAAACGTACAACATATAAAAAAACATCAAATAAGCATTGTATGAATATGTCTGAGGGAAATGAGCCGTTTAAGGGAACGTGGTCTTTCTTCTCATTTAATCCATAAAACACTTAATGTCAAAAACTGTGTTACTATAATGAATTTTAGGTTTAATTTTGGCGTGTTGTATGATAGTTTTGTGTTTCCGTGACGTTAAAAAATATGAAGAGACTGCACGGTCTCTCTCTTTTATAACCCATTTATGCTTACTATGACGAAACGTGTAAACCACAGTAATACGCTTATTTGAAGTTAACATGGGCATGTTGAATGGGTTTTTGCATGTGCAAACTTTTGCAATTGTCCCGTGAAATTGAAAGTCGACATTAAACATGACTAACAACCAGGCTCTTTTCAAACGGGGCGGATTACACGGCGTTTCTGGTCTCATGAAGGCACTTCGGAGAGGAGTTCGTCATTCCGAACGAGAATAAACAACTGAATCCTTTCACAAGGCTGTTATCAAAGCAGACTGTGTCTCAGTCAGTTCCCTAGGTAATGAATCACTAGATCGTGCACACGAGTCCCTGCACTGGTAAAGAGACCATGGCTTAGTAAACATTGGGACAATTGATCTATCAATTTGTAAAACGTCACCACAAGTATTTATCAACAACAGGCAGGCATATTTTGATATTATTTTAATGCTGTTTAAGGTAGACTTATAATATGAAATGTGCATGTTCTGTTACAAATCCTTGCAACTAATGAAGTCAACATCAATGCTCCCTGTGTTGTGCGATGGATTGAGATTTTTTTGTTTGCCAAAAAAAAAAATGGTTGCAACTTCAGTTTCATCACAAATTTAATTAACTGGTATTACATTTTAAATTATTTAAAAGGCATCATTTCATTTTTTGATATAAATTGTACTTTGTTTCTCCATCAGGGTGTGGCCAAAGGTTTCATTGGTGCTTTATCATCATTGCAAGTTTTCAGATGCTGGCCAGTCACTTCTTCCAAGGCTCCAAACACTGCCATGTGACCAGACCACTCCGCTGCAACTACATAGTGTGTCTACTTTCAACACTAAGACTTAAGGTAATATGTGTAAAAGTTTAGAGTGTTTACTACAATTAAAATGTGCTTTATTGTTCTCAGTGGCATTTACGCTAATATTAGACTGTCTCATTCTTATTCCGAGGTCACCGTAGCCACCCAGATCCAGACTGTATCCATCAGATGGTCACTGCAGTCACCCAGATCCCGTCCGTATCCAGCCCAGATGGTGGATCAGCACCTAGAGATGACCTCTACAGCCCTGAATGTCAGTGGAGACCAGGACAACTAGAGACAGATCCCCTCCGAAGACCACGTCACCTAGACAGCCATCAGGACAAGACCACAGGAACCAGACCAGTCCTCTGCACAATCTGACTTTGCTGCAGCCTGCAATTAAACTGCTGGTTTTGTCTGGCCAGAGAAGAACGATGGAGTTTTGGTTCCTTCGACACAATTTTTCTGTTTAATACTGTAAAGCTGCTTTGACACAATCTGTATTGTAAAAAGCACTATGTAAATACAGTGACTGGACTTTACTTGACAGTTCAGTTGAACTGTAACACCTGGTTCATTTATTTTTTCTGACTTCTGCCTCATTTTAAAGATGTAATTGTGAAAGGTAGTAATATTTGTAAATGTTTGTTTGCAAACATTTTGTTTAACTTTAGTCTTTTTTTAAGTTCATTAAACAAATGTTTAAAATAAATTTTGCAGTTGTATTACAAATGTAATGTTTGACAACTGGAGCACTTTAAAGGGATAGTTCACCCAAAAATGGAAATTTGCTGTTCTTTTATTGACCCTCTGGCTATCCCAGATGTCAGTGACTTTTTTTCTTCAGAAGAACAGTAAAGAAGATTTTTATCTGAAACAGTTATCCTTGGCGATTCATACACTACACGTCTGTGGCTGCCAGTTTTTGAACGTTTAGCTTCTTAAGACCTCAATGTGTCCCCAGGAGCCTTTGGTAATTTGGTCTTGTGTGTATATGTTTATTTGACTCTCAAAAGCCGGTAGGCCAGAGACGTGCAGTTTATGAATTGCAATGTTTTCAAAGACAAAGTTTTCACCTAAAAATTTCCTTTACTGTTCAATAGAAGGGAAAAAAAGTTAACTAGATCTTGGATGTCAATTAACAGCAAATTTTCATTTTTTGGGTGAACTATCCCTTTAAGCCTGCATGTTTAGTCTGTATGTCAAATGTTATAAATGCAGATTGTTATTAAATAAAGGCTATTATGTTTTGTAATGTGTGTGTGTTTTAGTGATTGATAGATACCAGGTAATAATTTTCTTAAACTCAATATAAAATATAATAACTAGTTCCACAGCAATTTCTTATGATGCCCAAATAATAAATCTTAGTTGAGGCAACATATGACACACAGAGTGAATGGTTAAATTTTAATTGACACAATTTGCTGTAGCTTTCTAAATGTTTGACCAATTAAATAATTTTAGATGAATGGACTATAAAACTTTAAGTAAAGGTTGAGCCAACTAAAAATGAACAATTCAGGCAACACTTTGAAGACAGAAATTGACTGAACGTAAAATTTCTGTGGAACTTGTTACTAAATGATAATTAGTTGAAACCGCTTTAAATTTTTTACAGTGTGTTATAAAGATTTAACAAAGTATTAATCAACTCAGTTCAAGATACCACACCTCTCATTTACCGCATTAGTAGCTTAGTTTGATGAATATTCCACATGTCACCACATGAAGTCCTTTGGCCAGCCTAGTTTGGATTGAGGTAACAGTCTAAAGATATGCACATTTGTTTACACACATACATTCCAGTAGACTGCGCTTTCCCCTGCTGAAACAGTTCACAGTTCTCTAAAGCATCGTGAGAGACGTTTGAAGCGACAGCGCTGGAGAAAAGATGCTGGAAAGGGACAAAGGCCCAGCTGGGGGCAGCTTGATGGGGGGACACAGAAGAGAGACCCCCTCCCTCATACGCAGATGAAGAGGAGCGGGGCCTCCTTGCTCTGATGGGAAGCCACAGCGTCCAGCTTTTAAAGGGGAGGACGAGAACAGCGGGGTGGGGTTTCTTCGCTTTCATCCGGAAATGAGACATGACCGGTGGCCGGCGTGGAGAAGCCATGCATTTCAAAACTCCTCACATCCCCGGTACCAAGATCTGTCTGCACTAACGCGCACACACATTTGATTTGCTTCCCGAGCCCCTGTGGAGACTGGAACATACATATATCCCACAAACCAACACACACTCACATTCTCCAATTGTTGGATAGCCTTCACAAGTTCCCTCCATGCATCTTCAGAACACACACTCTCATTTCCACACCTCACTTTTTCTCCCAGCTCACAGAAATGAGTTAAAGGAAGAGTTTCTGTTGTGTGGCTCAAATGGGCTTTGAGTGCTGCATTTCCAATCAGTCACAGCTGTGTCAAGGCATTTTTCTCAAGCTCTCCTTCCCTTTTTTTCTTATTTTTGGTGGTGGAAAGGCGAAAAGAAAGATAAACACATTCTGCACTTTCTGTTTAAGGTTCATTACACAGCCTCAATCTGGGGCGGGAGAGTCGGCGAAGAGTTAATTCCTCGCCGTGTGAGAGAAAATGCATTAACAGAGTCCTATCCATCTTCAAACTGACATATCCATTTAAATGTTTGCCTCTTATTTCTAAAGAGATGCAGGCCGAAGATCATTGCTCTCTTTCTTTCTTCCATGTACACTTGCTCTCTTTCACATACATTCTGAGATGCTTTTACTTTTTTCTACTTTTAAAATATTATGGGTTGAATTTACAACAGTTGCACCAATTTACAGTGCAAAACCATGTGTCTCATTCACTAAACACAATACAGGTGTTAAATGCATTGAAATAGAGTTTGCCATGCTTTTTAGCACAAATGAGGTTTATCTATATGAACTATAGCTTTCTCTCTTCAATTTAAGAGTAAGAAAAATCCTAGCATTTATTAATTAATAGTAACCAATATCCTCTGGAATTAAGTGACATTTACCAATTGTATACCAGAACACCCTCTAAAATATTATGAGACGAATTTATAACATTTGCACCAAATTTACAGTGCAAAACCTGTGTCCTAAGCTTAACCAGGTGTTAAATGTATTGAAAGAGCATTGTGCCATCTTATTTGCAGCATAAATATGCCTCTTTTCAGTGTAAATTAGGTTTATGTACATGCACTATATCAATCCAATAATAAGACTTATTTAATAGTAACCAACATCCTTTAAAATAATGACATTGCTACCAATAGACATTTATTTAAAATACTTTTTGTTACTTTAGGGAAATTTTTGTTCTTTGAAATGTATTAATTCTAAACATCTAATAAGCCCATTTTCTGATACTATTCTCTTAAAATTAGCTCTAATGTTCTGATGGCATAAAATGTTATTTAAAGCAAATTTTATTTGTACTATAACTTTGAATGATGGATTTTATTAGATTAAACTGTCCACAAAATGCTTAAAATCTACTCTAAATTATGCTAGCCAGTAATGTAACACTTACATAAATGTGTTCTTTAAAAAAAAAAAAAAAAAAGCAAGAGCATCATGGGAAATCTATGTTTAAGGTCCCATTCCTCTGAGAGTGCACAGTAAGCATGATTCACCTTTTAATATATATAGCAATATGAAAATGTCATTTACACAAAAGTAGGATAACATATGTGATTACATTTATCTATGTGAAGAATATAAATTAAATATAACATCAGCATTTTCCTGACTGGTGTCCATATATAGCTTTCACTTTTCATTAATTCTGGAAATAATAAATGCATGGAGGTTGTCTTCTCTGTTTGCGATTGTACTGTTTAATAAACAGCTTTAGAAAGGATCTGCAGGGTTATTAAAATCAGCTACGCCCCAAGCAATCTCTATATCACACACCATCATGAAAAAAAAAAACTCACAGCTTCTCTTCAACTACAATGAAAGAAAACCAAGAGAAAGAGAGAGAACATTTAAGACTTCACAATAGGCATAAAGGCATAAAAATTCATATTAAAGTTACTAATGAGATTTACACAAAGAGGTTTGATTAAAACTTAAGTGGATTAAAGTTATACACAGACATTAAAACTAATTACAAGGTTTATATTCTTCCAAAAAGAATTCCTCCAAAATATCTCTAGGGCAAAAACTGTTTGTTGTTCGAATTGGATATGAGTTTTCTTCTCTACTTCTTGTCAGGGCAGTGCAATAAGGGTCTCTACCACCCGCCAGCCAAAAAGCAGACAAGGAAAAAAAAGCCCACAGACAGAATGAGATGATCCAGGCCTTGTGAATCAGGGCAGAAAGTCTAATACCGAGCACCTTTGTGCCAGAGAATGAACATGACGAAGCGCTCTAACCTTCCTCAACACTTCAGTGGCCTTCAAAGCTGTTATAATTCTCTACAAAGAAGAAAATAATTTCCAATACATATTAATGACTTGGACTAAAATCCATCCATGTCCTTGAGACTTCAGTGTGACAAACAAAGCCAACAGCTTCACTCCGTAAACACAAGGGCCTTGTCAATAAAACAATCATTACCTGAAACACAATGAGACATGTGAGACAGTGAGAGTAATCTGAAATTCACCATCACACCAAGCATGAATTCATAATAAGTCTGAGGGCGGCACTGAGTCTTTAAATACCAAATAAAGGATGTTGTCACAAGAGTCTGTAATAGATCACCATTGAATTATTATTCATCATGATCACAATTCACCCCAGTTGATTTGTTCAAAATGATTACAATGATATACATACACAAACACACAATTATCATATTGTGTATTATTATTAAAATCATTTGTTCATTAAATTGTATATATAAAACATTTTATAAATATGATATAAATAGTTTATTAATAAATAATAAAATACATAAAATTATAAATATATATTCTAAAATACAAAATGAAATTGTCGTTTATTTTATTTTATTAATTTATTATATAACAAACATAAATATTAAATTAAGAAACATTTAAAACTAATAAATAAATATATATAATAAATAATAACATAATAAAATAACAAAATAATTAAAATAAAAGTGAAAGAACAAAAATCATTTCATTTATTTTTTATAAAAAATTATATATTAATAAATGATAAAAATACATTATTTATTATGATGTGTTTATAAATATTCTATACTAAAAAATGAAAAAAAAATTAAGTACTAGATACATAATAAAATAAAAAAATCATTTATATTTATCTCACACACACGTGTGTATGCATACATATATAAGGATTAATAAAAAAGATTCTTCATATATTCTATAAACATTCAATACACAAAATATTTTTAATAAATAATATATAGAAAAAATAATACTGACTAAACTAAGATGTGTTGTTATTCCTAAGTAACTTAATACAACATAATTTGCCGTCTGTGAGATCCAAACCAGCTTAATGTTATGTGGGTGAGCCGGGGGTGTGAGACTGTAAAAATTTTGGATCATAAAAAAAAAAAAAAAAAGTTGCAAATCAAGGTTGAGAACCCTGGCTCTAATCACTCATCCAACAGAAAACTCAGAACACAACTAACAAGTAGGCGGGAAACGGCGAGGGCACCCATAAGTTATCAACCCCCCTCTCTCTCCAGCCCACTTGACACCTCAACTGCTTTTGCAGCAGATCCTGAGGTCCAGCCCGGCCCGGCTCGATCCTTTTATCAAACTCTCTGCGTGTGGATCGATTGGGGAAGGAGTTACAGTGCAGACAGCAGTTCTCTGTTACAACCCTGACGCTGACACTTATGGCCCAACCGATTTACACTCTATGAATTACAAATTCAAACACGGTATTAACAACACATTCAGCCCTTTCTGGGGTCACATGTGTGATGCATACGCATGCACAAACGCACAGACAACCTTATGGGTGCAGATTCTGTATCATTAAATGTACACTACATGCAGCTCATGGGATCTCATTTGCTTTGCTGTGATGGTGCTCATGTGGGTGATGCTGCTGACCCATCACTGTTGTTATTTATAGACGCAAGACAAGAACTTAAGGGTCAGGGGAGTCAAAGCAGCACTCGTAATTACTGCTGACTCACTGCCTCTGCACAGAAAAGGGTTATTACCCTTACAATCCACACCGACAGAGACTTAGGATTTCATCATCTTCAGTGTATCAACTCTTCAATTAGCATTACTTCTTTAATGTATTCCTATTTGTTCGAATCCATTAACATCATTAGTCACAAGGTATTTACAGCTCATTTGATTGGCCATGGGTGTATTACTCTAGCACTCCAAACATATTTAGTTCATAGCAAAAAGGACAGCAGAGGAAAAGAGGAGACAGAATTTAGGGCCTCTGTGCTACCGAATCACTCTCTTCTTGACTGGACACTTTAAAAAGAAAATATAAAAGCTCTCCAGGTGCTTATCTCTGGCCGGTGTTCACAGATCCGGCTGTTCACCCTGAGAGAGCACTGACTCCCTTCTCGACCCTGCACTGCACCTTCAGATTGAAAACCACAAGAGAAGAATTGAAGCAATACCAGCATCAGCCACTAGAGGGATCTAACAGACACATTGATGTAATAAAACAACATAAACAAATTAATATTTAATTTAAACAGTGGTCCTCAACTGGTGAGTTGTAACTTGTTCTGAGAGTCATGGGTAGCAGGAAAAAACAATGGTAAATGCAAATAATAAAATGCAAGATATGCACCGTTTAAAAGATTGGGGTCGGTAAGATTTTGTTTTTGACATATTAAGGCTGTATTTAATAAAATATACAGTAAAAACTGTAATATTTTGAAATATTACTAAAATTTAAAATACCTGGTTTCTTTTGTAATAGATTTTGAAATGTATTTTATTTTTCGTGATGGCAAAGCTGAATTTTTTAGCATCCATTACTCGAGTCTTCAGTCAGTGTCACATGATCCTTCAGAAATCATTCTTACATGCTGATTTGGTGCTTAAGAAACATTTCTTATTATAGAAGCTGTGATACTTTTTTTCAGGATTTTTAAAAAATAAAAATCTTTTGTGACATTATAAATGTCTTACTGTCACTTTTCGAACCATTTAATGCATCATCGTTGAAATAAAGTATTCATTTCTTTTAAAAAAAAATCTTAAATGACAGTGTAATTGTGCCTTTATGACAGTAAATTAAATGAAAGTTTAAAATGTGAAGAAAAAAAAGAGCAAAATATACAGAAAGCATTACCCTTTTTAAAAGCTGATAAAGCCTATTAACAATACATTAACAATTGTTGATTGTTATTTCATTGTTTCTATTGTTGAGCATATGCAGTCATGATCATTTAAATACGTTACTTTTGTACACTAAAACATTTTCAATACCATGTTGGGTCGCCACTTGGTGTCAAATATGAAAACTTGGTCATGAAACAAAACCAGAGAATCATTACTGGACTAAAAGTCAAAATATCCAAATATAATAGAAATTTTAAAAAAATTAAATCGCTGATGCATACACTTCTGTGCATGTGTAATATATGTTGTTGTGTGATATAATGAATTATTCATGACGTGACAGATAAATACTCCCACATGAGTTCTGCAGATAAACAGCAGCTGAAAACTCTTTCAAACTTGCCCCGAGTGCTGCTGGTTTTTCAGCAGTGTGAGCTCTAAATGACAAAGGAGCCCTGCACTGCAGCAAGCACAATAACGGGCAAATACTCGCAGCACAGCAGAGCAGACGGGCCCAGGGATTCAGTGAGTACCGCAGGGGATTACAGATAGCCCTTCAAATTAAATCAAATAGTACAGCTCAGGATCGGGCTTACGGCCGCCTACGGGAGAGGTGTATATGACTGGAGCCGGAGCCAGCGGGTGTGGAGAGGGAGAAAATCACCTCCAAATGAGTTTCTGAAATATCTATAGATAAATTGAATTTGAAAATCTTGACAGTGAGTGATCCGAGGCTGGATGAGGAGCAAGTCAAAGGTGGCACTCATTCTTTCACTGCTTCTCATAAACACACACACACAGAGACGTTTGGTTTTCTATCATGGTGGGGGATTTCTATTGACTTCTATTGTATTTATACTGAGCTAATGAAATTTTACATGACTTACCCCTAAATCTCACACTCACAGAAATCTTTTTGTATTTTAAAATTTTTGTTAAGATATTGTTTGATAAGCCATTTTCCATAATGTTCAGTTGCAGATTTTAGGTTTAACTACCCTTTCATTAATATTTGGTAACTCAAGAATCCAAACATACATGCAGACGCACACACACACACACACACACACACACACACACTCACTCAACACAGGTAGACATATGTCATTATATTCTTCTTCCCAAATTAGTCTTGTACTTTTAGTTTAAAAAAAATCTAACCTTGAAAGTCTATTTTAGATTCTCCTATTTATAAAATAGTGACCTTTATCTGAAATGTTTCCAGACCTACAGATAGAGAATGTTATTTTGAGAGCCAAATTAAATAATCAATAGTTTCCATCTTTCGACAGGTTCAGGGTGTCATCAGCAACTATAACTCAATATGACCTTTAGGTGACAAATTTAGTTCAAACTTAGAAAACTTACAGTAGAAACCAACAACTTTCAGACATAGACCTTTTGTAGACAAAGTTTTACTAATATGAATGCACAACAAAGTCAACATAAACGCAATTCAAAACCAAAATAAAAGACATAAGAGGTTTGTCCACAGTTCCTTTTTTTCTCCATCTTACTTAGGCTTTTTGATGCCTCTTCTACTTCTTCTTCAGTCTTGTTTGAATAATAATTTCATTTTATGAATTTCTCATCTCTACAAGGTCCCTGTTCTTTCATTACCTATGATTCATATCACTTTTGCTGCTGCATAATCATTAGGTAGGTTATTATAATACAAATACAAAAGGAGACGACATCCCATCTTTTCACTCTTGACTTTGAGAAAAAATGATTACTGAAGAGAAACTCTCCTAAGAGCTCAGAAACCCAGCAGGAACTTGAAGAATCAATTACACTAGTATTTATGTGTTAAGTGACTGAGTAGATGTCTCTTCGTGACTACAGGCATATACAGCATAGGGTTTTATCCAGTGTTATGAACATGGTCAGTGCTATAAAGTTAGTCACTCTGAACTGACACAAAAGCATATTGTAAAGAACATCACATGCACATTGTATAATAACTCAACTCAAGCTTTCCATTAACCTCAAAATACATTAATCATTAATGAGACAATTAGATGCATATTCTTTATGAAAATACTTGTTTAATGAATAGAACTTTTAATGATGATATAGATTATTGTGATTTGTGTGTTTTTGAGTGCATACACAGGTTTGACTACACTTGTGGTGGCCAAAATTATGAAGCAATGTTATAATAATAATTATTTTAATAATAACAATAAAGGACGTTTTAAGCAGTCCTCACTATTTAAAATGCTCATAAATCTGCAAAAGCACATTTTCTTTAAATCTAATAATGTTAACAGGTTATTATGAGGATTCGGTTTGGGTAAAGGATAAAGTATTAAATTAGTATGAAAACCCTTGAGGACTGCTACTGTATTAAGTATACTGTAAAATAAATTGCTATGATACGTGGTAATTAACAGCTTGTCATTTATTTTTACTTAATATAAATCTGAACTTTATTTATATTATATTATGTTGTTATGTTATGTTATGTTTTTGGACCTACCTAACAACCTTCTAACAAATTTCATTAAAAAAATAGCAATTATTTCACATGATCGAAGGTAACTATATAAATACAAAAATGTATAGCAAAAGAATCGGATGCCTGTGCACATCAGACAATAGACAAACCTTTCTCGGAGCAGGGGCCGTTTGTGACAAATGCTCCAGGTTCATTCCTCAAAAGACAGCGGGAGAAATAAAACAATGCATTTAAAAGGACATTTGCAGAAACATTATAAATATGGGAGTTTTCTATTTTGTTTTTCACTTTTCGTTTGTCTAGGATCATCACAGCAATGATTCAAATGAGACTTCCTGAGACACACACAGGCATCACCCTAATGTGTTTCTTTCTGCCACATCTCTTTACAAAGATAGACCATTAAAGCTGATCACAGAGGCATGTCTAGCATCAGTTCAGTCTTTTTTATTTGCTCGAGGGAGGATGCCCTTCATTAAAATAACAACAGCTCATCTCATGCATATGGAAATGAAACTTTCTCCATCTCCAGTACGAGGTCTGGCCTGTCCTCTGAAAAGTCTTATGCAGGACACATCGCAGGATTAGGAAGAGGTCACATGTTCATCCTCACGACTTCATACACAGCTTATTCCATTCCCAAATCCTAACCTTGAGCAATGTGACCCAAACTGGCTGATCCTAAATCGGCATTGACAGTGAAACTCACCCTCGTCTTCCAACAGACCCAAGATGTTTCATCATGCAGCTTACTATGAACAATCAAAAGGGACAAAAAGTGAAACCCCTAATCACTCAAAAGCCTTCGTGATCAAAACAAGCCTGTTGAAATCAATCTTCCCACTTCATACCGCCACACTGTCATCTAATTCCCCGCCGTATCCTTTTGTCTCAGTCGGATGAAAATGTTTGGGTGACGGGGATGAGGGGGCCTTGTGGAAGTGTGTCTCGCAAAGGGGTCAGCATAATAACAAGATTAGTGAGTTTTAATTTGGATTAAACAGGGTTTGGCTGTGATCGAGGCCCCCGCTGTTGTTCCCTCTGTACAAAGGAAGGACGTGCCGACATCAAACGGACATGAGAGTGACACGCTGTTCACCGCTGCACTTCATTAGTCAGAACAGCTGGGTAAACGCATCAGCTTTGACTCGTCTGCTGCATTGACTCCGGAGAATTAAAAAAAGATTTGTGTTGATCTGCATCATATTTATTCATGTCCAGCATCTTCCTTGCAAAACAGCATTTTCTGAACTTGACAAATTTTAACTTACTTTTGATGTCTTCGGGATTTTGTATCAACCATCATCTTGAAAGTGAAGAGATTTTTTGATTAATGTAGTGTGTGTGTGTGTGTATATACATACATACATACATACATACATACATACATACATACATACATATGTATATATGTATGTATGTATGTATGTATGTATGTATATACACACACACACACACTTTTATATAGAAAACAGAATACAGTTTTATCCAATAAAATACTCAGAGCAGTGTTTCTCAATCTTTTTTGACACAAAGGTCTCCAATTTGTCCAACACAATAATCGAAAACCCCAAGATTTAGGCAATATTCAGTATTTCTACCATAATTATGAGAAAGCTGTTTGTTTTGCAATTTTTTTAATTAACAGAAACTGACTATTGATTTATTTAATTAACCGCAGTTCACTGTGTGATTTCAAAAGTTTCAAGAACTCAACATTCTATACTATAAAATCATTATTAAATTTCAATAATTTAATTAAATTTAAGTTTATATTTTAATTTTTTTTAGCATTTCAATTTAGATTAAAGTTAAATTATGTTTTTTTAAAATGACTATTGATTTACATTATAGGTCATTATAGTTAATAATAAATAACCTTTAATTCAAAACATGGTTTATTTCAGCTAGCTGCCAAGGCAACAGTTCTCATTTTCATTTAGTATAACTTGATGTACTAAAATAATTAAAGCTAAAATAAAAAAATTAAAAAAAACTATACATATTTTATATTTTACAAAAATGAATAAAAAATGACAAAAACACTCAATAAAATTACTAAAAATTCACTCTAAAAAATATGGACTAACCCAATTGTTGGGTTTAAAATTTAATTCAAAAATTTCCATAATTGACCCTAAAGTTTTTTTAAAAGTGTTTAAAATTAAAATAAAGACAGAAAATATAAAAATAAATTCAAATATTCAATTTTCAATGTCACTAAAATAACACTAATAACACATTTATTAAATAGTTTTTAGTCACCATGAGGCCCACTTAGAAGTTTGCTGAGGCCCCCAAGTGGGCCCTGGGCCCCTAGATGAAAACCACTGCTCTAGAACAAGAATGTCCCTCCCCCTAAACCATAATAACCACCTGCCTCTGCAATAGTAAGTTGCAAATCATGGTTCGGTGTGCCTTCAGTAACACTAATGCTCATAATTTATTTTCTTTTTCCAGGCCATCAATTTGCTGCAAAGGAAGTGGCTAGAATTCATTCATTTCGAAAGTGACTTCATTGCTTTCGTCCACAGTACTTGTCAAGGGTGGTTTTGACAAACTAAAAGCTATTAGATATTAAAAAAAAGGAATTTGTGGTATCTTGAATGATATTTGCATAATGTGGATAAATCAATGTTGTTTCATGCCTGTGAATTTAAAATGCATTTCAATTCATCTAACCTACTTGTGAATATTACGCTGGGGGAACAGTGGGGGAAAAATTTGAAAAATTCTGTTAAAGGTTGTTCTTTTGGACTTCAGATTTCTTTGACTCAATTACACCTCTGCTAACATGGCAGTGGCAGTGATGCTAATGCAATGCTGAGCACACGTCAGCAGAGCATTATGCATGTGCCCGATTTACGCCAACAGCCTTCATTACGCAAAACCTGATTAAACGTTCCCTCCAGGCCGAGGTAATGATCCCTCACCCATTGTTATTCATATTCGCTAAGGGTTCAGGGCTAAGCAGCTCCTTGTATCTCCACTTTGGGCTCCATTAATAATGTCTATTCACAGCCGTAAGTTCGGCATTCGTAAATGACACCTGGGGGTCCCCGCAAATGGTGTGCAATTGCAGATGGGGCCTGGTCGTGAGTGTATTAATGTCCATTTGTTTGTGTGTTTGTGTTTGCATGACAAGTGGACATATGTTATCTAGCATTTCTAGCAAAGGCCCAGATTGCCCTTGCTAATGCTCAGATGCTCCCCAAAGAATCACAATGCACATATTTACATAATGCGGGAATGTAAAAACAATCAAACGAGCAGGCAGGAAGGAGCGAGGAGGAGGCGGCAGGAAGGAGGAGGTAAAGCTAAATTTCTCTCTCATTCTCACTACAGCTATAATGGATGCTGCTGATTACCACTGATGGTGTCACGCTTCTTTCAACTTCTGCATTAAATCTCTGAATATTTAAAGCAATTTATTCCAAATCATTTTTTTTTTTTTTTTTGGCAAAACTGTGTTGTCAGTGAAAACGATGCCTGTTCACTCTGGACGGCCAAGCTAATTGGATCTAGAAGGATTTAGGGAGGTTCTGATGAGCCGAACTGAATGTTCTTGTTTTGTTTAAGTTAAAAATGGAAATTTCATACAAGTCTAGGAACTAATATGGTCAAAATGTAGCACTTGAAGTTCAAAAGTTTACAGGTAAGATTCAGCCTACACAAATTTAACATTCACCTGTAGCATTCAGACTAGAATTGGGGGGTTTTGGGGGGTTTGTGGTTTTCAAATTAGTAATTGGATTGGCTATATGAGGTAAAAGCACATATGTGACCCTGGACCACAAAACCAGTCTTAAGTAGCACGGGTATATTTGTAGCAATAGACAACATTGTATGGGTCAAAATTTTTCTTTTATGCCAAAAATCATTAGGATATTAAGTAAAGATCATGTTCCATGAAGATATTTTGTACATTTCCAACCGTAAATATATCAAAACCTTATTTTTGATTAGTAATATGCGTTGCTAAGAACTTTATTTGGACAACTTTAAAGGCGATTTTCTGAATATTTAGATTTTTTTGCACCCTCAGATTCCAGATTTTCAAATAGTTGTATCTCAGCCAAATATTGTCATAGCCTAACAAACCATACATCAATGGAAAGCTTATTTATTCAGTGTTGTATTGTATAAACATCAATTTCAAAAAATTCACCCTTATATTTTATTTTGATTAAAGAAATGCATGGTGTTTCAACTTCAAAAAATTAAAATTCATGTCTACTTTATTACATTGGAAAGTAGCAATGTTGAATCAAAAAGATTCTGCACAGAGTTCTCCAGTCATTAACATTGTCATCTTTCTGCTCAATCATCTCCATACTGCCACTGTTCCATCCAATACATTTTCTAAATCATCTCTCCTGGTTCAATACCTCCCCAGACCCCCAGCATGCAGACAATCAAGTGTTTTCTGAATCACTCGCCCCACCACCTGATAAATTATTCAGCTGGATATAAGTAGACACTAAAAATTTAATGATTTGCCAAGTTGGATTCTGTAGAACAAACTGGAATACGAAGACAGGATCGATGGGGCCAGGATCTTAATATATTACTATAACGGCACAGCCGGGTTGTTTTAATAAAAGCCTTTTGAAATATTGGCCCATATAGGCGGATTTACTGATTTGTGATACTGTGAGCAGAGGAAAAAACTCGGTTTGGAAGTGATATATACACATTCTAAGGTGAAAGTTATGTTCCTATGAATACAAATGAATTAACAAGCTGTATGTTAGGCAGCCTGAATCGCCATAAAGCTGCATAAATAAATAAACACTCAATCTTCCAGTCATCATCTTGGAAATGAAAGGTAAATTTAGATTTAATATGGGGTTGTGATTCACACACCTGCTGAATCCACATATCAACACAGCCACACAAGGCAGTGTCAATTGGAGTGTGAAGAAGCACTTTACCCACACACATACGTATGTTTGGTTTTCTAATATGGTCAGGATTTCTGTCATTTTTTTACTTGGCTAATGATATTTTCCATCCCTTACTCCAAAACCTAACCTTCTTGTCTTTTTTAGATCATCATTAAAACAATTATGTTGTAAGCCTTGTTGTCCTTACATTTCAGCTTTAGTTGTACTCTTAAGTTGTACAGTAGTAGTACAGTTGACATTTAAATAAAAAATGTAGCAAAACTATTAAAAACACAGAACATGCTGACTTCAGGCATCTCAGATCAGGTTTAATGTGTTTGTGGTTGCTAACCTGCTCAAAATCTCCTGCTTCATTGGTCAGGTTGTGCCAAACATCCACCTGATCCACTGATCTTCACTCAGCAGGACATTCTGAATGACAAAAAGTCAAAAATCAAGAGGTTAAGTAGTGTTCCTTAGCTAAATTGTAATCATAAATTAAATACACCAAGCTCTTGAGATCACATTCTAAAACCACAGGGAAATTCTGTGAATCCTGCCTTTGACTTTTCATCTATTCTACATGGAATTTTATCACAGTGTTCAACACATCTCAACTGATGGGTCACAGATGGGTCAGAAACTAAAACTAGCTATGCAAATACTGAATGAGTAGAAAACAAATCTCAGCAGGCCCAAAATTGCCAAAACTTGAAACAGTGATAACATAAAAACCTACCATGGCACTAAACAGTGCTATAAGACCAGATAATTCTGTAAAACGTATTGAGCAGAGTATTTGTTTTATGATGTTCTGTGCATTTTTTTTTTTTTTTTTTTTACTTTATTCTTACTTTTTTGCATCAGCTACTTTGCAGTAGAAGCTGATTCAAACTGAGATTTCAATAATTTTTTATATAAAAACATAAAAAGCCCCAAAAATCAAGGAGCAAATATTAATCCTTAATGAAAAAGTACATTTTGACTAGTTGAAGACCCGTTTGGATAATTTTAAGGACAGCATTATTTAAAAATAAATTATTTAATTAAGATAGATAGATAGATAGATTTATAAAATTACATAAAAGATAAAAGTAAATACAGCCCAGACATTAAAAATTTGAGCAGACTTGCAATTATACAACAGAAGGGTATTGGATTATAGAGCATGTTTTGTGTCAAGCAGAGCGTAGAAATATCAAAATATTGATAAAAACAAAAGGTCTGAGCTGAGGTATCCTGTTCATATGTCTGTAGTATTGGAAATCTATGCCATTTCATTACACCAGTTTACCTGCAAATCTCTACTGCCCCCAATTGGGATCGGGCCACCAGATAACATTTGCACAGAATATACCATATAATGGTCAGTTCTGCATTTTTGCACACAAGTTTGATTGATAGCTAGTTCCATTGTTTTCCCAGTCCAATCCCTTTCTTCCTTCTTTCACCAAAATCAGCAATATCACAGGTGCCTGATTGCTATACACTGTTTATCACCAATGACGTTACTTCCCTTCACCTTACGTGAGCACTTACACAGAGGTGCAATTCAAGCAATAAGCACACCGTGAAACAGCCTGCAGCCCTGAATCAATGGCTGGGTTTTGTAAACCTAAACACGTAGCTCCAGAGTCAATTATAGAAAGGACAAGACATGTGCCCACCCTCAAGACCCCATTCTATCCCAATACCAAACACAACAACACAATGACTGTGCAAAAGCAAATGCTGCTGACACAATGAAAAATGGCCATACACATCTTTTATACACTAATAAGGGTGTCTGCACTTCCATGCTTTGTATTCAAGCTAGTTTGCGCTTTGTTTTAAAAGCTTATGCTGTATAAATATAATTGTGCATGCAGAACAGATTTAGTCAACACTCTCAGAAGCAAGAAACGGCTGACAAATAAGTGCTGAGAGCAAGAACAGTCTTCCAGACCTGCAAGTCAACACTCACCGTGAATCAATAAGAGAAACAGAGCTCAGTTTCCCCATTTATTACTCCAAGAGGCGATAAATTACTGAACAGCACTTCAAGCCACAGCTAATAAGTTCAAAACAGGGGAGTTAGCAACTTTCCAGGGCATTATCATATTCTGTTTCAAATCCCGGCTATTGACATAATTGGGCAGCTGAACACTGTGGTGACTATAGCAATCCACGCTCTATTCAGTGCCATGTCAGCCAAACTGCGTGTAAAGAGACTTAAAGTAATAAGGTCTCCTGTGAATTCAACCTGTGAGAGAGGTGCCCTAGGATCCATCGTTTTGAGCTTCACAGTAAGCAGCACTGCAGAGTTAAATGCCCCATGAGTGTGTTAAATGGCCAATTCACAATGAGGAGTTTTGGTCAATTTCTTAAGAAAATTAATGCAGTGGAGTCTCTGAATTGTAGCCACCTTCCAAATAGGTATTGAGGCACCTAAAGCCACTCAAATCCAATATTATACAGCGGGGTCTGACACTAGTAACAATGCTTCTGTTGTGCGATATTTAATAAATAATTTAAATTAAATATTTATTTAAATAAATAATCATTTAATTTAAACAATAATATATCATTTATCATTATCCTTAATGTTATAATTTTTATTTACTTAGAATTTTTTATTTACTTAATTTTTATTTACTGAACTTTAAATAAATGTTTTTATTATTATTATTATTATTATTATTATTATTATCTTAAATATCTTAAATATTTCTTGTCCATTTTACATCATGATGTTGAACATTAAATGCAGAAATATTTCTTCATTTCAAGTTTTGTTTACTTTTTTTAATAATAGAACATACTTTATTTCCAGCACTGTAAAAAAAAATGTTTTAAAAAGATTATTGGAGTACAGTACATTTTACAAGAAAATACTATTTCAGTCTTTAATTCAATGTGTTTGCCATTTCTTTGTCATTATTTGTGAAATTAACTAGCAATTTCTGAGTGAAAAATTGTTTCAAAGTAAATACTGCACCCAGGTTTTTTTTTTCTTCAGTGAGATTTAAATAAAAATGAAAAGAAATCCAGATTTTTAATGTGGTCTCCAACATTTGGACCCCACTGTCTGTTCCCATCAAGAGAACAAAGTTTTAGTGCTGGGGGCCAGGGGGATAGATTTGGACTGTTTGTACAGACCCCAATGTCTTTCTGTCTGTCGTTCTTTCTCTCCCTCTCGCTTTTAGCCCCCTCGCTCTTCCTCCATGCCCTGTCATTACTTGCAGAGCAAGAAATGTCACAGTGGGGCACTGATGTCGGAGTGGTACAGTCCCCTCCTGAGCGTTAAATTAAGCATTCACACCGAAGAGAGACAGAGAATGACCCTTTTAGTTCTACTGTAGACATGTGATACAAGACTGTTTAGACCACCCGGTCACATCGGCAGATGTGGTTTTCTTTTTTGTCCACTTCTTCTGAACCTAAATCTTCTATAATAGAAGTCTACCTCTGAAATAACCTTCAAACCTGAGATGATCAGCTCTGAATTTGAATTTTTTTGTCCCTTTCAAATACATTTTCTCCTGATGACTACCAAGATACATCCTGACCATGATATCAGTGTTTCAGAATGCAACTCATATCATACTACAATTTTACATTTTTAGAAAAAAAAAAAAATGTTGTTGGGTGGTTGCGATGGTGTTGCTACATGGTTGTTAAGGTGTTCTGAGTGGTATTTAGCCTATCATATTTGTATATGGTTTTTAGGTGGCTTGCTTATGGTAGGTTCAAGTCATGTAAGCAATATCATTTTTATGAGTTGAACGCACATGAATGCCACCACAAAATCTCAAGAACCTCAAGAATTTCTTTGAGCTCTGAGTTTCCGAGTTGGTGAGAAATGAAAACATGGTGGACAAATTGGATTCACTATAATTAGTTTTTTTTTTAATGATAAAACTAGCTAAGTTGCACAAAATACAACTACAATTAATCATACCTTTTATAGTATGGTAGAATATATAATCATATCAATAATATAATTAAAACATAAGCAAAAACACACATAAAGTGCATTCTTTATTCATCATTTTGTAGAAATTTTACTGTATTTCATTTTTGTGATCAACTTTTTATTGTCTTTCAAATATAAACAAAATAACAAAATTAGGATAGAAAAACAAGGAAAGCGGAATACCAGACATATTACCAATAATTTAACAATCTAACAAGAAATAAAAAAATAAAAAAAAATTAAAAAACTAATTAAATTTTAAAAAATAAAGAATAAATATAAATATAAATCAGTGGTACTAAGTTTGGCCTTATTAATTAGTGCTGTTGTACACTCACAAGCATTATTTTAAGTACATCACCATTTTACTCTGACCAAAGTGATCTGAATGCACTTGATTAAATCATTTTAATTTCTCAACTCATAAATATGAGCTTCCCAGGAGGACTTGAAGTCAGAAGAGGCAATCTTCCAAGTCTCTATAATATTCTGGTCCTTAGAAATTTGAGTTGTTTATTTGATTCAAATATATGGGATTTTTTTTTTTGTTTTACCATTCAGGCAGCATAAATCGTACATCTGATTTTTTAGAAGTAATAAAACATCCCTCATCCACAAGTCATCGCACCGATGACTCATCGCTCATGTTTGCACAGATATTGCAGGATAAGTTTAGTCATTTTGCAAAGCCCCTAACCCTATAATACAAAATATGTATTCATGTTAGAAAATCAGAAGCAGATAAAGGAGAAAAGTAACAAGTTGTCCAATCTATCAATTCCTCCTCTCTCTTCTATTGACAACTGCAATTGCATGGAAATGACCTGGCTTTGGCCCCCTTTCTGACATGTGACAAAGACACCATATGCAAAGTATTTTCACCCTTTGTGAATGAGAGATCATTTTTGCACCTGTTCACCACAGGACTTGCGGGGGAGGAAGCCACAGATGGAGAGAGAGAGAAAAAACAGAGGGAACAGGAAGAGAAGGAGAGATAATACGAGATGAGAAGCAGGCATGGCAACAGGTTACGAGGGAAAAGCAAAAGGTGCCGATATCTTAATGGTTCAGTAAATTGGCTGTTTGCTACACATCAGCCCACAGACAGACACTCAGCACCACGGGGCCTCCCAGAAACCACAGCAGAATAACAGAGAATTCTCCTAATTATGAGCTGATTGCACTGACAGCAATCCGTGCTCTGATTACAGCTGGAATAAATTATACAAGCCTCTATTCATGGTTAAAGGGCTTGGGCTATTTCTGGCTTCATTCCTTCGTTCCCGACCACAGATAAGGCCTGTCTGACTGTGCTTGGCAAAGATCACTCTAGATAATTGATTTGGTGATACCAACATTTTGTGTTGCTTATATATATATATATATATATGAACCTATTTTTGAGTCATTAATGTAAACAGCCCTTTGTTTTGACAGTTCCACTAATGAAACTATAAATAAATAAATGCTTATCAAATGCTTATGAAAAACTGCTTGAATTATTAAATAAGCATGGAATTAGGACAATTTATGACCATTATGTTGAAAAATACATTCAGGAAGCCCTGCATCAGTGGTTGTCATCCTTTTTGACTCCAAGGCCCCTCATTGTCAAAGGCGATATTTGAAGGCCCCCAAGACACTTCTGCTATAATGAAAAATCTGACATTTTTCAGACTTCTTAATTTACAGAAATTTGTGGCAATATTTTAAAATATATATATATATATAATATTTTAAATTTTAAATTAAATAATTTTAATTAAAATAATTATTCATTATTTTACCTGTTAATTTACATGACATAATTCTGCTATAATAACAAAGCTGAAATACTTTTTCAGACTTTTTAATTTACAGAAATTTAAAATTTTAAAATTTATTAATAAATTAATATTTATTAATTTTTACCAATGAATTTACATGACTTCGGTGATTATATTCAAACTAGTTTGTGATTATAGAATGTTTAAATACTTTTTAATATTTATAATTTTTTAATTAAATGATAAAATATTTTAGAGCTTGACAATGTTCATAAAATGTACATTTAATTTATTTATATTAAAAAATATAGTCATATAAAATAAGATCACCCTTTTTTGATGCTAAAACATTTTCTCTTAGATTAATATGCAAAGACCTTAACATGTTGTTCTACAACATAAATTACAATCAGTCATACTTCAAATGTGAATTTCAAAAATGTCATGTCATGTTATTTTAGGTTGTGTTTTTAAACTATCACAAAAATGTGAGATTATTTGCCTGATAAATCAGGCAGCCATTGTAGTCCTTATTTTGGAACTTAGATTACTTCATAAATTGCTTTTTTTTTTTAAAAATCATTAGACATTCCAAAGGGAAACAACAAAGAATTAGCCTTCCAGGCCCTACAAACTGACATCCTGTACAGGTTTTAATTTTTTTCATTAGTCTCACAGAAATTACAAGCTTCAGCTTTAAATCAAATAATCTTAATAAAAGCGACTAAAATGGTCCCATAGTGCACTCTGGTGGCTTTGTCTTCATTCATGAGTGTATTAGCTTGGTCTGATGTATAATAAGCATAGCACAATTTGTTTTTCTCTCACAGTTCACTGCACTAACATAGTCTGTTTAGATCTGTGACAGGTCTCTCGGTCTGTCTTTGCCATGTAAGTGAGTGAAGTGTCCATTATTCCTCCCTCAGTGGCTTCCAATCATGAGCTCCTCACTGGCCTGACAATTACCATGAATTATCTTCACTTCCAGACAATCAATTAAGAGAATTATTGAACTCCTCTGAAACCTTATCGGTTCTCCCCAGCAGGGCAGCACAGTGGAGATAGATCGCAGATTGTGAAACCTCTAAAGACCGACTCTTTATCACCTGAGAATTTGCTTTGCGTACTACCGCATGGGCCTGCAGTCACTCTGTCACAATGCTTAAGGATAGGCTGGCCTAAACAACCTTTAAATTAAAGCTTTATGCAATAAACTAAAGTGGACTGCAGGTCCTCTGCCAATAACAAAAGATGCCAAGCTAATGGAGTGAAATTATATCCATTATACAGTTTCCCCACTGATTAAACTGCATTTTTAATATAGCGTGCATTAACTGGATTAGATGCAGACAATAACAAAATTAAATAAACTGTACAAAGTCACAAATGCTGGTTTGTTCTGTCTTGGAGAAATCTGACATTCAGTCAAACACAAACAAACAAACACTGTTGTCATCACAGTCGTGTGTGCCATAAGTCTTCATCCAGCAGGCCAAAAATAATCATTTTCTGCCATCTAGTGTTACACAAATCAAACGGACGCATTTGTGATACTATATTGCCCTCTTATGGATGTTCTTAAATTTAACAACGGACATTAACTCTTTTATCGTCTTGTCTAGTCTCATCATCAAAGTTACTAACAGACTTACATGGATAAGCAGTTCACGCTGGCTTTATTAGACCTGTGTCATGGTTTTAGACATATTATCTGCAAAAACATTGCCTATCTTTTCTTTAACGAAACGAAAACCAAAAATACTCACCAAATTCAAGATTTTTATAGATTAAACAAAGTATGGACATCCAATCGCGTCTTCTCCGTTCATTCATACACGTCCCACAATGATCAAGAACCATCAAGGTTTAATGCGAAACAGGTGTCTGCAGTTTTTTTTCCAGGGACTTTTATTTTGCATTCGTTTTTATTTTGAATTACAGTTCAATATGAACGTCTCGTCCAAAACCAAATAATATTACAATAATAAGGGGGGGATTAATTGCCTTCCTACCATCTGGCATCTTTGAATTATTCTGATAACATAACACAGAATACATTTTATCACAACAAGGTAAAAATAGATTAAGTAAAACAATAAAATAGATTTAAATATGCAAAATAAAATAAATGCAATGCTATATAATCAATAAAACGTATAATTGAGATACAATAAACATATTTTGCACCATATTTAATGAACATTGTATCTTATTTCACGCTAGTTTAATTTACAGTTAAATTTGAAATCAAGGAATATAAGCAGTGGTCGAATTGTAAAAAAAAACTCATACATGGGAACTTCAAAAGTTGCGCTTGAACCATTGTGCGCAAAAAATGACGAAATTGCTTCCGCTTGTGCGCAGCCTACAGAACCGAGTTCTGATTGGCCAATCGCCGTTATTTAGTTCGTAAATGATCATAAGTAGAGAATTTTAACATTTCATGTGCATGATCATTTTTACGTAATACACAAAATTATTAATCCAAAGGGGATGGTAAGGGGGGATGGTGGTTTTATAGGGGGGATGCTTTTTGTCATTTTTTTCGACCAGGGGGATGCCATCCCCCCTCAATTCGAGCCCTGAATATAAGGACAGATGACACATCTGAAAGCAATACAGTTACAAATACCAACATAAAAGTATATATTTTGGAGAATAATATTTCAGACATTTTATTAAAATGACAACAATAAAATATAAAAATATATAAATACTAAATTATTCAAAATAAATAGATTAATATAATATAAATGTAATAAATTAATTTAAATAGGTCTATATCTTTGTTATTACATTATTTTCTGTTACGCCATCCTGCCATTCAGCATGTTTTAATTATTCTAACAATAGAAAACTTTTTATTATAACAAAATGAACAATAAAACAGATTTTAAAAAACAAATTAAAATAAATGCAATGCAATAATAAATAAAACGTATAAAAATGTAATATTATCATATATATTTCATTATAATTAATAAACAACTCATTTCACATTAGTTTAATTTACAGTTAATGTGAATGATCCACTGCAAATCCAGGAATACATAAGGGCAGATGACACATCTGAAAGCAATGCAGTTACAAATACACACAAAATGCTTTTGCTAACATAAAGTATACATTTTAGCCAATATTAGAATCAGACATTTGATTAAAATAACAACAATAAAATACATTTTAAATAAATATATAAATTATTCAAAATAAATAATTTAATAAATTAATTAAAAAATATTTATTTCTTTATTAGTATATTATTCTCTGTTGCACCATTCTGCATCCAGCATCTTTTAATTATTCTGACAACATAACAGAAAACATTTTGTTAGCAAGATGAGTATTAACAATAAAAATAGACTGAAATGATCAAAATAAAATAAATGCAACAATATAATACATAAAACATATAATAAAAATGCAGTAAATAATAAAGATATATGTGACCCTGGACCACAAAACCAGTCATAAGTATACCCGTGCAGTATATTTGTAGCAATAGCCAGCAATACATTGTATGGGTCAAAATTATTCATTTTTCTTTTATGCCAAAAATCATTTGGATATTAAGTAAAAATCATGTTCTATGAAGATATTTTGTAAATTTCTGTAAATATATCAAAATTACATTTTTGATTAATAATATGCATTGCTTAGAACTTTATTTGGACAACTTTAAAGGCAATTTTCTCAATATTTAGATTTTTTTTGCACCCTCAGATTCCAGGTTTTCAAATAGTTGTATCTCAGCCAAATATGTTCCTATCCTAACAAACCATACATCAATGGAAAGCTCATGTATTTCAGCTTTCAGATGATGTATAAATCTCAATTTCAAAAAATTGACCCGAATGGTTTCTAGGTCACATATTCCACTATATTTAATAAACAACTGTGTAACTTATTTTGCATTCATTTTAATTTACAATTAAATATGAATGACAGATAACACATCTGAAATCAATGCAGTTACAAACACACTCATACATAAAAAATAAAAATAAAAAACTTTAGTTTTAATAGTAATAATATTGTTAAGCCATGACTGTGTCTTACAGTTTTTTTCAGCTGCTTACACAAAAAAATCTTCACTTGTCACACAATTTCTGAAACCTGGAACTCAAACACCAGAAGCACACACAAAATCTGCAAAACCATGCACTAATTCTCAGCCTCTGACTCAGTTTTCAATTTCATAAAACACTTTTTGCAAAACACAACACACAATTCTCTATGTAACACACAAAAATCTAACAGGAATTAATATTATGGCAAAAGTGTTTGCAAATGTTTGCTTTTGAGACGTGTTTGTGATATTTTGAATGCAGTGGTTCATTTTGTAAGAAATGTGAGGCATTTTGCCTATGCAGTTCTTGGATTTGCGTGTAAAGTTTTGAAAAAAAGAGGCAAAGTTTTGAAAATGTGTGTAAGCAGGTGAAAAAAAACCTGTACGAACTAGTTTGACCAACTAGCAGTTGCCAAGGGGTAATCAGTCTTACGTTTCCAATACAAAAAAGACCAATCTACCTTTTCATAACTGAATTTTAAAAAGTTATGACCAGTCTTGAAGGAAAAAAAAAATGATGACTAACTTTTTAAGACTAGTCTAAACAGTTTATGCAACCGGCCAGGCTTTGGTGCGTAGATTGAGAGGGAGGGGCGGGGTTTGTTCCGCGCGCACCGCTCGGGGCCGCGCAGAGGCCAGGACGCGCGCGCTCTGCCGCTCGTTCTTTGTCCTCCATTGCAGCTGGTGATCGCAGCTCCGCCGCACAGCGCAGGCCCGAAGTAGCGCAGCCGCTCTGAGGTTAGTGCCCTACCGCGCAATCTCCAGCCATTTCAGCCCCGGCGCAGCCGCACCAAACAACCCGGCAGCGTTTGCCTTTCACACACTCAGATGCAGATCGCGACGATGCGACACTGAACTCGGGATGATATCGAGCGCGTTTGACAGGATGGCAATTATTATTTACCCCGCTCAAATTGGGGCAAAAAGAATCATGGCGCAGACGCAGGCCTTTGGCCTACTGAATTTAGATGTGCGATCGATTCGCTACTGTTTTGTCCAGATGCTAAATGTGATTTCAAGGCTTGGTGGCTTGTGTTTATCTTCTTGATCAAATTTGAATGCGTGTTTAATATCATATTAGCGCTGCAGTGTTATCGATCACTCGACTTTTATATCGCTTTATACAGAGTCGACAGCGGTGCCCGGCTAAATTTGATCTAAAAGATGAACGTATTTCAGATGTTTTGTAGCTTGACTGAATGTTTACTTTAACTGTTTGAAATAACAGTTTGAATTGAGTTAGTGTTTTATATTTCTCTAACAAACTGCCCGCTGTCTTTACACGTAACGTTAACGTTATTATTCACAGTTTGAAAATAACCGCCATTTATGTGTTTGCTATTGATGCTTGACTTCACTAGTCTATATCGATTTTAGTTATTTCGGAGATTCAAACCTACCTTTTTTAATGACTATCTGTGGTTGTTGAAATGTCTTTTCGTGTTTGTGAACGTTTTTCGTGACTTGGTCAAATCAAATGTAACGTTAGGGTTCTCCTGGCAGAGCCTCAGACTGTCAGGCCGTTCAGTTGAACAGAATGAATCTGTAGCTGCGCGAGCTGGTTTATTTATGTGTGTGTGTGGAAGACACCCACGTCATCCTACGTTATTCACGCACACGTTTTTATTTTTGTTTCATATTTTTAAAATATCCAAAACGTTTAGTAAATGTAATCCACACTGCTTGCTGTCCGCGACATGTCATTGCAGTGTCATATTATTCAATAAAATAAAAACATAGCTTAAAAAGATTTTCAATGTGTCATTTAGTTTATTGATACAGCTTTAAATTCTTGCTGAAAATTAATAGTGGAGTATTTTCATGCCAAAATATTATACACAGCAAATGTATATGATGTTATCGAGTTTGATTATTCCCATGTTATTTTGGATAAATACCGAAAGCAGTTAGACTTATAGGCTTTCCAGCCAAACCTCGTCAAAACAATAATGTAAAATAAATATTAATCTTTAGAACAAATTTTGTTGATTATATGTGATGGTTAGTGCCCTCTAGTGGAGTGATGTATAAAGTAATAATAATAGATGCAATGCTTTATGAAAGTGATTATTAGATGGTAATAGAAAGGAACAGGCCCTTTTTCCCTACACACTAAATGTAAACTACTTAGGGTAAATAGCATAATACATTTACACACAGTGTAAATAATTGCTGCTGAAACCTTTTTGTCTTATTTAATGCCACTTTTATGACATTGAGATCACATCCAATGGCAAATTAAAAATGTTTTGTCATGCTGTTTCAGTATAAAAGCATTAATAGAATGTCTTGTTACACTGATGCACCATATGTACTAGTAAAAGGTGATTTGGTAGTCATTATAAGACAATATCATAAGATGTGCTTAAATGCATATCCAAATGAAAATGCATGTATTTGAGCACTTCTCCCCCCTCAAAATAGCAGGTGCATAACACTCACCTCATCTATGAATCTGAATGATGCAGTTGTTTGTGGAATCTGTGTGCTATTGTATTGTTTGTGTGTGTCTCAGTGTGTTTGAGAGAAACTGTATCGGGTGATGGAAGACCACACGATGCATCAGACGGAGCACATGACCACTATCGAGGCCCACGCCGTCGCTCAGCAGGTGGGGCAGGTGCACGTGGCCACGTACACAGAGCATGGCATGCTGAGCGCTGACGAGGATTCGCCGTCCTCGCCTGATGATGACGCTTACGACGACTCTGATATACTTAACTCAACTGGAACAGATGAGGTCACTGCACATCTGGCTGCTGCAGGTAGGTTTTTGCACATTGGTGTACTCTGACTTGTGGTTATCAGATAAACCACTAGATGGCGCACTTAATCCATAAATTGTCAGCCGCTTTATTGCTCAAGATAGAGCAGTTGTCAAGCTCATGGGTTCAATTCCCATGGAATACACAAACAGATACAATGCATATCCTGAATGATATAGAATGTCTAAAAGCAACTGATTTTATTCCCCTAATTCTTTTTAAGGGCCTGTTGGCATGGCAGCAGCTGCAGCTGTGGCAACAGGGAAGAAACGGAAACGGCCGCACATCTTTGAATCGAACCCTTCAATCCGTAAAAGACAACAGACTCGTTTGCTTAGGTGAACTGTATTTTCAATATTGTTCATTGTATTGTAATTGAATATGAGTGGTTTTACAACATAAAGTAAAATAAATTTATAGATAGATGGATTAAAATGTACTGTTACCAGTGTTGTTTATTTTAGTGTTTTTAATACACTATTATAGTATTAATTAATATTTGAATTGGTTATTGTTTTTGTATTTTTAGTTTTCCTTTTAATTTTAGTTTTTTTTTTTTTTTATGTTTTTCTCATTTTATGTCTTATTTTAAATATATATTTTTAATTTAAGGTTAAGTAATTTCGGTGCTTTAAATTTAAATCATTATATTTAAATATTAAAATAAAATGTTAAATATTATATTACTGTGTGTGTGTGTGTATGTATGTATATATATATATATATATATATATATATATATATATATATATATATATATATATATATATATATATATAATGTGTTCTTTCAGTGCTTTTATATATTGTATAGTATTTATTCATTCATACTTTGAATTAGCCTTCATTATTTTTTCAATATGTACTTTATTTTTATTTCAGTTTATTTCAATTTTAGTTCAGATTTTTAATTTTATTAATCTGCTTTTGTTTTTCTTTTTTTCTTTTTTAATTGTTTATTGAGCGATTTTCTATTTATTTTTATTTGAGTTTTAGTAATTTTAGTACTTCTTTCAGTTAGTTGCCAAGGGGGGAAAAAAAGAGAAAATTAAGTTTTTTTTAAATGTAAATTTTTATTTTTAAAATATTTATATTTTAGTTCTGCATTTTTTTTTCCAATAATTCCAATTCCAATTAAATTTTATTTCATTGGAATTGGCATTATTGGGGGGAAAAAGGACAACCTTACTTTTATCTCTTACTATGTCTGCAGGAAGCTGAGAGCAACTCTAGACGAGTACACCACACGGGTTGGCCAGCAGGCTATTGTGTTGTGCATCTCTCCCTCTAAACCGAACCCTGTGTTTAGAGTATTTGGAGCAGCACCATTAGAGAATGTGGTGAGTATATTTATTGTGCTTTTTGCCTTCATATCATTTGCACTGTTTCAGATTTCATCCCTGTTTTGGCATGTCTTGTGGTCAGGTGAGAAAATACAAGAGCATGATTCTGGAGGATCTGGAAAACGCTCTGGCTGAACACGCGCCCCCAGGTGGTGGAGAACTGAGCTCTGAACTGCCTCCACTGACTATTGACGGCATACCAGTGTCTGTGGACAAGATGACACAGGTGGGCAGCAGGTGGCACTATGAGCCAGGAATGCAAGTTATTGAGTTTTCTGCTTTGACATGCAAATTTGACATTTTCTAGGCTCATGAGGCTGCAGTTAAAGTGAGAATAAGTCTCACTTCATCCACTACAGGGCTTTAGCACAGGTTATTTGAAGCCTTTTGGCCTGATATAAGACCACATAACCACTACATTTACCAGCTCGCCTCTTACTCATTACCCCGCATGCTGTTTGGGGCCGGACTGCTGATAGCTAGTGTCCCTCAGGACAGACACACCTTGCTTGGTTTGTGGCAGTTGGAGGCAGGTCTGTGCATGGATCATCAGGTGAGGCTTGTACGCGCGAGTAATTATCCAGCACATCGTGGCCGAGCACAGAGGTTTCTGATTGGCTCCCAAGTGGATTAAAAGCAGAGCTGGGGGAGGGAATGGGCGGCTGATCAGTGTGTTTGGGGCGTTAGATTCCTCTTAATTCCTTTGCCACGTAATTAGACCATCTGCACAAACACAAGGAAGAGCCTACAACTCATGACGCCACTGTGGACAATCTGTTACATGACTTTAAACCGTGTACTTAACAACCATATTTAAGTTTAGATATTTACGTTTAAGCAGTCGTCAGGATTTATTTTTGGCTTTTAATTGCAATTAATTTTATTATATCCAAAGCGTATTAAGAAGCATGTATTATTTTATTATGGATTTATTTTATATGTATGTATACTATATATTTATACAGAAAAGAGCACATTGGTCAATATATATAAGACTGTTGCTTATACTTTTTCTAGTTATGCTTAAACTTGTTAATTTGAATGATTAATCGTGTTTTTTTGATCGGCTTTTATTTTTATTGTTTACATTTTTAATATTTTACATTTTATTTAAATTATTGTAAAGCATTTTATTTGAACTATTTAATTTCTAGTTATGCTTGAATTTGATCTTTATCAGTACAGTGTTGAAAAAAATTTGTTTTTAAATTATCCAACAATCTTGACTGGAAGAATCAAGTTAATTCGTCAAAAAATATGTAGTGATTTTTTTATGTTGAATTAGTTAGTTCTTTTTCTGAAATCCTCCTTCACTAGCTCTTCGCCATGTTGTCGTCTGTCACTGTCCGATGTCAGGCTTACAGCAAGTGTGTTTGTGACAGTGAGAGAGCGGGAAGGAGGGAGGGAGAAGCTCTTTTGGGAACTGATTTATTCCTCCCAAGCCAAATTTAGCCTGTGATGTCGAGGTGAACAGACGTTGCTACAAGAACGCTGTGCAGTACAATCCCTGACCTGCCTATGGAATTACCAAGGGCACTGAGGGCGCTGGGATAAACTCCAACTTCACCCTCAGGATGGAGCTGTCTCTGGGCTAATGGACTGCCCCATACTACTCAGTGTGGATTTTAAAAAAAAGTCAATGGACTTAAGTTAATACCTTAAAAATTCCTCTCTAGCACTGCTTTTTAAGGGTTGTAATGGCATTACCTTACATAAGCAAGTTGGCATTCTTGTAGAGAATTTTTATTTTTTGCATTTATTAGTATATTTATTTATTACCATATTAGCAGATTTGAGGAATACAATAAGCGATTCACCATATGGAGGCAAAAAGACACAGGAAGTGCTTGCAATACAAGCACTTCCCTTTCACACCCTTTCACACAGATTTTATTTTTGCAGAGGCCATGCTTCGCTCTGCCACTCCCAGTTTTAAAATTCCCGCAATGATTATGAGCGCCCTTTGTTGCTTTGCAGGCCCAACTCCGAGCATTCATTCCAGAAATGCTAAAGTATTCCACAGGCCGTGGGAAGCCTGGCTGGGGGAAAGAGAGCTGCAAGCCCATCTGGTGGCCGGAGGACATTCCCTGGGCCAACGTACGCAGTGACGTCCGAACAGAGGAGCAGAAACAGAGGGTAGTGTTGGGTGCTCATATTACAACTGGGTTTTGAAAGATTATTATTATATATATATATATATATATATATATATATATATATATGGAGACTATTTACTTTTATTTTGAGAAATTTGGTTTAAAATATTCACATTTTATTTTATATGCACTGCTATTACAGTACACAGTAAACATTACACTAAACATATTTTTGTACGAAAAATGTCTCGAGTGATGACGCAAACAAGTTATTGAATCAGCCACACCATCGTTTTGTCAGCTTTCCACAAAATGACAAATGAATTGAGACAAATGAGCTAAAGCTTGCATCATGTTGACCTATCGAGCGCTTACTTCCGTTGGAAACAGGTGTCATGGACGCAAGCCCTGAGGACTATCGTTAAAAACTGCTATAGGCAGCATGGGAGAGAGGACCTGCTCTACGCCTTTGAGGACCAGATCACCACACAACAAGTTGCCACAACAACCACTCACAGCATTGCACACCTGGTGCCGTCACAGACCGTAGTGCAGACGATCAGTAATCCTGATGGAACAGTCTCGCTCATACAGGTGAGCTCATGTCCCAGCTGTGGGAACAGCTGCACGGTTGTTTTTCACTATGATATAAACTAGCTCCACTGGAGGACTTCATTTAGATCAGGGGGATACCAAAATATTGAAAAATAGCTAATAAGTCATAGTCAACACGAAAATATATATTTACTGTTTACTTCTTCAGGGCTTCCGAGTGTCTTAAAAAAAAGTCTTACATTTAGTTGTATCAAATTTAAGGCTTTAAAAATCTTAAATTGTACAAGAAAGTCTTAATTATGATTTCAAGAGGTCTTAAAGTTGGGGATGGAAAGACCAGAATTGCGTTATGGCTGAATGTGACGTTTAAACTTCAAAAGAAGTAAAATAAACGTGAGCACTGCACGTTCAAAGTCCGGTGCTGTGCTGCTTTGTGTTCTGCCGTTACTGGGGAAACAGTTATATTTCTACCAAATGCTCCACCTGCTGTCAGAGAATGAATGAGCATTTTCAATAAAACTGTTGTTTTGTTCAGAGTTCAGACAAATGCAAAAATCGACCCATGTTTTTACCTTGCAAACACGCAGAGCTTTAAATGTGAACTGGTGGATCGATAAGCGGACAATGCATTATAAAAATCTAAACTGTATAGGGGTGTGCGATATGTATGGTCTGCGATAATATCGTAATTGTTGTTTTAACGATGTGTGATTTGATATTATCGAGTATATCGCGAAAAGCAACACCTACAGAGTGCGTGCATACATTACATGATGAAGTCTAGCAGGTTGGACTAGTGCGCGTGCGCTTTTATAGTGCGTTCTTTCACTGCATGAATCAGTCTATTAAAATGCACTTAGAATTATCACATAATTCAAAATATGGGGCAGAAAATGTGTATATTTATATAATTTCACATAGTTAATATCACACGAAGAGTGTCGTTTTTTTCTCCAAAAGTCAGCATGATTACAAATGTGACTTTGATTTTATACAACAGTTCAATAAACAAGAAGTTAATGTTGAGACTTACGTTTTAGACACCATATTTCCTGTTTTTTCTCTATTTTCTCCAACAAAAATATTTCCAAACACAGCCACAACGCTGTTTTGCTTCTCTGAGTAGCATGACGGTTTTTGTTCCTGAATGAATCAACCGTTTAAATGATTCGGTTCAGTCGCAATGACTCACTTAACAGTGATTTGCTGCCACCTACTGGCAGTTTTAATTTCACATTTAAGGTACCTTTTCATTTTTAAAATAATTTCAAACATTAGTTTTCAGTGTTTTATATTTAAAATATCAAAACATTATTTATGCATTTGTAACTGCGGGTAAAAGTATTCCATGTCCCTAAGATCTGCATTAAACAGTGTGTAAATACATCTAATTGCCACTTCTAATGCAGCTTCTGTGTTTCCTCTGCATTGCAAAGATCAGTTTTGTTGATACTGATTTCATTTGCTTGGTAAAAGCCCAAATGCAAGACTTTGACGCAAAAGATGGTGCACACTTTTAGAAAAAATGGCTTAAAGGTAAAAATGGCCATAAAACATGTTGGAAATGATTAATTTCTATCACTGCTGTGAACTGACCACACAGAATATGAAGAATATCAAAAAATTCAGGAGTCAGCTGTCAATTAGAGATAAGATATCAGCACAGTAACACACTCAGCAAAATATTGTCTAATTATCGTTATCGATAAAATCCCAGAAAATTATCAAGACATCATTTTTTGTCAATATTGCACACCCCTAATTTATTTAATTGATAGAATAATTTATTGATAATAATTGTTTAAATCAATATAATAATTAATACTTTTGACTTATCCATTTTCTTAAAAATGGTTTAAAGGCTGAAATGTAAAGTTTATCATTTTATAAAACCTTTTATTTTTGTGAAAACTTGTATCTAAACTATAAAATGTACTTTTTACAGTAATTTTACAGTTTAATATGGTACTATAGACATTGCCCTACCCAGCTCATATGGTATTAATTTTATTTGTGCATGTCTTAAAAAGGTCTTAAACTTGAGCTTAAAAATCCTGCAGAAATCTTGTTCTTTAATACATGTAACTTGTAAAATTTGTCTAAATTTTATCTACTATTTACAGGTTTTTTTAATTTAATTTTTAATTTTAATTTTTTTTTTTTTTTTTTTTTTTGGGAAAGAAAATTACCTCTTTTTTCATTTATATTGTATCATTATATTATTTTTTCAAATATATTGATCTTTTACAATGTTACAAAAAATCAAATAAATTTTTTTCTTTTGAACTTTTTATACCTCAAACAATCCTGACAAAAAATCATGGTTTCCACAAAAGTATTATGCTACACAACTGTTTTCAGTATTTATAATAATAGTAATACATGTTTTTTTGAGTACCAAATCAGCATATTACAATGATTTCTGAAGCATCGTGTGACACTGAAGACTAGAGTAATGGATGCTGAAAATTCAGCTTTGCCATCACAGAAATAAATTACATATAAATAAAATAAATTAATACAGAAAAGTTCTAATATATTGTAATAATAAAATAATTGTAAAACTATTTGACTTTTTTTTTTTTTTTTTTTTTTTACTGTCTTTTTGAGATTTACAAACAATCCTTTAAGCATAAGAGACTTCTTTCACAAACATTAAAAATTCTTACCAACCCCAAACCTGAAATGTTAATTTTTGTTATGCTTCTAAAATAATTATATAATTTGGAAAAATAAATAAAACTATATATAATTGAAAAAAAAATTAAATCATTAATGGTCACATTAGAGTATTTAAATATTATTACAAGAGTATTCTAACATATAAATTAACTAATCCACAGGTTGGAACTGGAGCCACTGTAGCAACACTGGCAGATGCGTCAGAATTGCCAGGCACAGTGACGGTGGCCCAGGTGAATTACTCCACAGTGACAGATGGAGAGGTAATGTCAACACACACACTTTCATATCTGAATATTCTATGAGTTTGCATCTCCTGCTTGTTCTGTCCTTACACACATACTGTGCTTTAGGATATCTCTCTTTCTTCACACCTATTATTTTTTGTCTGTCTCTAAGGTGGAACAGAATTGGGCCACACTACAGGCAGGCGAGATGACCATCCAGACCACGCAACCGTCAGAAGCCACGCAGGCTGTGGCCTCCTTAGCCGAAGCTGCGGTAGCTGCCTCGCAAGAGATGCAGCCAGGGACAACTGTTACTATGGCACTCAACAGGTACTCATGGGAAGTAGCAGTGAGGTTGGGGTCGGAGGACCAGAGGAAGGAAATTCTGAACCACAGCAGCACCTAGGTGCAGATTTATGTCCCCAGGGGCTTGTTACCTGAGCCTGTTCTCCTGTTTATCACAAGCAGGCAGCTGCAGCAGCAGCCCAGAAATACAGCACAACGGTTCATACTCCATTCCCACAACAATTAGGCTGAGGAGGCATTGTTTTCTGCTCAGCGGCCTTCATTAAAGCAGTAAATCCACCATCAGTCAGCTGAGCATAGTCAGGACATCTATAAACGGAACCAAAAAAAGTGTTATTTTCCTCTACTAAAGCCCCATAACACTGTAAATAGCTTCATTTTTATCATTATCTCAAAGGAAGTCATAATAGACTGTCTTTAAACTCTATTTGGTATAGAAACTTGTTTACATAATGCAAGAAAAAAGTACTTTGTTAAATTAAAATTGACATTAAAAGTCATAAGTATAACATAAGCCAGATTTGTAAGATGCTAAGTCGTAATGAGTGCTTAAAAATCATTGAGGTAAGACAAAAGTAACGATTAAAATTGACGTTCAAAGTCAAAAGTGTGAATTTATTCAAAATGATCAGGTACTAAGTTTAATTCAGAATTCAAAAAAGTAATTCAAAATTATGACAGAAAAAGTCAAAATTTTAAAAAAAAAAAACTTATAATTTAGACATTTTATCAGGAGCTTTTTTACATTTTTTTTGGTGCGTCGATTTAGACTTCACGTAATAATCTCAATTTACTATGTCATAATTTTATTTAGTGTCATAGTTATGACTTGTCAATTTTATCTCTTCATGTCATCTTTGTCATGATTATGACTTATGCTTCAATTTTGACTTTTTATCTCATTTTAATTTTTTATCATAATTATAACCCAAAATTTTGAAATAATGACAAAAATGATACCTTGTCAATTTCAGCTTTTCATGTTAGCATTGTCATAATTATGACTTCTGTTTCAGTTTTGACATTTTATCTCATTAATTCAACTTTTTAATCTCATAATTACAGCTCAATGTTGTTGTAACTAATGACAAACTTTGTCAAAATGATGACTTGCCATTTTCAGCTTTTTGTCAATTTTCACTTTGTCATGATTATGACTTAGTATGTCAATTTCAATTTTGTCTCATATTTACAAATTACAAATTCTAAATTATGACATGCTTGTCAATTTTGGCTGTTCATGCCAATTTCCATTTTGTCAATTTCAGATTTTTCTCTTAATTGAAATTTAGAAAATTTAAATGATGATGACTTTGTCATAATTATGATTTACCAAAGCATGATTTTTTTCTTAAGTGACAGAAATGGACTTGCGTATTTTGGACATCTATCATCATGAGAGCCAGAAGAACTTGTATGGAAGAGTGTTTATTATTTTCTGTTGCCTTTTGATTGACTTCCTACACTAGGGGGCAGTACACACCAGTCCACATCAATGCACTTCAAATCCTGCTTAAATCCTGTATAAAGCATTATGGAAAAAACGTTTATGAAAGCGGGGTTATTGTGAGATTATTTCCTGTGTGTGTGTGTGTGTGTTGCAGTGAAGCAGCAGCTCACGCGGTGGCGACATTAGCAGAAGCGACTCTTCAGGGAGGAGGACAAATCGTGTTAGCAGGAGAAACGGCGGCTGCAGTTGGAGCTTTAACTGGCGTTCCGGATGGCAGTGGTACGAACCTCCTCTCTATATCACAAGCAGCCACGTTTACCCTCTTTAGTCTCCTTACACACTCACTGACTGATGAAGCTTAAACAGAAAAGTTTAAGGTATGTGAGTTTAGCTTTAGCTATGTGAGGGCACGTATGTGTCTCATGTAAGGTGTGTCAGAGTGTGAGGAAGTCCGTGGAGGTCTCCTGAAATCCCCGGGGTGTTTGTGAGACAGATGGTGCGTGTGTGACCTGTGTCACAGACTCCAGCCTCTACACTTCTCGCTAATCCTCGCTTTGCTTCAACCACTAAGCGCTCTGCATATGCACGGCAGCCTCTAGTACTAGTGCTTACACATGCATTAGAAGCCATGTTACAGTGGAATAGCAGCGCTAATGTATACTGGAGGCATTCGTACATTCTGTGTAGTGAAGTGGCACATAACACATTTCCTTTTTTAGCTATGATATATTGGAGGTTTTGTTGAAAGAAACTAGAATATCATCAAAAGTGTATGCATTTTTGTCTTCTGACTATAACATTCTTCCAGTCAAAGTATTGCAACCCTTTGTACTTCTGTAATGCGACATTTCCGATGTCAGCAGAAATGGAAAATTATTGGAGAGGAAGAGCAAGTTGTTTGATTTTCATTTAAGATGACAAAGACAAACATTTTTTAGGGATTGACCAATATTACAATTCTGGCCAATGCAATAAGCACATAAATCGTTTGATGTTATGGCTAATAATCAATAAATGGCTAATATCAAAAATAAAAATGCTTTACAATAAGGTTCCATTTGAACACATTCCTTTAATATGAACTAACCATGAAAAATAATTATAAATAATAATTTTGTGTTAATGTTTATTTCAACATTACTGAGATATATTTTTAATAACTAAAACTCGCAAAGATTAATGAATACTTTTACAAATGTATTGCTCATGTTAGTCAATGCATTAACTAGTGTTGTTAACTAATGGGAACTTATAATAAAGTGCTACGCAAAATTCTATAGTCATTAATAAATTTAATAAAAATAACACTTATGGATTCAAATGTAACAATTAAAATATCCAATATCGGCCAATATATTTTTAATATTAACTGATAACAATCAATATGGTGCATCCTTATTTTGTTCTTTTTTATAATAATTCATTCATTAACAGTAAGTCAAGAAACATGCATTTGTTAAATAAAAATTATTACATTAAATGTCATGAGTATGACATGAGTTGAAATTGTCAAGATGAGATTTAAAAAGTCATTTATGACATAAAAAAAAACAAAATGAGAAAGTCAAAATGATCAAAAATCGGACATTAAAAGTCATAAGTATGAATTTAGTAGAAATTATCAGTTACTAAGAGGAAAAAGTCAGAATTATTAGATTAAAAAGTCAGTTATAAAAATTTGATGTCATATTTTAGATGTTTTCATATTGATTTTTAATCATTATTACGACTGTCTATTTACACTACATCATAATTATGACAAATAATGAATAATGACAATTGATGTGGTGCATCCTTAATTTTTTGTTTATTTATTAAGATGAATTTATTAACAGTATGACCTTTAACAAAGTAAACGGTGTCTGTTTTGATTTAATGTTGATTTTAATGGGTAAAATGATTGGTCCAATCATACCTGGCCATTTCCCAGTGACCTATCCTACCCAGTGTCCTAGTTTACCCCAGTGACCAAAGAGAAGCCCCTCCTCATCCCCCTCCTAACCCCCCAGGAACCCTCTTAAAGGGCTTTGATCCTCCATTATCAGTGCATAGTCTAATCACAGAGCCAGCTGTCAGCACCGGGAAGCCCAGTCTATAAAACACACACACACACACACACACACACATACACTCACATGACATTAATAGAATAGACTGGAGCAAGGGGTGTATTTAAACATAAAAGCTGATTAGCAGGCATTAAAACTACATTTAAAGACATGGGTGTCAGGCCTTTCCCCGCTCTTGGTATAAATATTTGACCATGGTTGTGATATTTACTTTGCTTTTAATATTTCATATTATTGGATCAGTCATATGTAAAAATTAAGGTTTATTAGGAATCGTACAATGAAAAACGATTTAGCTAACATATTGGGTCCCACTGCTTAGAAGGGGGATTGTAAACTCACTATCTCTTAATTGACCATCTGTTGATTTCTTTTTCCCCTTTTATCTTTAAATTGTTTTGTGAATGAAGAAAAATTGCATGATAAGAGGATGTCACTTTATATAACACTGTACTGACCTTGTGTACAGAGAATGCTAGTACGTCCCGTTTCCCACATACGTAACCGAGCGTGTTGACTGCTCATCTGAACCAGCAGTGAGTCCCAGAGAGCCGTTTCTGCCCAAAATGAGACCCTCACCTTTAAGCTGCGTAATTAAACCTAATTTACGCTTGAGCATTGGGAGGCTTGGGAGAGAGCGTAGTCAACAACAGACACTTGATGGACAACCAGCGTTTATTGACCTTATTCAATCAGTGAAATGGCAGTGCGGGTGCAGCTTTGAAGTGGCCTGTCTGAGGTAATCGGGACTGATTTACGTTTCCTGCTCCAGTGGCCCTCTTTCGCTCCGTAAGCCTCGTAGAAACCCTCAGTGTCAGAGTGATTGAGGGTTTGTAAGCACTTCACTCAAAAAAACAATGCTTCCAAACTCCCCGTCAATTATTGAGACACGATGTGATTACGAGAAATCAGAGCAGCTGGATTGAGTCACTCATATGCCATGTGGGGAAAATGATTTTCTGATGTTCTTTTTAGGGGGGAATCTCACAAAGAAATGTCTTGAGTTTTTAATTGCAGTATACATTGAGAGAGAGAGACACTTTTTTTTTTTTTTTTTTTTTTTTTATGTTAAAAAAAAATTACACACACACACACATATATATACATATATACACACACACACACAGAGAGAGAGAGAGAAATGTACATATGTAAACATAAACAAAAAATAGCAAAATAAATTGTATGTAAAGTTGTGCTATATTTTATATTTTTATATATATATATATATATATATATATATATATATATATATAGTGTATATATATGTGTGTGTGTGTGTATATATGTGTATATATATATATATATATATATGCACACATATATTTACACCAACACACATCATTATTCAGGTGTTATTTAAGTTTTTAATATTTAAATGTTAAATCATATTGTTTTGTATTTTAATATGAATTATGCTTTATTAGTTATAATTATGACAATGATTAGGAAATTTAATTGTCATTGTTTTATACATTATTATAAAAACTTTACAATTTAAATTAGTGTAATATTTATTTGAATTTACAGTAATTCAAATTAGGCGGGTTGCTTGATTGTCATGTCAAAGTTGTCCTTAAAAATGAGCCTAATTTTATTACCTTTTTTATTTATTTACCTTTTTATTTTATTCTATTTTTTATTCATTTGTATTTTGTGATGAAAATTTCTTGACAGTTTTTGTGAGAATTACCTTAAGAGGTCGTGAAAGGATTCTGGGGCAATAAGACAAAATCAACATTTCTTTATGCCTGTTTAAGATATATTTAAGGTCAAAACTGATCTGCTTTTGTGTTAAGCTGCGATTATACGCAACATTTAGCTTGGGGAAATTGTGTCGGCTTGAAAAGATAAACTAACTGAAAGGCTAATTGGCGAGTTTGATTGAAATATGAGCCCTTCATTGAGACGCTGGGATGGGGTTGCGCATCGTGAGACTCTTTTAGGCACATTTATATCAGAAACACGTAATGCAGAAGTACAGTGGCCTACAGGTACCATAAAACTTACTGGATGAGTTAACTAGTTCCATTTAGTTCTGACCTTCCGCTTTGCCCGTATGAGTTTGGGGCCCGGAGAGATTGGCCACCCTCCCGCCCGCTCGCCCCATGTGACTGCAGCAGTAATCCAGGCTGCTCCGCTCACAGTTGGGCATAGAAAGAGAGGTAGATTGAGAGAGAAAGAGAAACGGAAGCTGGGAGCGGTCGCCTCAGTTACTCCATTGTTCCGCATTGCAGTGTGATGCAGTAGCCCTGCCCTCAGCCCGCTTTTTAGGGCCGGCCCTATCCATGTAGCACGCAAACTCTTAACATGGCCGCTCGATTGCGCACACGCTCTGCAGCCTCATCCGACCGCACTTCTAAAGTCCCCTCCCTCCAGCTGTCTCAAATAACAACTACGAACGTCCCAAACCACTAGGCCGCCACCTACACTGATGACATCATAGTTGTGTCAGCTATAACAGAAATGGTCTTGAATAAATGTAACGGGCCTGTGTCTCATCCCAGGTCTCGTCCAGATTCCAGTCAGCATGTATCAGACTGTCGTCACCAGTTTGGCCCAGGGAAATCGACCCGTTCAGGTGGCCATGGCTCCTGTAACCACGCGCATCGACAACACGGTGACGCTTGACGGACAGGCGGTGGAAGTGGTGACCCTAGAACAGTGACATACTCTACCCCTGCAGGTGTGTGGGACAGGACATTCGGCGCCTATGTGAACAGCTGCTGGAATATAGTGTAAAAATAATATTTGAAGCTGTTCACATACGTCTGCAGGGGGCTGGAAAGTTTTTTCTTTTTCTTTTTTGCATTGTACACAGTTCATTGTCTTTTTCTTTTTTTTTCCCTAGTGTTGTTAAATTTGTTAGTCTTTTTTTTTTTTTTTTTTTTTTTTTTGCTGATGTTTGATAAATGTATTGCAGAGGATACTTAGAAATTACAGGCTAATTGTTTCTCTACAATTACAGTGCAAGAAAACAAAATCAACCACATTTGATTCAAGAGGTTTGTACGTGAGCGTGTGTGTGTGTGTATATATATATATATATATATATATATATATATATATATAAATATATATACATATATACACATATACATATATACATATATATATATATATATATATATATATATATATATATGCATATTGCGAAACATCTTGTGCCATATTTGAGTCATTTCATTAATATATTGTGTAAATTGCATTGAGTTTAGTGTTAGATCCCATTGACTACTGAGATAACATGCATGTTTGTTTTTCTTTTTGTCAGTCTGTATAATATAGAATTCTTTGTATGCATTTCACATTATCTCCCAATGTAAAAAATGGTATGACCTTGAATAATTATGTGGTATATTGAATGAGACCACCATTTCCTGTCGGTACAGAATTGTTCTGAAATTTGAGTACTGTTGCTCAGTGCTATCTATAGACTTTCACTGAATTGTACTATTAATCGATAACTATAAATGTTGACGACTTACCAATGATGAGGCTGAAGATGTAGCACTCCATATCGTTCAACTTTTATACTTCAGAACATGAACTTTGCATAGCTGATTCTGTTATGAAACTGCTGGGGAAAATGTTTTATTTATTTTTTATTTATTTTTCTAAATGTTTTTGTTTAGATGTGCGCTCATATCTTTAGAACAACATAAAATCACACATTGAAAGAGGTAAAGGTATGATAGAGGACATATTCTGATTTTATTGCATATATTGCAAAGTGAAAGAACCATAAATTCATATCTCTTTCTTTATCTCTCAAGCTCTCGTATTGTTTCTACAATGCAGATTTGTGTGGCAAATATGGATTTTTTGTTACTGTTTAGCACCTCTTTCACCCATAACCCATCAAGTTTTCTGCTCCTGGTCGGATTGAATTTTTATACGACTGTAAAACCTCATACAAGATCCATTTTATGTACATTTTGTAAAATATAAGGTTTGATGAAACCGAACTCTCCAGTGTTGCCGGTGAATGAATGATGGTGACTTTGGCAGAGTTTGTCTTTCCCTTTTTATCCAGTCTTGGAAATAAAATGGCCACTATTCAAAATTGTGCCTTTGAAAATTATTACACAGAAATAATCACAGGTGACATAAATAAAGTGCATTTGCTTTCAGAATACAGATACGTAAGAGTACATAATAAAATACTTGTACAATTTATTAAGGAAATTCACAGTGCCATTATAGTTCATTATATTCCAGAAGTTAAAATTTGGCCTCAATGGGAGATCAACGTGTTTTACATCATAATTGTGTTCATGTTGCTAAATTGCAGATTTTAGCTCAGCTGCAATGCTGTATTGACCAGTCAGCATCCAGAACTAAAACTGTATTGTGCCTTACTAAACCAATAGTGTCATAAATCCAAGATTTAAGACAAAAATCAATATAAAAGTTGGTAATCTATGTGCATTTAGATGTCACTCATGTTACGTCAAGGTTACTAGTCATCGTCCACTTGTTTTTATAAAGTTAAATAATCCCATCGCTAAAACTCCATGACCTCTTTACAAAAAAAAAAAAAAAACCACATGGTGACATCCGCACCCCACCTCCAGCTTGTTGTGATGGATGGGGCTCCTGTTGCATCATAAACCCTGATCCCTCCCTCCTGCCTAAAACCTGGATTTAAGGCCTGTGTCCTTCTGCCGAGGGAGGAGGAGGAGGAGGGAAGCGCACTAATCCATCAGGCACCGCGCACATCCCAGCATCCCACTCCACTTCCAGATTATCAGTGCGGAGCAACACGATCGGAGAGAGACTGTCTAATCCCTGTCCCACCACATCCGTTCAGAACAGAGCAAAACGAGAGGGAGATGTTAAGGGAAGCATGTAGGGAGAGCGAGGACTTGTGTGTTTGTGGTTTCCAGGTCATGGTGGCAGCTGGCAGGAGCTGCTCAGTGCACGCGTGCGTCAGTCGTGAGCTGCAGATTAAGGGACTCTTATTAGCACGTTTTCTGAGAATCGCCCCTGGCCCCACCCTCATCCCGTCCAAGTGCTCGGGCCAATCTGTTCCTCAGTCGGGGCCGTGTTCACAGAACAACGTTTAGCTCTGATCCTAATACATAACCACAATTCTATTTTAACATCAGAGCGTTACGTACCTGATATAAGTGTGATGTCATACATAAGACCATTGACAAGTATAGTTCAATCACTGAGCAAATTTTTGCAAACCAGATACTTACGTAACCTAAATACAAGGGGTCCAAAGGGGTATTTTTCTCATTTAATATAATTTTTAAAAAAAAATTTATAATAATAATAAATTACAACAAGGTTGAATTCATGACGTTTTCAATTTTACATTTATTAATTTAATTTATAAATATCATATTGTTCAATGTTAATTCAGAAAACATTAAATAATGTCAATGTATGCAACCTGAATGTTAAAAGTGCATTAGTAAATGTAGAAATTGTTATTGCAATTGATTGATTATTGCAATCACTTGTTCCCCAAAGATAAACTTTGTTTTAAGATTTGTGTAATCAGCTAATACTAGAGTTGGACAGACAGAGGGAAACTGGAAATTAAACGAGTTTTGCTAACACAAGCAGGCCAAAGTTACCATAACACTGTCTCAGAGCTGTAAATGTATAGGAATCCTCATTAGTTTTATCTTTTTATGAGGGTTGCCATTAGCTCGAACAAATGCTAAATGGCTGTCTGGTGGTATTGTGTCATCAGGGGAATATGGGGCAGAGAAATTGATTGTGTTAAGGAGAGGATATGGCTCTGACGGGGCTGACGGCTCCAGTCTCTGTGGGGGGGCTTGTTCCTCCAGCCTGGAGCTGCACAGACTCTGGGGCAGAGCTTTAATCTCTACTAATCGTATCTTAATACACACTACATCCCTCTGGCCCTCTTTCTTACACACACACACACACACACTCATAGACGTGCATGCTAGCAGTAGCTCTGAACTAATGGATTATCCCCCTACTAAACCCAACCTACCTGTCTGTCTGTCTATCTATCTAATCAGAAAATATTCAGATTGTTATTCAGAGTATTGTTCAGAAATCTATCTATCTATCTATCTATCTATCTAGCTATCTAATTATCCAGTCAGAATATTCAATATCTATCTGATTGATATCTGATTCATATCTGATATCTGATTCATCTATCTGATTCATATTGCTTATCAGAATATTCGAAAATCTGATTAAATTATATACTGTTCAGAACTATTCAGATTTTATTCAGAATGTTATTGAAATATCTCTGTCTGCCTGTCTATCTATCTATCTATCTATCTATCTATCTATCTATCCATCCATCCATCCATCCATCCATTCAGAGTATTCAAAAAATCTGATTGATAATATTCAGATTATTCAGAAAACTGTTCATCCAACTATCTATCTATCTATCTATCTATCAATTCAGAATATTCAAAAATCTGACTGAATGATATATAGGCCTATTATTCACAAATATTCAGATTGTTACTCTGAATATTATTCAGAATCTGTCCATCCATCTATTTGTTGTAGCATATGATGTTAATGATAGAATATTAGTAATTAGTAATTATCTATTTCTAAAACAACATGCAGATATACACACACACTTATATTACCCTTAAATAAATCTTTCCTCAACACAAAATAAATACAGTTAAAAAAATGCAGATGCTTCCTGAGGTAGAGGATTTTTTCCCACCACCACCATCATCTTTCTTACATCGATGATGTTCTCACCATCACACACACCTCGACACCAGACAGTGCGTAAGAGAGATGGACCCTAATCTCATTCCACTAATGCTCTCTTTACATTAGAGTACAGACCGAGCTCTGTCTCAGCCATGCTCTTTCTTTCTCTCCTAACCCGGGATTATTCACTGAATGAGAGAGAGAGAGGGGAGGTCGGTACAGAGGAGGGGGCCTGAAAAATGCTGTGTAACCCGACCCGGGCGGCCCATCTGGAGAAGGCCCACATGGACAGAGATTTCCCACAAAGCAATTACTGCAGCAGAAGTTTCGGCAAGAATCTGACACAATGTTCCTTTCTTCTCCAATATACGCATATTTGCTTTGGATTTTCTGACATAGGCAGGTAAACAACACACAGGTGAACAGCACTAGCAGAGATACTGAGAATAAACCAATGGAGAAACCAAGATATTGATAAGAAAATTAAAAAAAAAAAAAAAAACAATAGAGAAACCTATGTTTAATGGGATATTGCAATGCATTTGGAAGGGTACCTAAAGTGAGGGCTGCAACCACTATAGTAGGTCAAAATGGTTCTTCAATGACCAATATTGAATATTTGACTGCATTGTTTTCTGTCTAACTGCTCCTAAATAACGCATAAACATAAATTATCAAACAAATTCATTCAGATTCAGTACATCCTCAACAGAAGCATTCCCCATCAACCAAAAACCTTAAGATAGTGATTGACACTAGGAATAATAACATTAAACTTCAATGATGGCTATAATGTTTTTCATATTGTCATTCATTCTGTACGAATAGATTTATGCAAAAGGAGATAAAGAGTACTTAATCCAGCAATCCTCTCCTCACCTACATTAGCAGCCCCTGACCCAGTTACAGGGCCGGCCTCTCCCTTTACCAAGCGACAAAACACAAGCTGTTTCACACAAATGCCAAACCACTGAGTTCTCCAAGAGCTGTGTTTCATACAGTCATTTTTTATTTATTTTGAACTTGAGACTTTGATTAGCAACGTATAATTCAATGCTCTATTTTGGCAGACACAGACCAAAAAAGATAAATAAGCCAGACCGATCCAACACAATGAGATTCACAATGGCACTAGAATGAAAACCAAACATGGCCGACTAGTATCAGCGAACAGCTTGGATCAATGATAGAAGCATCATGAGCTTTGAGACTGTGGTGTGCAGTGGGGGAATATTTGAATTTCACCCCAACCAGCACTACTCACAGTCACTCACTCAGGGGGCGGAGCCTGTGACATTACTGAAACGCAGTTTCGAACCTGTGCTCTCAATTCTTCAGAGATTGATATCCACGCTTCACAGTGGAGATGTTCTCAGGTAGTAGTTGGCAAGTCTAGAACCACCGGATCTGACTACCTCACCAGTGTGAGTTCTACCATTGCCAAATACCGTCGGAGAACCTTCGGGTTTTGTTCTTGAACTCCGTAGCAGAAGAGTAAAGGGCTGTTCTTTGCCACAACAGACATACAGTAATACAAATTAACTTTTATTTCATACTAAAGATACTTTAAATGAAAGGTAAGAGATGAAATATTATTGAAGGTCTTCATTGGGCCAGAAAAAATGGCTCTTACTAGTACCTCTTAAAACTAAAGGTTCTAAAAGGAACTTTTTTATATAGCAGTACAATAGGAGAACCATTTTGGGTTCTCCAAAGAACCCTTATTTTTTTATTTAGTGTGAATAATATTTTAATAATCTAAAGAACGTTTTTTCCACTTTAAATACCCTTATGTGCAATGGAAAGGTTAAATGTTCTTTGTGCCAACTGATATCAAATACCAAAAAAAAAAAAAAAAAAACAGCATATATGCATAAAATAGCCTCTAAAAAGTCAAAAAACTCAACTGCACATCCTTTTAATCAGCAGCTATAGCATTGCATAAAAACAGCAAACTGTTTATGAAAAATTTTGCATTGATCGATGAAGATGCAGTTGCTTCCAAGAGGAGATGAATATCTGAATATCCGTCCTCCAGTAATGACAGTTCATGGCATCTGATGCAGACAAACCATTTTAGTGTCAAAATGCATTTGTGTTTAGTATCATAATCATCTCTCTGCAAAAACCACCGCGACTACTTCTTTTGGGGTTCAGCTGCAGTGAGATTATTGAACTTTCGGCTTTCCGCAGCAAAGGTCGCTTCTTATGTTACACTGGGCAGAAGGACTGAAAATAGAACATGACTGCCTAAGAGAGGATCAATCACGCCAATGGCCTGCTGTCTGTCCTTTGTGATCACATGATTTTTAGCAGCATTTCTGTCTTGTCCCATATTGGCACTACACATAATTGCTCAACGTATATATAAAAAAGCAAAAATGTGCTAGTGCCAAAACAGGCAAAGAAGAGGGACAAGAGCGCATCCGAGAGTTTTGAATCTGTACCCACTTACACCAGAGAAGCAAACCGGATATCATGTGGTTCTTTCTCTGCTCTGTTTATGGCCCTTTGGTAATTCACTGATAGTGTGCTTTCACAGTGAATTCTACCAGTGCCATACACAGAACAGGAGTCTGTCAGCTTCACCCCTTTAAGAAACCTGCAGCCTCCAGCAACACCAATGAAAGAACGACAGGGCAGCGGGGAGGAGGGTGTATGAGGGGAGGTGGGGGGAGATTTGGTTAAGGAGGTTGAGAAGAACCCTTCTTCCTAAAGGGAATAGAAAGAGAGAGACAGAGAGTGAGAAAGGAACGCAAAAGTGCATCATAGGAGATTCAGAGAGACAGCAAGCTAAGAATGCAGTACAGAATAACCCGGTGTAATGATGAAAAATGTTAAATCAGTGGAGGCAAAGACTAGTTAGGACATCTGGCAGATGCTTTTTGTCTAAAAAATTTGCACTGTATTTAAAGATAAGATGCTGTATTTCAGTTCACACATTTCCTGGGAATCGAACCCATGACCTTGGCAACCTTGGCTTTTCTATCACCAAGCTCTACTGTTTGAGGTGCCTTCAAAAAAGGCTCCTATAATTTATTTCAGTTATGTAGAATGAAAACAAAAAAATGTTTTGAAGGCATTTCAAAGCCTTCAAAACTTTTCCGAGCTATTTCTTTTGTTGGATTATCACTGAGATTATAAAGGACACACTAGTGATTCTCCACATGGATAGATGGGTAGAGCATTTTCAGTCAAATGAATCACAAAATGCTGACATTATCCTCCATCGTGCTCAAACAGACATTTTAATTAGCTTTTGAGAAGATTAAACCAAGTTGTATACATAATCATAATACTTTATACTGAGGAAGGACTTGCATCTCCTTAACGAAGAGTCTCTTCCTCGGATGAAATTGTCTTTAGATAATCTTCAGAGATTATCAAACAAAGTTCTGGATTTACACCAAAAGGATGATCCCTTTACTGTGAAATGCATGTCCAAGTATGATGGGGGTAACATCACAAAAGCATTTATGTCCTTCAAAACACAGCAAACAATTCCTGAGCAATAAAAGCCTGCAGAGATCCATCAACATGAACGTCATCATAACCACTGTCTAAAATGACACGAGAGACGCCATGTTGCTGGGTTCACTAGCCTTAAGCAAAAAACCCAACACTACGTTATCAAACACACAGCACCCAAGAGAGCTTGCTGCCTTTGAGAACCCATATCTTCTGGTTACACGCCATCTGCTATAGAAGAAGCCACCAGACCTAGAGCACCCTCCTCCCCTATAGATGAATCCTGCAGCCCCACCCAGGAGGACCCAGGAACAGCCATTAGCTCCTGCTCCCTCTGCTCCTGCAGGAGATGGAGGCCAGATTGATTCCAGATCAAAAATGATGTTCTAAGTGATTTTTCAGACGCCCAAATGGCTCCCGGAGCAGGACTCCTCTTGCAATTTCCTGGAATAATCAATACCTCTAAAAAGCCAAGTTGAGAAGCCAGCATAGTCAAATTGGTCTGGCTGGTTCTGTTTCGCCCCCACCCCTGCATAATGAAAGAAAAAATTCTCATTTGATAACATCATGACGACTTAATGGTCTATTTTTGCTGGCTGTCTTGGCACAAGGCATCATTAAAAACGAAAGTGCTCAAAACAAAATGTCATCACTTTAAAATTTCCCAAATTGTGAATACAAAAGCGTGAAACCATATAGTGCCAAGACCATATAAAATGTTCAAAAGATCTACTTTAACAAATCATCCATAGATGTTTATTTCCGTTCTGTAACTAAAGAAAACGGGCAAGGTTTATAGAAATAGAATAAATGAATAATGCACGTATGTAGGCCTGTTTACTGTAACAATGCAGATTATTATTATTTTTTAAATCCAGGCTCATTAAGTATTATGTGATTTTTATTTTTTATTTTTTTTCTAATTCAGGTCAATCCACAATAACTAAAAGACTAATTCATTTGAGCCTGATAAAATTATAACCATTTTTATTTTTCGTTTAAGGTAACCTAATGCAGTGTCTTTGAACCCTACATGGCACTATGCCTGCACTGCGTCATATTCATGGCCGGTTGTTTTTGCGTCAAACAGATCCAGAGTTATCAAAGTTTTTGGAAGATTTAAGTCTCATCATTTTTATCATCATTAATAAGTTGCGTGTGGGTGCGTTGGTCACCTCTTGTTAACCTCGGTCTCAAAGCTCCCGGTTAATCGCATTTGTCTAATTAGCGAGCATCTCCTCGAACTTTAGTTATTTTAGGAAAGATTTGGTCAGACCAGTTCAGTCTCCCCCAAAAGGACAACGCCCGGGGCGACTTGTGCTCTTAAGGTGATTGTAGACAAAACAATTATTGTAGATAGGCTATTTCGTGGATTGTTTACCGGAAAATATAAAACTATTTTCTTTGGTAGAAAATATGAATACACTTCTTTTAATTATAAATACTAATGTAGCCTAAATATGCTACATTTATTTTTATGCATTTAATTCATGCATTTATATTTTTGTGGTGAGGCGTGACAAACTGAAAATATCAAAAATGCACTTGAAAGTTACACTTCAAATAAAATAATAAAAATATATATTATAATAAATTGTGAAATGTAATTAGGTAATTGTTTGTGGACTGGATCATTGTCAGCGTCATTGTTTTCGTTTTTTATAGCAAAACATCGTTAATAAATAATAAATTTAAGTTATTAATATAAATAACCCAGGCTTCTTGAGGTTGATGGTGAGTTACTTCGACTTTTTTTTCCACATGCAGTTGCTAGCATAACGACATGTACTTACTAAACAAATATCTTTAAGCCTATGCAAACGACGCAGGGCAAACTGAAAAATCAAAATAAAATTGGAGAATTACATTTTGTTGCATTTCGACGGGACCCTGGAAAAATGTGTAGATGGATTGATGACATGAAATACTTTTGGGAAGCTGACATGCCATACTCCATCTAAAAACCATTTTAAACTAAAATAACTACTTATTCTTTTACAGCTATTATAATGCAGTGTTTTTATTTTTATTTTACAGAGTTTATTTTGGATTATTTGTACTTTTACAACCATCAAATTTAAAAACTATAAATAAACGAATTAGTGATGGCAAAAAAGTGTTTAAAACTGCAAAAAGGTGACCAGTTACAAGACCTAAAACATACACGTTCCCTCAAATATCTAAATAAATTTGAACGTAAAATAATGTTGATAAAAACGTTGTGTCAACCATCCAAATAGGCAATCCAGCCCTATTTTTCCAGAGGGATGCTGTGAATGCACTTCCACACAGCGCATTGAGACTACAGATATCATATGTAATAAATATCTTTTTTCTTTTTTTCTTTTAAAAAACCCATTCAATTCAATAGGATACATTCATATGTTTTAGTAATAAATAAATAGAAATAAAACTTTCTCTTTTTTTAAAACCCGTAAAAATAAGTGTAGGCTATACAAAGGTAAAAACGCAAGGTAGCATTTCAAAAAGAGGACAGTAAATATATACACAGTCTAAAATTTCCGTATGATTTCAAATAATTATTCTGGAGCTTACCTGATGCGTGCGTCTCAAAATCCTAATGACTTTTTCAGACTCGGCTTCTTCCTTTAGTTTTTTATTATTTATTTATTTTTCTGTACACTCACAAAGCTTTAAACACAACTAATATCTAAAACCCGGTCTTATCGACCTGATTTGCACAGATTCGACGAACATCTGAGCGACTGCTATCAAAAACGATTTGACTTTTTCTCCAAACACGGCACGCGGAGCTCGCGCTGATTTGAACTCATTCGCTTCCATGAGTGAACACAGACTTATCAAGCTCTCTCGCCGCATAATCGAGCATTTTTCAATCAGACAAAGAAGTCAAAGCGTCGTCACTGACTTCCTGAGTATCAAATAACAAATGCAGCCCAGTTTCCCCCCCTCTTACATATTCTCCCTCTCTCCCTTTTCCACCTGGAGAGTCGCTGTACCTGCGCAGCTCCAGGTGCTCAAACGACTCCCAGAACATCGGCTTTTCTTTTCGTAACATGCAGACAAAAGTAAACGCGTTGAAATGCGCAGAAGCAGCCCGCTTGTTTAGTCTGCAACCGTGAGGATTTGCCAATGGAAAGATAATTAGTTAAGCATCTTACCCCAGTGCCGAAGGAATAATCCAACCCTCCTCTTGTCTCCTGCATTTTGCGATGTCACTAACTCAGGTGCTTTTTTTCGGTCCTTTTAAGGTGGAGCTGACGGGAGGCGAGGCTCTCTGATTGAGCTCATACACATACATACAGCTTCGATTTAAAAGATTTTCAAACCCGAATTATTCTGGAGACGGGTTTCAATTTTACCACACAAAAATGATGAAGCGAGCAGCTTTTTAACTGCAACGACAGCATCTTATTTTTTCATAGCAGCGTGGGAATTATTTCCAAGATTTTCAAGGCGCACGGCTTTTTAAAATAATTCCCGTCAGTAGGATTTCGTCTTGCGCAACCTAAAATTGTGCACAGTAACCGTTTTAAACATAATACTAACGATTTTGAATATACATTTCTGATAACTCTACAACGAGATAAATATAATATCACTAATGTAGGCTACTTATATTTTTTTATCAGCGTTAGCTGTTGCTATGGTTACCTCATCACGCGAATCTTTATTTAACGAATGCGTAAATTCTAACTTTTTGTCGTTCCCGAAACGTTATATAGAACTAACTTTACTTATTTTTAAAAGGATTTTACACCATTGCCTTCGTGGTATGGCTTGGACTTACGATATATTCGTTTGGCAAAAATACAGCATCCAACACTTTTTAAATTTCGTGTTTCATCACGCAACGCTGTTTTAATTTAACTGCGTAGCATAGCCTGGATCTGACTCTGACACGGTACATTTTGACCTTTATTTATCAGTGCTGTAATAGGCCTGAGTAATTTGAAAACTTATAGCCTCAATAAATCACAAATCTGAAAATAGTGCTCTTTAATATCGCAATGTTTTGTCTAACGTTAATTTGTCCTTCTGTTTAGCAAGTGAGCCCACAGACTCCTACAAACAAACGCATCTTTGGACCAAATGTGAGGTGTTGTGTCTGTAGAGGGCCAAGACAGGTGTTTACCTGTATTACTGGCAGACAAAGAGGCTCTGTCTGCATAGAGAGAGAGAGAGAGAGAGAGAGAGAGAGAGAGAGAGAGAAAGGGGGAATGAAAGAACTGCTGAAGAAAAAAAAAAACATCTTGAACCAGACTAAATTGTTTTGGTGGTCTAAATTCTGAGGTGGTCTAATCAAAGAGGATTGTCGACTGGTTTTAATGAGGTTTTGTGCACCTGTTACCAGGCCACGAGGCAGACTAGACCATCTTAAACTATCTAAAACCAGTTTAGTCTTTTTCTCAGAAAACAGTATTTCTATGATCAATAATTAAGAAAGAAAGCAGGCTATAGTCAGCAAAGCCTATGTGATAATGCATTGCCTTGGTTTAGGATTTTCTCCCTGTGTGTGTCCCGCAGGTCTTGGGTTTTGGGATCAGATGACATTATCCAGATGGCCAGTAATGAACAAGCGTTCAAACGCACCATTTCATCTGCTCTATATGCCTGCAGGCCCTACCAGCTACGAGCATCCTTTTACATAACGGTCCTCTTCAGTTAGCAGCCAGAGTCCATCTTTGTGCTCAGCATGTTGGTTGAATAGTAAAAAAAAACCTTAAACAGGACTGTATGCTGTTATATATTTTAAGTCTTTTTAATTCTGTCAATTTTGAATCTATCACTTCAGTCTATTATTATTAATAATAGGTTTAGGCCTACCAGCCAATGCCCCAATGTCAATTATTCACAGATCTAGGACAAAATTTTAGCAGTCTAAAAATAAAATGATCTCAAGTTAAGCTGGTATAAATGGTTACCCCATGCAGGCGTCATCCTGGAAAGCATCAGGACCTCTTTAGAGCAGCCGCAGTGCAGTCGGTGCATCACACTCCAAGTGCTTCTACAGAGTCTGGAAGCGATGCTGTCCTCCATTGGGTCGCTCTTCGTATATATACCCATCCACGTTACCCTCGACCCCCGAGTCCACTTACCTGCTGTTGATAGTTGAAGCCTATACTGACACCTCAGTGGAAAAAAACAGCTCTATATTTTTAAATTATGCCAGTGGTGTTAGTCTGGCGGCTCTGGTTACATCTATTCAAACCAAATAGCCAGAGTGAAATCTATCCCAAGGGCTCTTTGTTGACCAGTCAGCCCTGGTTGAGTCGTCCCCTCACCCATCCACTCTTCAGTCACCTGATTAACTTCTGGAAAAGTCGAAACACGAGCCGCGGATCACCTGTATGAGGGAAGCTGAGTGAAGCTCTTGAATTTTTAAAATAGTCATTTCATTGCAGCTACCTGTCGGTCCATATGACGTTTAGAGCCCTCCCCACCTGCCAGGATGGGTATCGGGTGTAACCGGGCCACTCTTCTGGCAGGACTGACGCCCCTCATCGAATGATACATGATACGGGCCGCGGAACAAAGAGCGTGGTGGAATAATTTACAGATGACCAACAGAGCATTTGATGTATTGACAAACTCCCATCCACTGCATGAACCCCACCTGTTATATTATATATTAAATATTATACACTTATAATAAACTTATGAACACATGCTCAGACAAAGTGTCACCAACAGTTAAGTCACTGTTTGTGGTTTAGGTTTTATGATATTTTATGAAATTCGGAATTGGGATAAAAGACTGTAATTGGACTTATAGACTCTAGAATATGTTTTAGTTGGAAAGCTAATTATTTGCCTTCTTGAGTTCTTAGTGCATTTTAAGGTCAGCATTACAATTTAAATAAAGGAATGTGTTAAATTTTGGTTAAGTCTTTATTGTGGAAGCTATTTTTTCATGAAAAAAAAATTCATTTGAGAAAATGTATTTATTGTTTTAATAATTTTTTTAAATAATATTTGAAACATATTTTAAATTAATAAATTATTCTCATATAAATAATATAATTTATAATAATATAATATACAACATAATAATATAAATCGTTTACATTATCTATTCCTACATTTCAGTTTATGATATTAACAACAATATAGAATATAAAGACTACATATTTGTATTTTTCTATTTCTATTTCTATTTTTATTAATGTTGAAATAAAAAAAAGTTTATTACTATGAAGGTGTTAACTACTTTCACAAAGAGATATATGATATTATTCAGTTGCAGTAAATATACTGCCTGTAATGCACTATACAGATTAAATCTTTAATGCTTCTTAAATAATCACAAAAAATTAATCCTGATGAGACAGAAATTTGTTACTTCAACATGCTCCATAAATTATAAATATTACAGTCATATCATTGTTTTGAGCATATACACATTTAAAATACAGAAAGAGATAAAAGATCAACTGAAGACAATATTAACATTTTTTTGGAGCCAAAAGATTATTTTACGGAGCCATTTCTGTCACTCATAATTTAGTCACTTATTTGTAAACAAATAAATGCATGCGTTACAGTTTAATTTCTGAAGAATATTTCACAGCATCACTTACACTTAAAAGCTTTAAAACAAGCTGCAAAGACACAGGAAGAAGAATCTTCATTGCAGACTGTCAAAAAGCTCATTTTTATCATACAAGAGGGAATGATGGTTTGAAAATATACTGAGACGCTGTTAATAGACTGCATGGGGATGTAATATAATTAATATTGATCTGATATTGTTTGCTTCAGCTCTAAATGGCAAGAAACATTTCAGAAGATAACTTAGTATAAAAATGCTTATGCAATTCGACAGTAATTGGATTAATAAAATTATGCAGTTATTTAGCATATTATAAAATACCTGAATATAATGATATATTCAACTAATACTAATGTCGTTCTGCATGTCATCACCTTATCATAGGCAACATTAATTTTGAACAAGTTGGCATTGTTAGTAGCCATGGAGACGGTGACATTTGTGTCTTTGAGGCGTTTTTAATCAGACGGTCATCCATTAATAACGGAGCTGGGCAGGTTTAGTAACCGAGTCCTCGACATGAGAGACGCTCATCGCGGTCAAGATCCTTCCTCTCACATGTCAGCATCAGGATGCCATTTCACACAAGACGCACTCTGACATGAACAATTAAATAAATAAGGCAGTAGTTTAGCCTCTGATCTTCTTGTTTCTTACACTTATATTGTTATGTTTGTGTTAAGTGTCGTGTTATATGATGCTCCGTATGACATATGATGATTCTTGGGTGTATCTGGCAACTCATTTACTAATGAGAGTTCAAAAGTGCAGGGAGCGATTATTATTGTGATGGATATCAGCTGAGGAATCATAACAAAGCTGGAGTCCTGATAAACTTGTCCTTCATTCTGCAGCACTTTGAACCCTTTTTTTGTATATCGTTCCATAATTGCGTTTTCTGCCATCTATCATTCCTTGCGATAACAAATCCCAACACATTACCTCTAAACTCTGTAGTCCGAAATTGTTTTAAGTGAAAATAATGGAGACATTAACGAATATGAAAGAGTATCAAGCTTCTCCTGTGTGAACCGCTGGGACTGGTCACGTGACCGCAAACTCTGATTCCAGCCAATCACGGCGGCCCTCTGGGGCTGGGCATTACGTCATGCAGGCCTGTAGTCCTCTTGACCATCGCACTGCAGATAAAGGCCTCTAAATATTTCATTGAGGAGCTCATGTTTCTCCAGCACTGGAGGTCAGGGCTTTGGAAAGAAGCGGCATACGCACTGTCCCGTGTCTGTCCGAGCTCGACGTCTCCTCCTTGACTGTTTCAAAGACTAAAGAATACATATAGAAGGGATTATAGTCTCTTAAAGGGACTTTGACTGTTTAGGGACAGGTTCTGACTCAGGGGAAATGTTAATGGGGGAAGACTGGTGGAAGAGTTATAATGGAGTAAAACAAGTCTGCTAAAAGCACAGGGGAATGAAAAGGAGAGGAAAATGTGGGAAGGTGAAGTAGAGATACAGTTTGTGTTCATTTTTAATTCCATCTCTTTCTAAAGCATGAAAGAACAAGAGAGGACAGACTGCTGCGTGACAGAGACATTTTGGTTGAAAAGATTAATTTGCCTTGTGTTACTAAATTGTTTCCTCCCTTGTCAAACCAGTGACATCGTCCTCTGTAGGCCACTAATGGTACTAAAGTTGGATTACGATTCTACTTTCTGTAGCTTGAGGGACACCTGGTGGTCTATGTTGAATTCTGCACATAAAATTAGACATTTTATATAATATAATATAATATAATATAATATAATATAATATAATATAATATAATATAATATAATATAATATAATAAATTAGATGATGCAATTCATAGGCCGCTTTATAGGTGACACTGATATGGCCTGAATTATTTCTGTTGTCTTTATGCTGTAATCTATAAAGTCTATTTTTGGAATCAAATGAAGAGGATTTTTGGTGGACTTGGAACAATTATATTTTATTTGACTTCAATTTATAATATTGTCCTCTTGGCCACTTTCATAACATGACTGTCATCTAGTGGTGGTACAGAGTAACAACAACATGCAAATAAATGACAAGGCTGTGGGAATGTTTGTATTGGGCAAGTAGCCCTTGAGGCTTTAGAATTTACCTACTTATCGAATTTGAATGTGGCTGGCATTCAGAATATTTTTGAATGTTTGTAATATACATTCAAATATATGAGAATATCAACTGGGTCATTCCTGCAGTATCATTTGAGCTTTGTATTTTTATTTATTTATTTTAATGTGATAATTTAAATATTTTTATTAAAGAATATAGCAGAATTTAGAGGAAATATGCTCTAGTCAACTCCATGGCTATATATTGGTGATGATAGTTTGTGAGGATATCTTATTTTTAAAAGATTATATGATCATGCTTATTTCTGTATTGGGTGAACCGTCAAGTGAAATAGACCAGCTAATAACGCAAACATAATAGAATTCATCAAACTGATTTCTAAGACTTGACTTAGATGTTTGTGCTGTTATTTTCGCACCAAAAATCATGTCACTTCCTGGAAGATGGCGTCATGAGCAACTGTCTTTGATCATTAAAAAGAACATTACAGGGTTTCTACCAGAGTGGACAATTAAATTGAAGAAAGTAAAATATTCACACTAATTACCAATTAAAAGAAAATACTTAAGAAAAAATGCTTTTATTTTTGCGTTTTATTTAGCAACCAAACAAGGACATGAACATGACAAAGCAACATATTTAATATTAATCCCATGTTCATTTATTTGTGATATTGTTTTAAAACTTATTTATTGTGAGTTTAACATTTTACCCAATGTATTAAGCCTATACGATGGGGACACTAAAATGTCTTGAATACGAATATAGAAACCAAACATGAGTATGACAAATAAGGAAACATTCACTCAGAATTCACACCATGTTCATTCAATTGTGATACAATTTTTTATTTTTAATGTATTTAACATTTTACCCAATATACTGTATTAAGATACAGAGTGAATTCAGGTAAATTGGACCACATTTTGTTAAACTTGTAATTTAAATACCCAGATGTTTTTTTCTCATCTTTTCTTTAAATGTCTTTGCTAAAGTTATAGTTCACCCAGAAATGAAGATTCGGTCATCATTTATTTATATATATTTTTAATGTTGTTCCAAACTTTTGAGTTTCTTTCTTTTGTTGAACATAAAATATTTTGTAGAATGTTGTTAACCAGTTGATGGTAGCCATCGACTTCCATAGTATGGGGGGAAAAATACTTTGGAATTGGTTTGATTACCAACATTCTTCAAAATATCTTCTTTTGTGTTCAACAGAAGAAAAAAACTCATACAGGTTTGGAACGCGAGTAAATGATGACAGGATTTTTTTTTTTTTTTTGGTGAACTATCCTTTCAAGGTCCAGCTATAATATTTACTTTTGAATTCAATTCATATAATTTGTTATTTGTAAGGTATATACCAATAAATATTTTGGGATTATGCACTCCAGTCCAGCTGGTCAGGTAAAGTGGGTCATCTCTGAATTCATCAAAAAATAAAATCCTGTATTTTAATTAGAAATCACAGAAACATTTATTTAGGCACTAAAATGTTCAGAATAAAAAGACTGACCAATTTTTCACACAAAACAAAGATCCAAAGCAGTTTGTACACATATTTAATATTTTATTAAAAAAGAAGTTATTACAGTTTACTGTACACAGCTATTTAAGAGATTATAATCCTATAGATAAAGAGCATTTGTCCTTTGTGACAGGCATGCCCACTTCACAATGCAAAAGAAAAAAAAAGAATGGCAAAGATAGAGTGTAAAATTAATGGATAAGGAAATAAAAGGGGCAAATTACCATAATACCTGGAATAAAAAGAAAAAAAAAAAAGTATTTTTCTTTTTTAAAATCAGCGTATCACACACTAGGTACTAGATACAGATACTATTAAAAAAAAAAACAAAATAAAATAAAAAAAAAAACAACATGCTGTGTGCCCACATAAGCCCCATGTCTGAGCACCCTCTTGAAGCACAGGTATAAGTGTCTAAAGGAGTGGACAGCCAGGACTGAACTAGACTGGACTCTACACCGGACGCATGCAAAGTGCACTGGAGAGTTCAACACAAATGCAAGAGACGCGATGCCATTGGCTGAGAGGACCAGCGGGGGGGGCCTCTGAGGCCACGGCAGCAGCCGGAAGACAGATCTCTTCTTCCTCTCTCTCTCAGGCAAACAAACAGCTGGAGACCACAACATTAATAACTGCTGTTCCCTAGATGTGCGCGTGTAAGCACTGGGGGCTTATGGGTGCAAAACACACACAAAAAAAGCACTGTAATAATTTATTTCACCCCACCCACTAAATAATAATAATAATAATAATAATAATAATAATAATAAAAACAACTCCCTTCAATCCCAAACACATTTTTAGCATGTATTACCTGCTCCAGATGGGCATCTCTGTTATTGACATGGGGGAAAAATAACAGGAATCCAAAAATTAGTGAATAAATTCTCACAAAAAGTAGAATTTCAAATGATAATGGAAGCACACTTATACATGTTTATTTGAGATTCTCAGACTCTTTAGTCATTTTACTCTGACTTGAGTTAAAAACAAAAGGAAAAATATATAGTTCAAACTAAATGTCCATATTTTGTCTCTCATATTAAAGTCCAGGGATCAAAAATGAAGCAGAAATGAAATGGAGAAGCTGAGTTTGTCTTGTTTGTCGGGGGTTCATGTTGCTAGGCATGGCAAAATGTTTACCATAGCAACCAAACCGCAGCCGAGAAGCATTTTTTTCTATGAGTGTCTGAAAGATGTGAAACAAAGCCGCCTCTAAAAGTATGCAGTCTCTCTCCTTGTAAGATAACAACTTCTTAATACAATACTGCATGCAAGTGGTGTTTTTCTTCTTTTTCTTGAAAATATGAACAGATTTAGACTCAAAACTGAGACTCTTCTTTTTTTTCCCATTGCACAATTTGGCCAATTCTTGACTCGGGCTATAACAACATCAAATGTTTAGCCGATAAAACATCAATTTAATAAGAAAAGAAAAGTTGAGAACGTAAAAAAGCCATTCCATGGGGGAAAAAAAACAAACAAACAAAAAAACAATAGGCAGCTCTGGATCAAATCACACGAGCCGAACTGAAACACCTCTCCTTATGCCATTCTGTCGGAGTCGATGTCCGTTTTTCTCTACACTTCAACCCCGTTTCATTTACATTTTGGACGATGAATGGATCTGCAAGTGCATTCAGAATGCGAGATTTGTGAGAATACTGCAAAAACACACACACACACAAACAAACTAAATCTGGTTCTTCATGGTACCAACATGCCACTGATGATATCTGCAGATGTTGAAATTCAAAAGCTCTTTATACAGAAAATTTCTGCCTGTTTCCACACCGTCATGGCGAACACTCACCCTGTTACTCCTAAAACCACAAGTCGTTCCAAGGCAGATCTTACCAAATGGGATCCTTCAGATAATATCTGTATTCAGACAAGCAGGTTACAAAACCTAAATCCATATGAACATCTAATTTTGATTTCACCACCCAGTAAAACTAACTAGATCTACATGAGGTCAAACAACAGCTATCATAGTTATGCACAAGCAATAGGAAAAGATGATGAACTACAAATGTTAGTAAAAATCTTGTTTTTTTTTGTCTCTTTTCTCTTTAAGGTTTCTTCTAGGCTAGACCAACAAAGTCCTACACGACCACTTCCAAATGTACAAAAAAAAAAAAAGATGCTTGTAAATAGGGAGAGGGTGCGAGACAGAAAGAGGAAAAAGACAAACACTCTGTGCATACGTTGTTGGTACAAAATAAACGATTTGTGCTCCGTAAAGCAGGACAGTCACTTCCTGGTCGTTTTGTGAAGGTCACTGTGGAAGCGTAGAGCCATGTTTGGTGGTGTGGGGCTTCCACAACAAGGGAACAAAAGCCAGAAACATCGAGCTAGTGGAAAAGTTGAGCTTCGGTGTGCTAGCCTCTACATCTACATCCTCTTTAAAAAGGCGCTCGAGGAACTTAAAGGGAGTCGTATTGAGATTTTCCGCTGGTGCTGTATCGTGGGCTTGATCGGTGAGCGGCGTTTGGTAAAATCCTGATGATTGCTTTAACGTACAGCGTGGAAACTTTCCCAAATAAAAGAAGAGAGTTCCTCTCTTGAGCGTTTTTATCTTAAAACAGCTGTTTAAAGAGAAAACAAACAAAATGAAAAGTAAAATAAGGGGGACAACCAGGGAAGCAACGATAATTCAAAATGACTTGTGTTGGGAAGGTGGATGGAAGTAATGAGGCAAAACGTGTCCGATCCAATTGCAACAACTCCACCTGAGGACCGTCCTGGCAAAAGGTCTAAGCCGGGGGGATTCGTGTATCAGAGCATCACGGACACAACTCTCAGTACATTAGTAACATCACAAAGGGACATAAAAATGGGCACCCCCGTTTAAATACAGCCTCTGTCCGGTCAGTCTGCGTCGGAAAAGGTGGATTAGGTAGGCGATGACATGCATTCCAGCTACGCAGCTACCAACGTGGAATCAAGGGGGAAAACTACAAGCCTTTCTTTTGTCGGGGTGACGGAGAGAGTGAGTGAGAGAGTGAAAGAGAGAAAAAAAAGGGGAAAAAAAACAACCACCAAGAAGTAGAGATAGAACACCTAGAGAGGGTGCCGTATTCATCATCAACGCTAGATATCCATAAAAATCCTGGTTTAGTAATAATAACGATAAAAAAAAAAAAAAAAAAAAAAAAAAATCACCTTGTTTAAATATGAATCTTTTATAGTCTGCTTCGCATGGTTAGGAAATAATATAGTCTCTGTGGTAAAGGGGAGAAACTGTCACCCTTAACTACAACTCCATGTCCTGAGCTTCGTCCTCTGAAAAGTCGGACATGGAGCTTTCTGAAGAGGAGTCGCCCGCTCCTTCCTCCTGCTCCTTCAGAGCCTCCTCTGTTGCATATTTCTGGATGTATTCTGAATAGAAACGGGGATAGAAAGAGATGGATGGGAAAAATATGTTAGACATAGAAAGCAAATATTTCACTACAAAAAATGTATGTAGGCAACTAACTTGATTCATTATGTTTAATTGTATGCCAAAACAGTAAAATCTTTTTTAAAAAATCTAAAATGATGTTTATCACACTTTTATATCACTAAATTAACAATACATACATACATATACAAATATATATATACAAATATATATATATATATATATATATATATATATATATATATAGGCCTATCAACATTTATACTACCACTCAAAACTTTGGGGTTGGTAAGATTTAAATTTTTTGCTTTTTTATTAAAAAAAAAAAAAAAAAAAAAAAGCTCACCAAGGCTGTATTTATTTGATCAAAAATAAAAAATAAAACCATTAATACTCTGAAATATTTTTACAATTTAAAATTTGAAATGTAATTTATTCCTGTGATGACAAATATGAATTTTTAGCAGCGATTACTCCAGTCTTCAGTGTCACATGATTCTTCAGAAATCTTTCTAATATGCTAATTTGGTGCTCAAGAAACATGCATTATTATTATCAATGTTGAAAACCGTTGTGCTGCTCAATACAGAAAAGCATTTATTTGAAACAGAAATGTTCTGTAACTTTATAAACATCTTTACTGTCACATTTGATTAATTTAATGCATCCTTGCTGAATAAAAGTACTGATTAAAAAAAAAAAAAAAGAAAAAAACACCTTACTGACTCATCTTTTCAATGCAAACAACTTGTTGAACCAGTTAGAATGAGTCATAAGACAAGAAAGGGTCATGAAACTAACATTCATGCTTTTGGAAACAGTTGCCTAGTAAAAAGCATTGAAATGACAACACATCCAGCATGTTGCTTAAAAATACTATGAAATACATACACAGTTATTTGGCTTTATTATTATTAAAAGTCTTAACTTTTGGCAGAAACGGAATTTAAAAGTCATGAATGATATAACTTTTACTTTATACTTTTCGTTGGAATGGAAGGTCAGGCCGGGGTCAAGCAGAGCACCTTTCAGCAAATAACATAGATCATTTACATGTATACAGCATTTGAATACTGTGCACAGTATACATACTGCAAAAACAGTCAGCACAGTACTGCTAGTATACTATTCCAAACATACCCCTAACACATGTATATATTTTTTTTTTTTTTAGAGCAGAAGACATCGTAAATCTGTGACGTGAAACATGGTGACAGATATAAACCCAGAGGCCAGATGGAGGTTAAATGACTCGACTGCAACTCTTCAAATCACCTTTGATTTTCTGTTTGTAGTCCTCTGGTCGGTGTAGGTACATGGCTGCGGCGTCCCCGTTCAGAGGGTCGATGGGGTTCGGGTAGGCCAGCAACTGTGGCAAAAACGACTCGAAGATATTGGTGAGATCTGTGAGGAGAGAGAAAGAGAGGAAGTAGCCTTTAATACAGGAGAAGAACAAAAGTCTTATGAGCCCTACATGCAGCACAAAATGGAGGATTTGTGTTGAGTGACATGATTATGGCCTAATCTCCCTTTCGGTGTGGGGGCTGTGGACATAGATCTCTCTCTTTCCCTCTCTGTCTTTCTAGTTTCCTTTCATAACCAGTACTGTATGTTCTAGCTGTCACTCTATTACACAAACACAACCTGGTCAATGGCACAAAGCAGCTGAGTACATCTAAACTAAATATGAGAATGTACAGTCAGCCGGTCATTATCACAAAATAAATCCCTGATGATCAGGAAGCAAATAAAAAAAAAAAATAAATAAAAAAAAAAAAAATTTTTTATGGGTTTATTATGTGGGGAAAAAGACCACAGAGTGATACAAAAATAAAATACAAATAAAAAAATAAATAAATATACAACTTATAAGATTATAAACAACTTACAGATTTATAAAACAAACCAATAAAATTATATACAACTATTCAAACAGAAAACACAGACCAATCAGAATCAAGTATTTCAAAATATCATCAAATCTAGGCAGCAAACAAATTCAATTACACTACTGCATAAAAGGTAAAGTAACCATACAGTAAAATTGTTATTATTGTATTATTATAACAGAGAGATATCTGCAAAAAGACAGACAGTGGTGTTGTGAATGATAACTGGCGGGATGAGGCCGCTTAAGTGTGGTTGTTTAGGGGAGCTGATGCTGTTTTCTGACCTTGCAGGTATTAGCTCATTCAGAGAGGGTAAGAGGATTACAGTGCACTGCGATCCTGTCTAAGGGGCTGGAGACTTTATTCTACTCCTCAGGCAGCATCAATGCAAGTTATGAGCGTTTTTTATCAATGTTCATGAAAGAAAACACATGCACAGTGACCATGCTCACATATACGTACCATAAAGAGCGGTCCATGTCTGGTTGATCACATCTAAACACACGGTCCCTGACCTAGACACAGAATAATAGTCTTGGCATTAGAGGGTAGGTGATATGACACACCATCACATTGTTTTACTTCCACATTTCCATTGCAGAATAGTGTTAGCAGTTCAAGTTTGCAGGTATGCAATCTGATCTAAACAGCTGCTTTGTCGTATGGCTCTTTGTGTCAATAGACATTAAAATAATACATATTACACACACACACAAAAACTTTTTGCTGACAATCAGTGTTGTGACTGTTAACTAAAACTAAAAAATTAAATTTTTCTGTAATTAAAAAAAATCTGGACAAAAAATCCGTACATGAAAATTATAGCTTGGCTATACAGGTTTAAATTTAAGCACTAAAATAAAATTTTATATATATATATATATATATATATATATATATATATATATATATATATAAAAAAAACACAAACACATAAAATTAATGAAACTTCAACTAAAAAAAAAAAAAACTAAAAATAATGCTAATTAAAAACAATAATACTACTATAATACTATATAAAAAATACAGCTGAAAACATAGACTGCCATAGTTGATGCCAAATGTTTCATGGCATGTTTAAAAGGCACAATATGCGATCTGAAAACGGCAAAGGTGGATTAAAAAAAACAAAACAAAAAAATAAATAAATAAAAAAAACACACACACACACACACACACACACACACAAAACTAATATATGACTTTGAAAGACTGTGCATAAATTGTTTGGAAACTTTTTGGTCAGTATCGCGTTGGAATGCCTCTGTTAACTGTATGTTAGAAACATATGGGAAAGAGCAGAATGAACATTCTTCAAAACATCTCCTTTTATGTTCCACAGAAGTAGAACAAATGTTTAAAAGTGTTTAGAATGACATGAGTGCGAGTAAAGTACATATTAAAAAGTCTAATGTTTTCTTCAGAGCACACAAATTGGCAAATTAAAAATCTAATTTAGACTAAAGAGACTTACGCTTCATCGATGTTCGGATGAAAAATCTTATTCATGAATCCTGTAGAGATTGAAGAAAAAAATATGGAGTGAGATCAAAGATATAAATAAAACATTTAGTGGCATAGGTTGATGAATTTAATGAATTAATTTTTTTCTTTGCAATGCATTAATGAGAATTTGGGAGGAAGGGAATGTGTTTAATTGTTATGAAAATTGTGTCAAATGTCAAACATCTTAAATGGTCTTAGACACAAATGACAGCATTTGATTGCACAATAAGCTATTCATAATCTTTCTCCAACCACACCATCTTTACAGACCACTGAATATGAATGACATCACAGGAAAGTCATGTGCTTTTTTTCACCTTTCCCACCTCAAGTATGACTATTTGAATGTACTGTACCCATCATTCCACAACCATATCAATGTGTGTGACTTTTAAAAGGGCACTCAGCTGCCACTTTTGGATAAATGTATAGTAATACTTCACCTATAGAGGGAGATTTGAAGGGGTATTTGTCTGGAAGATCTACTCGCACCTTCCATACGCCCCCTTCATATGGTGCTGACAGGAAAAACAAAGACACACATGACTATTCAAGAAACAATTCACATCTGCTCTAGCATGTAACAGAGACTATGAAAAGACAAGCCATAATCGTATAATGCAAACTCTAAATGACTAAGTGTAGAGGTCTTTGTATTCAGAAGTGACAGTGTGTGGGAGTAACCGTAATACTTAATTAGATGATTATGAATTATATGTGGAATGACACACGTGTGGGTGTGTACACATGTGGATGGGAAGCTGTGCTGCTGGCCTCGTGCAATATAGGGTATGGTGCAACGTGTGCTCGCTCCAAGAATAGCCCTGTGCAATCTGACCCTTGTGGCCAGTAGCTCAAACTACGAAAGGTAAAGCCCAGCCGCAGATAAGACCTGTTTCTACCTCTCAAAGTGGAGAGAAGATAGATAATTAATCGTAAAAGCAGATGATATGATCATTAAAAATAGGTCGCAAGCTGTAAACAATGACGTCATGTCCCAAACCAAGAGTTGTGTAAGATGTGCATGTTTAAATATGCAAAAGTGTCATGATTGCTTCACGTGATAGCTAGGTAAAGAAATCTAATGAGACTCTGTGAATGTCACGAAACATGTAATGACATGTCCAGGTCTCATTTCAAACCATTTAGAAAGAAGTAAGAAATTACTGTAATCAAAAAGAAAATCAATTAGGATAGTAATTGCCTTTGATTTTTGTAAGAAAAAAAAAAAAAAAAAAAAAAGTAATATGATTTTTTTTTTTAAATTTTCATTACTACAATATGAGTCATAAATATGACTGTAGTATTTACAAATAAATACAACTGTCAGTAGTAATTCATGTAGTAGTCATGACGTATAAAAATGTGATTTTTATTTTGTTCTATTTTTATACATACACATTTATTCATTTATTTATATAGAATGTTTTTTTTGCTTTACAAGAAAATCAATTTGTTTCCTTTGATTTCTGTAAGAAATAAAAAATATGATATTCATATTTTTTGCATTATGAAAATTATGAAAATTATATTCATTTGTAAATATAATCGTATGACACGTTTATATTTTTTCATAGTATTTCTATTATGTATTAAATAATTCCCCCAATACTAATTACTATATTATATATACATTTTTATATTATTAAAAACGTAATTTAATTTATTAATATAGAATGTTATTTTTGCATTACAGTAAAGATAATTAGGGGGAAGGTGAAATGAGACCTGTAATGTTTTCATGAGGTTCAATTCAGCACGTGTGTAAATAAGTTAAAAAAGACTTACTTCCTTGTGGTCCATAAAACTTCACTACAAATTCATTGAGTCCACTCAGGATTGTGACTTCATGTTTACTCTCGATGCTAATAGAGACTGTTAAGGCAAATTCAAGAGCTTTAATACCGACTGTAAGCAATAAACAAAAGCAAAGACAAGCAATAAAATTCACAATTCATTTATAGAAAATACTTTAGGGGAAAAAGTTAAATAGTGGTCAAATAAGACAGACTCAATCAAATAAAAATGACAATTAACCAAGTTAAGAATAGATACAAGTGGGAGGATGCACCAAAATGACCTTTCAACCCACAAAAAGAGCAGATTTACACCAACAGATCAATCTCTCAAACTGAGATTCTCACTTGGCCTTTATTCTTTGACCATCAATAATTATCAAGAGGTTCAGCTCAGGAGATCGGATGACAAAAACACAATCCGTGGGTCTGACCCACAGCTCTCCGACTGATGCACACAGGGCATCAGGGCAACTCAATACGACACTCCTGTCATTAGCTATGGTTGTCAGGCTGTCACTACTCATATTGCTGGCCCAGAGAGCAGCAGTCAGACCCTCGCTGAGCAAGACAATACATGCTCACCACCACACCAAGACCATGACGGAGACCTGACGCTCTCAAAGACTCACACACAGTCTGCCATCTCAGCTTGAACACAACATGCATCCAAAACACAATTCTCAAGCAGACTTTGTCATGGTTTGTGTTTTAATTGAATGAGTTACCGATGCTCTGATGCTATCGTGTGTGTGTGTGTCATGTCATGTGTCAGCTGTTGTGTAGGCTGCACTGTGACTCAAACCGTACATTCACGCTGCCCAGACTGGCTCATGAAGGCAAACATGTTTACAGTCTGTTGAAACTGTGATGTGTCCTGTGACTTGTGTGAGAGTTAACCAGTTGAGTGCTTGTCTCAAGGGTGCCTGTATCAACTGATGATTCTGGGCTCTACTGGGAAACAGAGCTGTCAATTTCAAGTGGTCGTCTTTAAACATCTGCTACGAGAGACTGCAGGACCCCCGGGAGAGGTGTGGAAGCTGCTCTCTGTCAGATTATCGTTCATTGTGGCTTTTCGATGCCAGAGTCTCAAGTTGCATGAACTGAATGACTGTAATTTTACAGAGATTTATCTCCAAAATCTAATGTGGAGCCAATGAATTTTATACCACAAAAGGCTGAAGAATCATTTTCAATATTCAATCATTTAAATTTATCTGCGAGAAGAAAAATAATATTATTAAATAAATAAATTATATTTATTTAAAAAAACACAGACATTTCTCAAAATATCTTCTTTTAATGTTCCACAGAATAAAGAAGGTCAAACAGGTTTGGAATGACATGAGGGTGAGTAAATAATGACAGATTTTAAATTTGAGTGAACCAAGCCTTTATTTAAAAAAAAAAAAAAATAAATTAAAAAAAAACCTATTTAAACATTGAATTTATTGTTTGATTACATTTTTTGTTACCCTTAACTAAATTTTAAACATTAAATTAATTATTTTAAATATGTATATTTATTTGTGAAATTGTGTAATTTATTTACACATTTTACCATTTCTTTTTATTTGATTATGTTTACATTTAATTTTTCTTTTCAATTAATAAACTGATAATTCATTCCTTCATTTTTTTTTATTCCCATTAGTCCTCCACAGTGATACAAGGGAGCCAGATTGAGAGAGGTTGATTGCAACAGAGAGGGATAGTGTTTTCAGTTTCAAGACACCAGCTGGCTTCTTTGTCAGTTGTAGCTCTAAGAGCCTGTGGTCAACAAGGTGTTAAACATCAAGGGTTTATTTTAGGCTGTGAAGCATCTGCAGAGGCTGAGAGAATAGTGGAAGCACCCAGTAACAGTGCATCTCTGCACAATGCTCTCATGCTTTTACATTCACTAATCTAAATCTGAACAACACAGAACCATCATTAGCTGCTTATCCTCAACCAACACAGAGACTCGAAACAAATGTGATCCTGAAGATCGGACTGATGACTCATGCATAATAAACATGAATTTCACACACCTTTTTTTTTTTTTTTAAACACATGAGATCAGATTCCATTCAGGTAGGAATGTTGCCGTCTGGCAGCCCGTACAGGTTGCTCTCGATGAGACTCGTGAGATAAAGAAAGGGGTGAGTGTGTGTGTGGAGCTTCAGCAGACCTCTTAAAGAATCTGTGCCCACTGCTGTGATCATGAGACTTTCAGTGGAGAAGCACCACGCTGAGCTGTCTGGCTGTGCCCAATGACATGTGGGACTACTTTTCGCCTGTATATTAAGCCTCTTTTGGATAGAGACAAAAGCAATTGCTCATGCATGTACAGAAACACACACACACACTCTCTCAGAAAAGCAGAAGCCTGGAGGCTGCAGGGGTTTTTCTCCATTCCTCATGCCTTTGAGGCAGTTTTGAAGCCTGCTGTTTTCCTTCATCCTAAAGACTACACAGGAAGAGACGGATTCATACTGAAAATACAGGTTATTCTCCTCACCACCTTCATCCTTTGAGAGTCATTTATCAGCACTGTACATTAAAACCTCTATTGATTTGATAATTCAATTTTCCTTCAATTCTTCGTCTGAACTGCAAGGCACGTGTTTCTCCTCTGAGGCATCGGTGACACAGATTTAAAATAGATCATTATTAACTCTCCAGAAATCCTGTACACATTAAAGAAATGGTTCTGTCATTATCTATTCATCCTCAAGTCACCTCATACATGATACAGTTTTTTTTTTTTTTTTCCAGTGTGGAACACAAAAGGAGATATTTAGTAGATTGTTTAAGCTGCCCTTTTCCTTACAACAAAAGAGGATGGCAATTTTGACTCCATAAGTGTGGAAGGAAGAAAAAAGTGGTCCATAGAATTCAGAAGTTATAATACAAGACTTTGAAGCAGTTTCGAGTCAGAAAGACAAAATTTGAGTCATTATTTATTACAAAATTCAACCTTAAATATTCAGAAGACTTAAAACCGAGCAAACAAGTTGTGTGGACTACTTTTATGGTGACTTTTTGGTATTTTTGAAGCTAAACAGCATCAGTCCCTATTCACTTTCATTGTTTTGAAAAGAGCAGTGTTAACATTCTTCAAAATATCTCCTTTTGCAATCCACTGAAGCAAGAAAGTAATGGCATTAATGAAAACTAAAACTATTAAAAATCATTTCTAGTATTTTAAATAAATCTGAAATAAAATCTAAATATTAGATGAAACACTTAAAAAAAAAAAAAAAAACTTGGGAACTAACTAAAATTTAGTTTAAGTCTAAGAACTAAAATTAAAGGAAAAAATGAATTAAAGAAAAAAAAAAAAAAAACTACAACATAGCAAAATTACTAACACAAATTAAAATTAAACTCCAAACTAAAAATAAATGTGATGAAAATAAATGCCTCAAGTTTTAATTTCTGGGTCTACTCAACTACTTCTTAAATTCTTATAAAGCGAAACCACACTGTACTATTTATCACAGCAGTGATGCATCCCTTCCCCAAACATACAGGCAAGAGAAATGCTGTGATACGCCTCTGATGCTGTTCAGCGCACATAACCTTTAGCGAAATTCTCGTAAACAAGGGTTTAACTCCTGCTCAAGGCTCAATCCGGGTGCTGACAAAGCAACCCAAATGTGTTCTCTTCTCACAAGATGCTGTCTTGACACCCATTTTTTTTTTTTCACCCATCTCCCCCCCCCCCCAGATACATTTATGGAACAAGAGCGAGCACCACTCGTATTAGCACTGAAACAACACACGCTTAGACATGGATTTCTACCAGCTGTTGCAGTTGGTTGCACAATGCCGTCTTATGCACGGATGATTATGAGCGTTTATAAACCTGTGTGAACGAACAGGTTCAGACAAGCACATGTCTAGGTATATGATCTTATAGAGAAGCTGCCTTGTTCCGCTTTGCCCTTTGGGTTAAAAAAAGAACAAAAAGACAATTTGTGTGAATGGTCACCCCATGCGGAAGAAAACCACAGGGGGTTCACCTTCTTTTAGAAGTCTGTTGTGAGAAAACAACATACTAGCCTGGACAGACAATTGAATGACAAACCCAGCATGGAAAGAAAGCCATTGAATTTATGCTCAAATAAACACTTCTTGTGCAGTAAAAACTATTTTGGTCATTTTGTCAACTTGACAAATAAATGAACAAAGTATTTTTAGCTTCCATCTGCACTACTTTATAAAGTTTTATGAACAGCATCAGACGTCTTTGGCAATTTATCATGTCTCACTGTTTTTATTTTTATTTTATTTTTTAAAAAAGTTTTATTTTAACATATTATATATACACTTTATTTTAGAGTTTGCTGGTTACACATTACAAGTACTTATTATTATTGTAATAACACTAAATTATACATAATTACATGCAACTAACCCTAAACCAATCACAAATCTTAAACCTAACCATATAATAAGTACGTTAATTAATATTACTCAGAACTTAACTGTATAATTACACTGTAACAAGGACACTTCAAAATAAAATGTAACCAAAAATGCATTTTTGGTTACACAATCACAATTAATCACTAAATAAAAAAAGCCTTTTTTTTTTTTTGTCTTTTTTAAAAGATTTTAAATCTATCAAAGTTATGACACTATTGCATGTACAAAATTAAATAGACATCTTAAATAGAAAACTATTTTTATTTGATCAATTTTTTTTTCATTTTATCTATTTTTCCATCATAGAATAGTAACGCCACAACCGATCATAAAAAAAAAAAAAAACAACAACATCATTTTATTATTTTAAAGCTGCTACAAATAATGCCCTAATTTGACTCATTTTAACATTGTTTAATGGTGTAGCAAAAAAGAAAAAAAGAAGAAAAAAAAAAAGTTTTAAATTAAACGTAGTTTTAGCTAGTTTTTTAGTAAATGTATCTTGGTTTAGTTTCTGTTTTTCCCAGTAGGCCTAATGTCTTTTTTTTCCTTGTAGGTCCATTTCGTGCGATTCTTGAGAATGAAAATTTGAACTAAAATCAGAACAAAATTGAAATACAGGTATGCAGACTGTGGAGGGTGTTGTCAGTCATTTAGAACCAGTTAAGTCGACGGCTACAGCACTGAATCGCAGCATGAGTCACAGGGTACAATTACAATTAAATCTGTCTCTTACAAAAAAGACACAAACACAATAGCCAGGTTTGCTCCCTCCCTGCAGGAGCAAATCCCTCCTGTTCATTCTGGATAGCCAAGGATGAAAACAGCGGGCAGACATCAACTGCCAAGGCATGGCGGCGTAGCAGCATGTGCCGAGACGCATTCATTCATCATTACAGACAAACACAGAGAGGAGGGAATCTTGTTCTCTGACACATAACGCTAACGGCTGGCCTTGGGGTGCAGGCAAAATATTTACCCACTGCCAACAGGGTGGAAAACACTGTCTGCTTGTTAGCGCCACATTATTTACAGATGATTAAAGACAATACATCACTATTCTACCGCAGGCCAGTTCAGTTCATGTAAGAGCGTCTGCGAAAAAGCTTTGTGGTCTAAAATATTTATGTTTATGCCAAAGGCTGTGGACATTCTGTCCGAAGAGTTTCTATTTTGTAATCCACACAGACACCTCAGTCCACTAACAGTGTGAAGTCTGCTAATGTTGGTTAAAAAACCAGCTGGAGCTTGTGGTGCACATTTACAAAACTGACAGGCCCTCAGACAAGCTAAATGTGCTCACTATTTTTATTTAAACCTCATATTAAGGTATAATTGTGTGCAAAACTTACCACCTGGAATTTTCCATGTGCATCCTTAATACCGAGCAACAAGCCTGGACACAAATCAACAAGAATTTTTCAATGTATTTTCTAAAAAGGAAACTTCTGCAAACAGGTAGGCAGCTAGCTAGCTAAATAAATAAATATTAGTTAACGGTAATTAGCTACTCTCCGTCCTTCTTGTCATGATTCCCAGCAACTTCTCTGGTGGATTTTGTCAGATAGATTGTTAAATTTCGTAAGCGATAAAGTTTCCGTTGGCAATAGTGTAGAGATGTACGAAGCACACTCACTTTCTGTTGGTCAACACGGAAATTTTGCATGACCAGCTTGAACCCATGCGAAAACTGTTTTATGAAATCTTTTGTTCTTGACCGAAATATCAGATCATATGGATTCCTATTAAAATGACTGAATTTCACCTGTGAATTTTCACATAAAGGCAAATGTGAATTTTATGGGTTCCCAGAAGCATATGCTAACCCTACCCAACAACAGAGTTCACTTATATTGACGTTAAAGAAAAATAAATCACTTATGGATAAAAACAAACAGACTTTTTTAATTAAAGAACTGTTGCACTCTAATAGAAGAGTGAGTTTTTGTGAAGAGGGAGGACCGTTTTTTTTCTCTCTTGCCGCCATGCAGTCATAAGCACATCATTTTGCTCAAGTTGGGCAGATGAAAGACAGGAAGTGTGGCAGTTTTTAGTCTGCACGATGCTAAGAGGAAGTACTCGGGTTCACTGATGGAGAAACAGACAAGACGCACCTTGAGGTTTAAGATTCCATTCAACCATCTAGTGAATGGGTCATGATTTGCATCAGGTGAATTAGGGTTAGAAAGGCATATGTCAAATCGAACAGGAAGCCATCTATGGCCAATGCCAGTATCCCTAAAACAACTTCCTATCCTATTGTAACCTCACACCCTTCCCCAGCTGCCTGGCTCAATGACTCGCTGTGTAAGTCTGCTCTGCTCAGGACTGAAGTTATGCTGTGTGCAGCTTACTTCTGGAGTCACATGCATGAAAGTTCAAGGATTTCTCTCGAATCTGGTTAGATCTCAGAAAGAGATTGGGTGAATTAGTGAAAAGTGTGCATTATTACAGTGACCATTCCTGCGTAACAACGAAACACACAAAAAGAACTGCATAAAAATCTCCCTTCCCTTGTCCTAACTCTCTCCACTAAGGCTCTATTTAATTCCCTAATTAACTAGCTCTCATTTGATCAGCAGGCACATGCACAGTTCTGATACGGTCTTCATCTCTCCTGGACATCTGCTGCACTCCGACTAAGGCTGGGCAATATATCAAAATTCATTATATACAGGTGCATCTCAATAAATTGGTGGGTTTTTGTTAAATGTGAGCCAAAATCATCACAATTAAAAGAACCAAAGACTTAAACTACTTCAGTCTGTGTGCATTGAATTTATTTAATACACGAGTTTCACAATTTGAGTTGAGTTACTGAAATAAATGAACTTTTCCACGACATTCTGAATGGAAATATGAAATGAAGTAACATTTTGAATATGGCAATGATTTTAAGCATTAATGGCTCCTTGGGCATTATGTTTCTTAAAGACTGTCATTAGAATAATTTTGCAGTCTTTCCTTAGTATGCAAACTTTAATAGCAATTTAAAGTGATTAATAGTAATAGTCATTTAATCTTCGGCAAAAGCAGTTGGAATGTTTGATTTATTTCCTTAAATTAGTCTAAACTGTTCATTTCAATAAATGAATTTAACAACTCTGTGTCATCATTCTACATTTTTCATGATCATCTTTAAAAACGAAATAATTTAAAAAAAAAGTAGGCCTATGTAAATTAAATATACTCAGTCTTAGTTGTTATATTAAGCATTTGAAATATATATATGGCAACTATTAAAAAAAAAAAAAATTACAGTATATATAGCGGAAAACAATTAACGAACTGGATATATGCCTTAATTATTGTAAATAAATAAATATTCTTTCCTGTTTACATTGTGAAAAACAATGTGAAAATAAGCCTTAGTTATTTTTAAAAACTAGATATCAACTTTGTTGTAGTTCTTACATTAAGCATTTGAAATATACATGGCAACAATTGTTTGCCATTGTTATTTGCCACCATGCAAACATATACAAATATCTAATATGGATAAAATACAAAAACAAAAAAACAACATCTAGCAACATCACACAGCCCTATGCCAGAACAGAAACACCACCCTGCTGTGATACGACATCTACTCTCTGTGATGCATTATACCACATCACAGCACATACTCAAACAACTAAGTGCAAACACCTATATAGGCTATGTGGGACTGTTGTAGATGTGTGCACTGTTCCGATCAACTCTAGATATGTATGTTTGCATAATGTCTCATAAAGGCATAGTCATCTGTAGCCATCTTGACTAAAGAACTGTTGAATAAACATTACTACACACTTGCATATTCCCTGCCAACATGCACATCACAAACATAATGTGCCGTGCCAGCATGTCCCATAAGTGTGCATTAGTTGATTTGAAAGTGAGCAGCAGCTGCCTGGTTATATATGTGCGTATGTATGAGAGCGGATGAGTGAGGAGGGGGGAAGAGAGCGGAATCTGGCTCTGCCATTCACTTTCGGTAAAGCCTTAAGGGCTAAAACTGTTTACCTGTAAGATTAGCAACCTCTTCCACATCATCCTTATAGCGTTAACTAATAATGTAGCCGCCCAGGAAACCACAGCAGGAAATTAATATTACTGAGACTCATCATTTGCATTTTCAGTGGCATTATGAACTACAGAGGACAAGTGGTTTAGAGAATGAATGGACTGATGGGTCATTATGAAGTCATGAAGTGAGATTCAGATGATCGAAACTAACCCTAACCTAAAAAAAGAAAAAAAGAAAACAGAACAGTGACCAAAATATAGCCTATTATTAGTGGTTGACAGAGTATAAAGGGAAGCATGGCTGAAGGCTGGTATAAATTTGATGTGTTATTTTAGTATTACTGAGGTTTTTTTTTTTTTTTTTGGATAATCTGAATAGTTTTGGTATTGATTTTAGTTATTTTAGTACATCAAGTTAAACTGAAAAATTTGAAATGTTTCCTTGTGAACAAGATGAAAGATTTTTTAAAATAATATTTCATATTACAATTTTTACTGGTTTTAGTTAAGTTTAATAAACCTGGTTAATATATATATGATTTAATTTATTGTGAAGTTAGCAAATTATAATTTAATCACCGTAATTAATTTGAAATTTACATATAATTACTTTAAAAAAAAAGGAAATTTGAAAAATTTGAATTTGCTAAAATAAAATACAATTAAATAAATAATAATAGCTTTCATTAATGGTAGTCTGATGCTTCTTAAAATGTTTATTTTAAAAATGTATCAAATGGCATGCATTTAATCTATATTAAAGAATTTATAATAAGACGTTATATTGTAATAACATAATAACTACTAATAAAATGATCCAACAAGTACAAACAGGCAATATTAATAGTTTTTTTCCCCCCTTAATGATGTTGTCTCTTTGCAAGATTTGCTGGCATCTTCATCTCTATAACATTTTTTTTTCCAGGTTTTTTTTTTTATCTTGTTATCTTGTCATAACATAATAACTACTAATAAAATGATCCAACAAGTATGATCAGGCAGTAATAATGGTTTTGTTTTTTCCTTTAATGACACTGTCCCTTGCATAAGATTTGCATCTTTATGTGTAATATGTTTTTTTTTTGGCCAGTTGGTCTATTGCCTTAAACAACAATGGTAGTGTTGACCATCACTGCTGGCCTCCGGCCTATCTAGCTGAAATGGACACTGACCTTAAACACGGCATGCCGTACCCTCCAAATAAGTGGAGCTGTTGTAAAATAGTGCTCTGGGCAGTGACATACGTGTGTGTCATTTCACACAGGGTCACGTAAAGACATGGAGTTCAAATCCTGAACTGAACATCATAATGCTTTCTGTTGGCAATAATGGAGAACAAAGAGATAGATGCAGTTAGAATGTGTTTGCTCAATATAACAGCATACAGCCTGAATATATCAAGGGTTTGGAGTCAAGCGGATTGCAATTTTGACACAAACTAAAAACTTACACAATAGATTTGACAATTATTGAACTTTGATTATCTGAAGAAAAAGAGTTTATGCTAGACATGATCGATGTGAAGGTTTTGCATCAGAATTTTTATTGTTAACTAAAACTATTTAAAATATAAATATTAATGAAAACAAACAAAAAATGTAAAAATGTTGCCAATGAATTGAAGTAAAAAATACTAAAACCAAAACAAATTAAAGCTAAACAGAATTTAAAGATTTCAGCTAAAATTAAAATGATTAAAACGAAATGAAAACTGAAAGTATAAAAATAAAGGCCAATTCAACATATTAATAAATACTATAATAGTATATAAACAATACATAACACTGTCTCGCACAAGATTTTCTCTGTTGTAACCTTAAGGACAGGAAATGACATCACGGAACCTGACATGGTTCACGTTTTCTGCAGTTAAAATGGTTTCAGATGTGCATGACTGTAGCAATAGTCTCTTGCAGAAACCAATATCATGGGACCTGACAAACCTTCGCTTTTAATCAAACACCGGCAGCGGAGTTCATTACCGTTCTGATTCATTTGAGGTGCACTTTATTGTTCACTGCAGGAGAAATGATTGCTACTTGGAATCAGTGTTACTTTTTCTTGAAAACCATTTTCAGAATGACCACACACATTCTGGTCTCCTTCTAACAACCAAACTATTCATAAAACATACAAACAAGACACAATCCTAAAGAAACACTACAAAATCCCAGAAACACAACAGTCACATACGACACAGCATCAAGGTTGAGCGGCCTGTGATTTGCCTAGTATTCTGATCTACTGTAGCACAGGATCCAAATCCGTTTTGATTTTACTCCGTACCAAAGCAGCTAACCTCCCTTCTGACATCACAAGTTTCTTATTCCGAGTGGAATGTTGCAATCTGAAGCGCTCTGTTAGGATGAAAACTCTGATCCCAGAGGCCTGAACATAGTCTGTGAATACTGATGGAGAAAAAGAGACGAGGAAAGAAAAGCCTTAGCACACTTTACATATCAATGCCTGTCTCAACCCGCAGTTCAAAGGCAGCAAAATCCAAATTGAAATGCCCTTGTGTATAAAACTTCAACCTGTGCATTGCCGCATATGACCCGGGAAGGTTTGTTGGCATACAGTATACAATTCAACTGCATTTCCACAAAGAACACAAAATTAAGCACGACTTTTACTTTCAGAGCAAAAATGTTCATGTGTAATCAATACAGTCTCTAAACAGAGCTGTGACTAAACATGTATCTCATGCTAATGACTAATAAATGAGGCCATAAAGTTTACAGTTGAGGCATCACAAGGCTACGCTGCTATTATGAGTTACAGAATCTCCTGTGAGAGATCTTGATCTCTTTCCTCCTCTCTTAGGGCTGGCTCCTGAGAACACAAAAACCAGCCAAACCGCCTCTTGCCAGAATCTCAATCACATGCTGTGGCCAAGTGGACCCTGCTCTTATTTCCATAGACAAACAGCAACAAAACAGAGTGCCACAATGAGCTTTCATCAATGTTAGCCTGTCTGATGCCTCGGCACACTGACCTGCATTGCATTTAAAAGTATTTCCTAGAGTATTTTATTTACAATGCTATCTAAAGTATTTTATTTACAATGCTACTTTTTCTAAGAGTAAAAAATGCTCGAATCTTATTATGCTATGAATATTTTTCATAATAATTACACATACAATGCTAATGTTAAAAGGCTGTAGAGGCTATATACAATTTGAAATTCATGCATTTAATCTATATTAAAGAATTATTAATAAGAATTTATCTGGTCATGACAATAATTACTAATATAACGATCTAATAAGTACGATCAGGCAGCAATAATGTTTTTTTTTTAATTGACATTGTCTCTTTACAAGATTTGCTGACATCATCTCTAGAATATTTTTTTTTTCAGGGATTTTTTTTTTTTTTTTTTTTGGCTGCTCCAAACTGGTTTCTGTGGGTTGAATAGGGCAGGGTCCATCAGCATGCAACAGACCACGGCTCAAGCAACCATATCACCTGAAACATCCTGCAGCGGCATGATAAAACGCCTGTGCACTCAGCTGATTACACCACCACTCGTACAAATGCAATACCTCAAAATTCTCCATCAAATAAGGGCACCTAAACTTGACATACATTATACATTAGTAGAGCAAGACAGTCTAATATAGGTCACAAAGATATTCATATACATCAAAGCTAATCTGATTACCTAGTTTCACCGTAGCGATTACATCTGTTTATCTGCAGCATTTAGATTTGATCTAATAGATAATCGTTGTGTGTTTTGGACCGTTGTAAAACACAACCCTTCTATTCTCAAAAGGGGGAAAAAAAAAGCGCACGTCGTGCCCTAAACATCATCAGACAAAGAGAGGAACTTCAGTCCATCTGTTTTCAGCCCGAGGTTGGCCATGCGTGCAGGAAACTGCAGTGTTATTGTGGGATTACAGAGGGCCTCAAATCTCCCACTGTCAAGGGGCAGACTCATCCACGACCTGATCGTTTGCCCTCCCTGTCCGTCAAACCCACTGTAACAGAAACAATCCTTTACAGTCAACTCATCTACATTTAGACTCTTGTAGATAAATTGAGCTCGCATACAGAAACACTGGGTAAAGTTATTGAAATGATACGCTTTTGGCATAGAAACTGAAACGAGAGATTTAATGCAAAAATGAAAATTACGTCCTAATTAACCTACTCACCCTGACACTGATCAAAAACCATACAGCAGTTTTCATCTGAGGAACACAAAAAGAGATGTTTAGCAGAATGTTCAGGCTACTGTTTTCCATACAATCAAAATGGATGGCTAATCCAATTGCAAAAATATATATTATTGCTGGGCAACGATTAATCATGATTAATAGCATCCAAAATAAAAGTTTGTTTATATATGTGTGTACTGTATATTTATTATGTTTATATAAAGAGACACAATATACCGTATACATTTAAAAAATATTTACATGTATATATTTATATTCATATAATTTATATTATATATAAATATACTTTATATATAAACATAACATTTTTCTTAAATATATACATGCATGTGTATGTATTTATATATACATAAATATACACAGTACACACACATATATTATGTACACAAAAACTTTTATTTTGGATGCGATTAATCATTGCCCGGCACTGAAAATGATAAAAATAAATAAAAATAATTCTAAATAAAATTCATTTTTATAACTTTAAAGCCATATATCAGATGGCAAATTAAACCATTTATTTTTGCATTTGCAAATTTATGTTTATGGTTTTATCAAAAACAACTTGCCGTTCATTCAAGCTACAAGCCTGCATTTTATCAATAAACATTCCCTGGGGATCAAACCTTTGATGCTGACATTGCTAGCGCCACGCTCTACCAGTGGAGCTACAGGATATCAATGCTTGGTAAACCTGACACCAAGCGTCAACCTTTCAGAGCCATTTCACTTCAACATGCACATTCTAACAGCAAAACCAAATGCGAATGATGGGGAATATCGTTCAGTAGCAGCCGTCAGACAGGTACTAATACAGCAGCAGCGCAGTCATAAGACTCCATGGGCATATGAAAGCAGGCTGGGGCAGGCCGGATGTCAGCTCGTGCACAAAGAGGCTGATCGCACCAGATAAAGCCCTCAACTGGTCTTACGCGAAGCCTCTGCCTCAGCACCACAGGGATCCGATACACTCCATCAAACACAGGGGGCATTTCTAATGTCCCTGGTTTTCCATATTGGCAAGGGCCCCGGAAAACTTTCGCTGCTCCCTGGATCTTTCCTCAATGTAGCGGAGCCGAACAATGGATGCTGGTACACTAGGAATCCCCCTCCCCCTCGCCGCTACATACATGGCGCTGAAGTGTTATGACAAACCTCCAGGCCGACAACATGACTGAAACACAGCATTTTAACAACCAACAGCCTTACAGGGGAATTCATACCGCTGAGCTCACTTCCATTAACAAATCCTGTTTACAAACAGCGACGCCTGGGCATCTCAGAGAAGGTGGGATTGCATAATCATCTTTGTAACTAACAGTCAATCTCTTTATTTTTCCTATGTAAAATCACTTATGTGGCCTTTGTTTGCTCGTCTAAAGACTTGGCAGTGAAACAAGTGGATAGAAACGCAAAGCATTCCTGAAGGAGACTTGCTTTTAGTTTATAATCCTCTACATGTTTCTTAGTAGTCAAGATTAAAGAAGGACAACACAATAGGAACACCTAGATATTTTATGTGTTTGCATATTCAAAGAACATGTAGGAGCTGGCAGTGATGCCAGTGGCCATTATGCAGACTATTGAACAGGCCCTAAAAGCTCTTATTTGCCAAACAATTGCTCACAGTGGAAGCAAGTTTACAATAATCCACCACAAGTCCCCTGATTACAGATCAACGAGTTGTGCAAGAAAAATAGCAAGTAGTCATGGATCTACTGCATTTGTGTTAAGAGCATACCATGATATACAATACTCAAACCCGGCACAAGTCATCAAATCAAAAAGGTTACACCTTCTGAATGCTGAACTTAACATGATACTAAGTTCTAACCATGTATAAATGCGGTTTCCAGTTTCCAGTACATAATTTGTCTGACCACATTGAAATTTTTGATATTTAATATGTCATGTGAAGTAGAATTCTGAGCTAATGAGACAGTACTGTAGGAAGGGCTACTCGGCATGACACTACACTATATCTAATGACTGTTGAGACAAATTGAATATAAGAGACTTTTATCATGGCTAGTTCAGATTCAGTGTGTGTTATATATATCTATAGAGACAGTGACAACAAACTAAAACTTAAAAAAAAAAAAAGTTACTTAAAAATACATTTTCTGAAGAAAAGTTGCTTGTCTCTGCAAAATTCCATGTGGTTGCTAATGTGTTCTAAACAGTTTTTAAGAGCATTGCTAGGGTGTTTGCTGGGAGGTTCCTTATTTACTCTACCATTACTAAAAAAAAAAGTGTGTTTTTAACATTTCAATTTCAATTGAATTAAATAATTAATCTTCTTAAAATATTTTGTAAAAGCTTTAGTCTGACAGAAATCAGACCACATTTTGTGAAGCTGAACTAAAAGACCTAGATAATGCAATTGTAGATTGGATTCATCCATTATGTGTGTGTGTGTGTGTATATATATATATATATATATATATATATAAATAAATAAAACATAAGAGCAAAGATGCAAATTACAAACAAATTGAATATAAGAAAGATACAACTGAAATAAACTGTATTTTTTGGTATAGTAAGTCTGTTTTAACAGTGGCATTCAAGTCTAAAAAGGAATAATCAGATGTAAAAATAAAACTGCATACACTTCACTGTATGAATTAAATATACAGTGAATCTTATTAAAGCTTCACAAGTTATTCAGTCAAGAGCCGTGAGTGATCATCTCATTTTCGTTTGCTATTTGATTAACATAAGTGTCAAGCAACATATTTTATCCCTCAACTATTTGATTACACATTGTAAAATGTATATATGCACAGACAGAAAAAGACTATAACCGCAAACATAAACCTTAGTCTTAAATGGAGATTTAAGTCAATTAAACATTTTTCTGTTTAGTCATTCAGCAAACGGAAGTCATATTTCACATGATAAATCATGGTCATAGCACAAATGGTGTACAATAGTTTAGTGATGTTTTATAAAAAAAAAAAAAAAAAAATTTAAAGCTAGGCCAAATTTCAAGCACAAAGAAATATGTAGATCAAAATAATAATAGCGATAAGATTAGTTAAACTCTGATGTGTCCAGTGAAATCTTAGTAATGACTTAGCTTTCATAATGACAAATCATTACACTCAGTAGGTAAACTGACCTTGCTAACTAGAGCACTTTGGTTACAGTTGCTCTAGCTAATTAGATCAAGACGTGGTTTGGCAAAGTGAGAAAAAAACGAGATAAGAACCAGTCCACACTGATTAAATCAGGAGGTCTTTGAGTTCCAGATAAATAAATTCAAAAGACCTACATTTCTCAGTGAATAGACGATAGGCTAAATGAGAAGTGCAACAGATGTTACACAACATATTGACATTATGCTATTCCATGCTGCCCTGTCAAAGCCAACAGCCAGCTTTGACCTGTTCGAACATGTTTCAGAAGTATCTGGTGATGTCAAAGACGGGTCATCATCTCTCTCTCGAGCTTAGGAAGTGCTTAAGGCAGCTCGGCACGGCGAGGTCATTCTAACATTCATTTTGTGAATTCCCAGTTGAGCGCGCTCCAGATCCGCAGCTCTCTGGTGCCTGCAGCAAATTACCGAGCGTGGACCACGATGTCTGATCATAACAGCAACTCTCTCTCTAAACAGCCCTGCTGCTTGCCCTTCATAAGGTGTGCATTTCAGAAGGATAATGCAGAAAACAACTTATGCATAGAAAGCTCCACATCCCAGTTGCAAACACTTGTCCCAAGCAACAGGAGGCACATTGGAAACCTGCTCCCAGTTGTCACATGTCTGTCAGTTTCCCCTTAAGGGAATTGGCTATTTAAGTTGTTTTTTTCTCATGGCTGTGAGTGTGTATTCTGGGGAATGGTGGGCTTCTTTGCATGTGTTTTGCAATGACAGAAATGTAACAGTCCACCCACCATATTGTTGCATAGCTGTCCTAGATTCCGTGAATAAATTCTCACGATTGAGCTAATTTAAATGTGACAAAAATCACCAAACTGAGCAGTTTTGAGTGATTAGGCTCCTCTCACCTGCCATTAATAAGTCAGCCAACAGGTAGTCCAGCCAGACAGCCTGGACAATTAAAGTGGCCTTGTTCTCCTAGTGAAAGGTTTGTGGGATCCAGCTGACCAAAATAATACAGGAAGCTAAATTACATCATTACTGTAATTATCTGTGTGTGTGTGTGTGTGTGTGTGTGTGTGTGTTCCACCTCCGAAGTTCCTTTAAATACTTTAAGAGGAAACTTTTAGGTCATACTTGCCACCTGCTTGAAGGGCTGTAAAAAAGTTGCCCCTGCCATCAGCTGTTTTCAGAAATTAAAGCCCTTCAACTTTAACCTCTACCCTCGGCTCCAGAAGTGTTTTTTTCTGCACTAATAGCAATACCAAACAGGTTTCCTTGTGTGCTATTGGTTTATAAACAGATGACTCCACCCCCAAACTCATAGGGGCACAACAATGCCAGTCCACTTTTTTTTTAGCTGCCTTGTTTCCAGAAGTATTTTCCCCATTCATTTTATACCTTAAGTATTATAAAAAATCCTTTTTGAAAAACTACAAGGTGAATCTCAACATTATAAACTTTGATTTGAAGCATATAAGTATTTAAATTTGGGGAAAAAGACAAAAGTACAAGATTGTGTACTTATCAGCTTTAATGAGGGAAAGAACTACAATCCCAAGAAGCACTGCAAATGACAATCGAAAAAATAACAATGACGAATTAATATATAACTTAAAGGTGTTGTTTATAGAAATAATATATTTATGTTTATTATAAAATATGCATATTATGCATCCAAAAATGCAAGTAATTTGAGAGCTCAGGAGACTGACTTGTTTACATTCGCAGTGCTTCATGGGAGTGGGCGGTTCTTTTGGTGTGATTAGCTTCTGATTGGTGGAGATTTCTCTGAAGAATGATGGGTAATGTAAGTTTTCCACCAGGAATTCTGCTGCTGAACACAATCATTTAAAAATAATGCAGATTTATGGCTTCAACAACACCATTAACAACCTTGTACCCCAGAGTTGGGTTCGGACGTCCCGAGTTCGAGTCCTGGCTTGCGGACCTTTCCCAATCTCTCTCCCACTTTACCTCCTATAAAGTCCTATCATAATAAAAGGCAAAAATATCAAAAACACTTGAATATAAATAACACTCAGCTGTTGCACTCCATTGGTTGCTGGTCACTCATGCAAACAGCTATGCTTTGACAGCATCACAGACCTACACTGTTCACACTTTTTTAAAGAAATTAACCTAATAATAGCCCAATGATAAATGGCAATTGATATTACACAGGAAAAGAGTATTTTTAACATCGGAAAAACATACACTTCAGCTTTAACTAGGAAACACTGTCACTCAACTCACTGTTTAATCCCACCTACTTGCAGTTTCCGGGTAGTAACAGAGTGGCCAATCATAAGAAGACATTCCCAGAGCCTTTCAGGACTTTACAAATAACTTAAAGAGTGTTTCATAATTTACTTTTTAATATGTATACGTCATAATCATACATAAGACAAGCACTAAACAGCTCTGAGTCGCATGAAGACAGTCAGAAGCAAGACAGCTTTCTTGAGCTTTAAAGCAAACAAATATATGCGGGTTTCTTTTGTTTAAAACAGCTTGACACAACTGCACTTCATAAATGATCAACCAAACGTTTAAAAGACCAACAGAACTGCGTGTTCTAGATGCTTACATAGACAAAAACCTCAACAAAACACACTGACAGCACAGCCAAACCACTTTAGGAATAAAGGCATGTTACACGCATAATAGCCCTGGCACTCTTCAGCAAAAGCGGACGAAAAACAACTCCACAAAACTTTTGCTGTTTGTCAATTATGTCACATAAACTAAAGGGATTCTTATGGACTTCTGACATAGAGACAAACATCCGCACTCAATCACTGGAGCAACACAACTTCCCATGTTCTCAAAAGCTTTAAAATCAGAAAAGATGGTAAACACAGGCTAAATTTCCTGCCAAAAGATTTAACCCCAAACGAGAACCTTCGATCTTAACAAAAGACAGAAAAACAAAATGGATCCTCCAAACAAAAGAAAAACACATTCGGGCAGGAATATAAAATGAGGCCGAATGTGAAGTTTAAGTCATTTGTGATTTGTTGTTATTTAAAGAGCATTTTAAACGTTTGTTTAAATCAACAATCTGTATGCGAGGATCTCATTGTTTTCGTGTAATATCCGTGTTAAAATATCTCGAAAGGCTAACAAACGCCTGTTTTGATTATAAAACAGCAACAAAAACAATCAACAAATAAATAAATAACTGGCTTGTGAGGTTGTGCTAGCTCGCTAGCAGGCCAGATGCACAGTAACATTCACGATTTCGTTCAAAAACACGTCTAGTTTTGTTAGATATCATATAAATACCGATATCCGATCGGTATCTATACAGATATGCGTTTAAATGCTGTGGATGTCAAGCGCTGGTGTGGATTTGAAGAGAAAAGCGATGACAAAACACTCAAAGGACACAGAGCAACATATCTGCTATAAATAATCCTCAACATTTCTGCCTTTGAACGCTGACAACGAACAAATCCCGTCGAGAAAAACCAGATTTCTAGGTTGAGTTGTGTTATTTGAGAAACGGACGTCTATGAATCTTGTCTTTGTTGCTAGCCGCACTGACAACCATCAAAACACTTTTGTCGTCAAAACACGATCACCATCCAACAAACCATTATAATGGTTTTGACAACTGTTTTTCAGACCAGACGGGCGCCTAGACTGATTTTTAAAGCAGTCGGAAATGCGTTTTAGGGCTGTTTTCATGAATATTGGAGGTATTTGACGACTATAGCGTTACAGTAATTGTGTTGTTTATATTTTAAAGGATACAGTTTCACCACGTCGGTGTCCATTCGTCTTTTGCCCGGACTTGGAGACGACATCTTTACACGCTCCTCTTTCCGATGACCGAAGCTCGACTCTTCTGCGACTGATTCTCGATCCCTTGGCCTCTACCGAAACTGTATATTTTTGCACATTGGCATACGGCAAGCTGTCGTTCCGAGAGTTTTCGCCCTCCACTTTCTGTCCGCAGCGGATAGTACTGTTAGTCCCTCTGCCCGCACTGCTCTCTCTCTCTCTCTCACACACAGCTATCTATCCCTCCGCCGATGACGTCATGTCTGCGCGACGAAAGGTGTCCCCCTCCTTCTATGCGGTGTTTCGGGCTGCGTCATAAACAGCGGACGACTCATTTGTAGTATATTCGCAAAATTGTAGTTCTTCTAGTTTAGGATGACAGTTGGGGCAATGAGCTTTGTTATGAAGGCTGTTGTGTTTTACCGAACAAATTTATTTTGTATTTATGTGTATTTGTATTTTAATGATCAGTTTTACGGCGTTTCCCTTCTTTTTTTTAAAAAAAAGGAACTAATAATATAGCATTTTACAAACCATAGGAGTCAAAGGATAAAAAGGTGGAGTACCCCTTTAAGACACCATAATGAAAAGACATACATAGTGAAAACCAGCAAAACGAAAATGTTTATTAAATTTAGGCAGACATGCACGAGAATAACATGCATGATGCACTACAAGCAGCACTTCCAGAGAAAGTGAATCAAAAAGCAAAATCATTTACGTTGGCATTCTTTTCTAAACATGGCATCTATTTCAGCTGGCATGTGGGTAAAAGGTGATAAACATCTTAAAAATGAGAGAGATAAAAAAAAGTTGTTCAGCCCATTCACATTTATGGAAGTAAATATAATATACCTACTTATACAATGCAGAAAACACACACAAACCTGAAAACGCTAGTTCTCCTCAGCTAAACTATTATGTGAAAATCATTGATACACCTAACACGTCTTCCAGTGTAGTTCTTGGAGCTTCACTAAAGCTTCCCCTAAATTTAGGCTAAAACTCTATGAAGCCTCATACCCAGCGAGGTGGCAAGGATTATTTGGATGTTAATGCGAGGTAAAAAGCATCGGTCACCAGTCTTTTGACGTTCTAATGCCGACTCGACAGGCCCAGATTCAAAACAGTGTGGTAAAGTTACAATTTCTGAGAAGAACTCTGCCGGGCTTTCCTGCTCCAAGCCAAGGTCTTTCAGCACAGGCCGCTTGATCCGTGTGGATTTACTGTCCCTTTCCCAACCAAACCCAATAGTGTAAACAAGACTCACTTGATCAAGAAATACTCTGAAAACCACTGTCATTGTTACAAAGGACAGCGTACCACTATGATAACAATCACCAGGGTTTCCCAGTCCACCTTCTGAAACGACTTACTGGGACGGGGAAGATACCTGCCACTGTCGGAATATCGAGAACACCCTTTTTGATTTGTCATGAGGACCCTAGATGTAAAAAAACAACAAAAAAAACAGGGCATTAGAGTGATGAAAATGATTGCTTTGGCAAAATAGAGAGTTGTTGTATTTGGTTCACCTGAGATGGACTGGCCCCCACTGGACTGAGGCTTCTCTTCATGGATAAGAACAGAGTAAGTGCTGCTTTCCAGCCTGGCTGAGGGAGCTCAGCCTCACAGCCAACAAAGAAAGAGCCGTCTAGATTGTCCTCCTCTCTTTCCACACTCACCCAAGGACACCAGTCTCTGTGCTGAGCTACTGGGTCAAACACATTTCTGTGCATGGGCCCTTCCTATAAAAGAAAAACAAAACAGGCTTTAGTGCTAAGATATTGTGTTTAAAATTTAATAGTGTTTGTCCAGGTGGGAACATAAACAAATAAAATGTATGTAGTAATATTATATCGTTCTATGGTAATAATAACTTTATATACAGTAATAATAGTAACAGACCCTGTGTGTGTGTATAAAAGAAATAGAGTACATATTAAGTTATGCTGACAAAAAAAAATGCATTTAATAATATAATATCATTCTACAATCATTATAATAGTAATAATATAGTAAAACATTATTATTTTAATAGTAGTTATTATTAGTATATTTAAAAAATAATAATAGATTGTCCTTACAGGGCCACTGGCAGAGGAGAGACGTGGCCGTTTTGTCTTTCGCTGTGGACTGGAGGGCACATCTAGAGCCAGGTTATCTCCTTGGCCCCTGCTGCGAGTCATGGGTCTCTTGCCCTTGGACAGAGGGCTGGGAAACTCCTCATGTGGGATAGGCGAGTCCCTGCTTCTGGCGCGGTGGACCAGTGGGGATGGTGTACTCTCCATCTATATGCATGTTGTCATAGTTTAGATGGTCATGACTGAAGAACGTCAATGTAATATAATGGGCATTGTCAGTTTTGTTTGTATAGAAATTACACACTTAAACTTTCACTATATCCAGATATACTGTGTAATGTCAAAATGTGAAAGACCCACCTGCTCAGAGCGTGTGGAGTCTTGACTACGCAGCTTCATGCGACATGGAGTGGGGGACTGGGATGGTGAGGGGGGCGTCCCCTTTTCCCCACTTGTGCCTTGAGATGGAGTCAAGGCGGTAGCAGATGTTGGAGACTGTGGAGGGTTTTCGCTCTCTGAAACGGTCTCCATTTGATAGAAGTTCCACATTCCTACTTTTCTCATGCAGTAAGAACAAGTGAGGATGGGCAGATTCATAGCGTGGAGTGACGGGCTAAACGGAAAAACAGCAAAGAGTTAGGTGAAACAAAAGTTTAACAGAAAATTCGCCAAGATTGCATCAAAGGTCACTGGTTAGATTTGTACCTGGCCGCCCAACCACAAAGAGCTATGATACATGCTGCCACCTGTACAGAGAGTGGATCTGTTGAGACCTTAGAAGGAGAACCACCCTGCTTCACTTGTTCATCTTCAAGCAGCTGTAGGAGGACACTTATTACATCTTCAGTCAAGGTCTGCGGAAAAAAAAAAAAATTTGTGAATGCACAGAAGAATTATTCTTGGACATCCCTTTAAAATAAGACATCATACCATGGCTTTTAGTTGCTCTGGCTTCATAGCAGGCAGCTGCTGTTCTAGAAGGCAAGCACTCTTGTAACGGTCTAGAAATGCACTGAATAATACCGTTGGCTCATTAACTGGAACCATCCAGAAGCGATCTGGAAAACAAACAAAACTGTTGATTAGCTATGTCTGATTAAGATTTCAGACAGACTAGTAAACCTCTCAAGATACCTGGACATGGAAAATCTGGCCAGGAACAGAATTTCTCATGTTGCGTTTGAAGCTGCTCTAGCAACTCCGAAATCCGTCCTTCATCTAAAAAAGGAAAAATTAATAAGTGAATGTGTGCAGATATAAAATATGGCTTCACTCTAGAATATAAATAGTCCAAAACTCACATTTCTGGAAGTCCAAGGTTGCTTGGATTGATGCACAGAGGAAAGCCTGGCAACTAGAACACTTAAGCATGTCACAGTCTACATTGATCCAGCCGTACCGCGCACATCTGAGAGGCGAGAGCACACGGGGCTTTCCGGCCCATTTTAGACAGTGGTTATGTTAAGGATGAATTTGCAAAAACAATAAATGAGTAACCGGCATCTTAATATACCCAAGTGAAAAAAATGTGGGGCAGAATATTAGTAATACACACTGCAACTACAATCTGTCCAAAAAAACCCCACAAACTGTCAGTTCTGATTTCATGGTGACTAAGTCAGATTATAAGGATGCTTTTATTCATCACAGATTGTCTGGCAGAGTTGAATCAAAATCATCTAGATGTGTGATGCAACATTTTGAAACCAATGAAGAATCAATGGGCAGAGTTTATGATTGATCTATACCAGGAATTCAATTTATTATGCAACAAACTGGTTGCAAGCTTCTCACATCAAGCAACATTCAAAAGGATATCGAGTAGGATTCCACTCTGTTGAAAAATGCTTCTTTGTTTGCTGCCTCACAAGGAGCTTTCCCAAGCCCATTAGAAGACAGTGTGTTTGGATCCTGCTGTGAACTGAGATACAGGGAAGAAAGTCAATCAGCCTAGTGTGTTATGCATAAACTATGCCGCCAATGTTCCCGTTAATCCATATTTAAATGGTGCCTTTGCAGCACTTATTTAATTCTAACAGGAAAAAACATGCATGCATGCATTAGTCCAAAAACATCCATCAATCGTGCATCACTCTACAGAAAAATACCTTTTAAGATTTTAATTTGGAACAAGATGGTAGATCAGGTCCAACTACCATGCTTCAAAAGCCAGCTTGATGAGCTGGTAGCTGGTTTATTGCTGGTCTAAGAAGGTCTATCAGCTACAGGTTTACAGGTAGATTGGTAACGTGGTTTGTTTCTAGTCTAAAGTCTAACTGGTAGTCTTCTTTAGCTGGATGATTTCCCAAGACTTACTAGCAGTGTGCATCAGTTAATGTTTATTTTGGATCATCTCCCATGTTCCAAAACACAACTACCAGCTCAGTTCAATTATCCACCAGGGTTTACAGTAAAAACTTATCCGTTTGCTAAATTGTTCACCGCCCCTGCCCTGTTTTCTTCGCATACGTTCTCACCTTTTTACAACTTTTTTGTCATTATAGCGGAGCTCTTACCAATTTAACACGTTGTCTTCCGAAGCGACCCCTTCGTTGAGAAGTTCTCGCACTTTCAGGGGAGATACGAGCGGAGATTTGCTTTGTTTTTCGCCGTTTTCTGGGCGATTTACACGGTTACCGAGCGCCGCCATGTTCGGTGTCTGTCTCTAAACCCTCCCGCTGCAAGATAACCATTATCAACATTTTTACACAGTTCCGCCCCCTCCATAGATAAAATGTACCGTGGTCACCGTTTAGGACACTTTCTGTCATTTTCCTAAATTTCTAATTTTGATGACAATGATTCCTAACACCAACATAATAATAGTTTAATTGTTGTAACAGTTTCTTCAGCACTTCTACTGCTGCGTTTTGTTTTCATATAAACATTGTTCCTCTCACTAACATCTTAAGTTATGTTCATCAGAGACAAATAAATACAAAATTATAGTATTTAACCACATATACAGTTTGTAAATATGGGGAATGAATTATGAATTCTTTGTTAGGAGGCTTAGTGTTAAATCCATTTGATACAAACAAGTGGTCAGTAACAGATAACATTTATCAGTTTATGAAAGAGATATTTGTTTTTCTGTTGTCAGTCCAACTCATTGTGAGTAGATACTTTCAGCTGAGATACAAGCTGTTGGCCTTGAGTTGAGCCGGGAACAAAAATAACCACACCAGGACATGTCTCATACTGGTGTTTGAGCAATGGATTTTGAAGAAGAAGAGTGAATGAAACAGAATTGCACAGACTGCAGTTTGTGTTGTGAAAAGATTTTACATTTCATAAGTCCCTTCTCAAATATAGGCCTATCTAAGCCGTTCTCAATATGCAAAATTATTTAGCAAGCACATTTTTGAATTTGATTTTTAAAAAAGTTTGTGTGCAATTAAATCATCTTGTTGTGAGATATACAAATTAATAATATGACCCTGGAAATTCAGTCCTTCTCTAAATATTAAAAGAGAGAGATGAGTCAAAAAATAAAATGCCTTGAGCAGTTCACTTAAGACTTTACTAGTGAACAATAAGTCTTTATACATGCAGGAAAGATACTTTCTTAAAGCACCAGCATTGCTTATATAAATGTGAGTCTCTCATTTCTTCATAAAATTCTGACCATTTACAACAACAGCAACAACAACCAACTTGCTTAAAAGTTGTTCAATTTTTTTCCACAGGTAAACAGTCCCTATTTTGCTGATTTCGTGAATAACAAATAAACTATTAATTTTGAAATTAATGTTTGACATTTGACATGACATATTACATACTGATGTTTTTTTTTTTCTAAATCTAAAATATCAAAATATAGTTTATGCAACAAGCAACAGCCTTTTTTTTTTAGGATTGGACAATTTTGTGTGAGCTTGAATTATTTAGACCAAATTTATCAAAATTGTACAACTCAAAACACCCAGCATTACATCGTTTTTATTTCTTGGCTCCATTTCTCGTTTATTATGAAGACTTTTATTTTGAAAGGCATAAAAACCATCCAATTATGTCTGATTATTTTCATAGCTTGTGTTTTTTTTTGTGGCCATCTTGAAGGTTTTCACCAGCGTTTCTGCCTTCACGTTCATTGCAAAGGAGACCCGGTCAGGTCCATCGGTTTCATGTAAACGTCTCTTCCCGGGGAGAATGGGCTGAGTTATGCTCTGCGGTTCGCCTCTGTCTGTTGAAGGAAGCCCCGTCGTCTGCGAGCGCGTGTAGGTGGATGATTTCAGCGAGATTTCTGGAGCGATGTCTGCCGCAGAAGGAGCGCACAGCCCGGACAGACTCAATCAGTTTGAGCGGCTGTCTGGAAGGCCTCCGCTAAGAGCCGCAGGTCAGTGAGGACTCAGCAGCTTGAATTAAGCACAAAAATAACATTATTTCTCCCATAAACACCCATTTTTTATCTGTTTTTATCATAAAATAAAGCAGAGTTATATTATATTCCACATCTCTTTCGCTGCTAGCATCTAGCGTTAGCCGTGTCGCTAATGGCTTTGTTTTGATTACAAACTTTACAAATTCACGTGTTATGTTTATCGCATATTATATTTGGCAAAAGGCTTTGCATTGTAGTCGTCATTTATGTTAGTTTGTCTATCAAAAAGTTGCATTATATCAATACTGATAGCTTGTCAAGTTCATTTGCATTTAGTTACAGCTGTCAGACTTATTTTTGATGTAAATGGAGTGATAGGAATATTTTAAATAGTTTTATATCTGCATTTAACGTTTCCTTATTTTTAATCAACTATTTGATCAGCTTGTCAAGTGCCAATATACTACGAAATGTGCCAATATAGATATTAAAATTTATAATAACAGTTGATGCTTTAACTGTAACTTATTCACTTGGTTTCCTGATTTAATTTTTTTCAGCCCTAAATAACCCTGTTTGCAATTGTTTTGTACGTGTTAGCATAATGATCTACTGAATAAATGGGTAAATTTGTAACTAAAATGTGTATTTATATTTGTAGATTAAATGTTGAAGCTAAGTTCTGTTTGGATAAATGATTTTTAATGCACACCAGGAGTGAAAAGAATGGATGTGGCAAGGCTTATACACAGAATTACTCAGTGTTTAGTGTAATGTTTATAGTTCAGGGATGTATTTCTCTTGGTCGTTTGTTTGGACTGTTAACTAGTGCCACAGATCAGCACATGGGTAAATACAATTTCATGAGTAAATAAAAGCCCAGCTCTGAAATAGTGTCTGGTTCTACTCAAAGTCATTGTGTAAATATCACATGTGCTTTGCTTTTTTAATCTTTCAACTGTAAAACATACGCAGCAATTGTTTCTGTAGCTGTGGTGCATTAAAACAGTGCTGCAATGTCGCTTTAGGACATTTAATGATATTCAACCACCCATCTCATAGCCTGCAGCTCTAGCCATCTGTATCCTCCTTCCTGTTTATATATGAAGAGTGATTTAAAAAAAATCAACAGTGAGCACATCTTATGTATGGTTCACAGGCTTCATGGATTAGAATGAATGTTAAATGGTATGCAAAGATTGTTCTAAACATGTATTTTGAGGCTGCTGGGTGTCATGCACAATACACACTTTTCATCTGGAGGCAGCTGGTTTATTGTAAATGATTCCCTCAGATGTTTTGCATATGACATTCTTAAAAACCTCAAATCGAACCATGTGACTTGCTTGGTGCAATAGTAATACGTGCTGTCATGGCCGGCGGTTTTCATGTCTTCAGTGGACATCTTTGGGTTGTCTTTTCAGGGGGCTTAATGTCTGTTTTCACACTTGGGGTGACTTTTGACTTCTTAGCGCCCAGAACGCTTTAGTAACTGCATAGCAATGCTCTGTCAAACATCACTGGTGTGCAACTATTGTTTGCTTTCTGTGGAGCCAATAGAAACCAGTACATATGCTTAAACCAAAGCAAACCAGTTATCAGTGTGTTTTCAATTGTTTCCAAACATTGAATTCAGATGTATCAACACAGTACATTAAACAGAGTTCCAGTGGGCATGGAAAAGCTGTAAATATCAGGATTTGTGTTTTTTTTTTTTTTTTTTTTTGCAGGCCGGGAAAAGTCATGGATTAAATAAAAAATAAAACAAGTTTTTATAGTGAATATATAATTTTGTCTCTGTAAAATGCCTTTTCCAGTAATCACAAACACTTAGAAAAAAATCATTGAAATTAATTGGTTACATGGTGTGGAAACCCTGATTAAATCCCTCTTTAAGTGACAGAATGGTTTATTTTATTTATTTATTTTTTTAATGTTTTTGAAAGAAGTATGTTATGTTCACCAAGGCTACATTTTTATAATCAAAAATACAATAAAAAAGTAATATTGTGAAATTATTACAATATAATATATGTTTTCTATTTTGTAATATTTTAAAGTGCAGTTTATTCATGTGATGGCAAAGCTGAATTTCAGCAGTCATTACTTAAGTCTCAAGAAACATTTCTAATAATTTTGCTTAAATCGTGATACAAATAAATTTTTTTTTTTGATTAAAAAAAATGTCTTTGTGACTTTTGATCAATATAATGGATCCTTGCAAAAATAAAAGATAAATAAAAAACCCAAACCTTTGAACGTTATATATACACGCATAAGTAACAGTGTCAAAATTGCAATATCTGCAATATCCAATATCCTGATAAATCCTATTAACTTAAAGGGATAGTTCACCCAAAAATGAAAATTTGATGTTTATCTGCTTACCCCAAGGGCATCCAAGATGTAGGCGACTTTGTTTCTTCAGTAGAACACAAACGAAGATTTTTAGAAGTTTGGAAGCGATCTGAACAATGAGTGACGTGTACGTGCGACAGATCGCTTCCGCGCATACGTCTACTATGCCAGAGCATGTTGACGCGTCACGCCCCGGCTGTTGTGAACGTGCTCAGGACAGTTGGACATTGCGGTGGATCAGAGGTAAAAAAAATGATATAAATACTGTTCAGTTTCTTGCACAGACTGATTGTTTCGTGTCTTAAGACCTCAATGTATTGTCACGAGCCGCAGGGTTTAATTTGGTTTTGTCTGTGTATGTTTTTTTTTTTTTTTTTTTTTGACTCTCAAAGCCGTGGAGCCCATTGACTGCCATTATATGACTGACAGACTGCAATGGTTTGAGTTAAAAAATCTTCGTTTGTGTTCTACTGAAGAAACAAAGTCACCTACATCTTGGATGTCCTGGGGGTAAGCAGATAAACATCAAATTTTCATTTTTGGGTGAACTATCCCTTTAAATACTGTGTTTTGGGTTTGATAATGGGGAAAACAGGGGTTTTTTTTCACCTTTGTTTTCTTGTCATAACTTTCCTCCCTTCTTCAGACTGGAGTTATATTGTTGTGTTATTGTACAAATGTACATGTTTTTTTTTTATTTTTTTTAGTCTGTGAATATATTATATTGTTCATGCACTAGTACCAAATGGGTTTTATGCTGCTTTTACATGCTAGTGAACTCTTAAGTATATTGTGGTCCTCTTAAATGAGTCTCTTAATGTTTTTCTTGGCTATTGCACATATTACTTAAACTTTGGGACATATGCAATGAGAAGTGTTTATTTTCCCGTGGGATGTGACATACCAAATCACTTTTTTTTTTTTTTTCTTTTCTTTTCTTTTTTTTTTTTTTACATTAGTCTTTCTTTGTTCCCAAAACACATTTGTTGACCCCTTGAGTGTTGGGCAAGGTGTTTGTCTATGTTGTCCTTCATTTTGCCATTGTCCTTTTGTTGTTGTTGTTATTTTGTCTGACTGCGGTAATTGTGGTAACAGGCTCTAAGAAGCGAGTTTCCTGGGTACAAGCTCGAAGACTCCTTGGCCAGCCCTGCCCCAGTCTACGGATCCCTAACAGGTTTTTAAGAGAAGGTGGGTAATAGGCGAAATCCGCCTTTAACTGAACTTCAAAAAAGAAAACCCACATGGCAAATCTGGAGGCCTCCCCCATGCTGTCCCCACCCTCCCTCTCTTCAAAACTGCTTTTCCTCACTGTGGTGTAAAAAAAAGACCACCACTCTTTCACCAGGGCTCTTTCTGCTACGCTTTCATTGGAGGCAAAGCTGGGGCAGGATGGCTTGGGTGTTAAATAAAAGAAAAACAGGAAAGGTCAAAGTGTTCGTCTGGTTGTGAGTGAGGTGTATTGGTTCTTTTTATTTCTATTGATTTGTGTCAGTATTTTTTCAGTTCCCCCCCTTCCTTATTAGCTCATCCCTGTGATGCTTTCACTCAGGTGCAGTGTCCGGGTTTCAAGGCAAATTCACTGGCAAGAAATTTGCGTGGGTTAGGTTGCTAGCATGCTCATGCTGTGGTCGTAGTGGACATGTGGACTGCGCAGATCAATTCTTTTCAGAGATTCAAAAGATGAATCAACCAAGTTGGGTGTCAGCTTATCAAAGTTTTGTACACTGGGACAAAAAAATAGATGTATGCAAATGTTACAATACCTTTTGCCCTTTTGGTTAATTATAATATTTTATTCTTTATAATATATTTAGTATAATATATATTCTTTATAATATTTTTATTCAATTAGAAGTATCGCGCTCTCTCAAATCTAAAATGTTTTCATATATTTAAAAATGTATTATGTTTTCATCTTAATAACATTTAATAATAACAGTATATTTATATATTTATATTTTTATATTTATACATTTATGACAAATTTTGATTCTTGTAATAAATATATAAAATATTGTTTATTATTACATAAACCATAGTAAACAAAATAATGTGGTGTGTATATTGTATACATTTATATATTTATTATGAAAAATATTGTTGATTATAGTAATAATAAATATAAATTGATAAAATAGTGTTTGTTTATATATATATATATATATATATATATATATATATATATATATATATATATATATATATATATATATATTATATATATATATATATGAATGTGTAAAATAATATAATGTAAATATATTGTTTATTATTATTATGTTAATAAATAAAAGCATATATTTAGAAACAGTTATTTCAGCTAAGATATCGGTGTATTGTGTTTTGGGGACAGAGGCCATAGTTTCTTTGACAAACGTTTAATTAACTAGGGCTTGCCAAAAAATGAGGGCTTATGAGGATTTTAACTAGTCGTTGTTAATTAATTTGGGGTTACTGTTGTGTCACTGTTACCTACATGTATGCTATTCTTTTGTGTATTTATTTGATACTGAACAAATATGTGATATACAAGAGCACATTCTGAAGCTTTGCCTAAGAGAAGGAAGTTCATCTAAGGCTAATCCTGATTCCTGAATCGAGTCACTTCCACATCTGTCCATATTTGTATCCTGTTGTAAAATTATGCTGCATTAAATATGAATAGTAAATCTGGTTGAAAATTATGAAGCTTACTCAGTTTTAAATTACAGCCTCAAGTATTCATTTCAAGTAGGATGGATGTGGTTGGATTTGCTCACTTTATTCATAATATTGCTGATCTAATTAAAAATGAGTATGTTCATCTAATTTATATCTGAAATGCAGGTACATTGTTTTGTTTTCCAACTGCTTACCTTTAAATTTAGTATAATCATAATGGCTAATGTGTTGTAACTAAACTAATAACACAGTTTTCCTTTCACAGGTGACTTTGTGAACTCAAATGTGTCTTTAATCTCCCATTTTCTTTCCAGAACTGTCCCGCTGATGTTGTATTGTGCTTACTCAGAATAACAACAGTTCAAATCCAGCAGCAAACATTAGATCTCTTTTTTTTTTTTTTTTTTTTTTTTTTTTCCCCCACATCTTAAATCTTTCTTTCTAACTTTGAAGACAGAAACTCAGTGAGGACCTCTCATCTTCGCCACTAACTGAGCTGTGTAGCTATTTATCTTTGTCAAATCATCAATAGGCTGCTGTCTGTCTCTGTAGGTCACAGAGCCCCTCCAGCCCGGAGCGGCCATCGCTGTGTGGCTGACAACACCAATCTCTATGTGTTCGGAGGATACAACCCCGACTATGACGAATCAGGTGGCTCAGAGAACGAAGACTACCCGCTGTTCAGGGAACTGTGGAGGTTCCACTTTGCCACAGGGACATGGCAACAGATCCGCACTGAGGGTTTTATGCCTACTGAACTGGCTTCAATGTCAGGTAACATGATTTTTAGTTTTTATTTATATATAATCATATTTTTTTGTTTTAGTATAAATTATAGTATAGTTTACATTTTAGTATTATTTATTGGTTTAGTATATTATTATATAAAATATTTTTTGTTTTAGCCTGTGTTTTTTATTTTTATTTTTTATTTTTTTAGGTCTTGCTTTTTTTGTTTTTATATTTGTTTTGCGGGTTTTTTGTTATAGGTTAATGGTTTGATTTTTATTTTTGATTTGTTTTAGGTCTTGCTTTTTTTTTTGTTTTGTTTTTGTTTTGTTCTGTTTTGAGGATTTGCAGAAGGGCCACACATCTTTTACTGGTAAATCAGGTATTTTAAACCTCTTAACTCACTTGACCATCTTCTGTCTACATCAAACAGCTGTTTTGCACGGAAACAACCTGCTTGTGTTTGGTGGGACCGGAATCCCGTTTGGGGGAAAACAATGGAAATGATGTTCACGTCTGCAATGTTAAATACAAACGTTGGTCCCTCCTCAACTGCAGGGGCAAGAAACCCAATCGAATATATGGACAGGTACAAAAGCCTTAAAAAATATTCATATGATGTAACCTATAAATGAAAACAAGTACCTAGTAAGCATACTAACTGGCCTTGATGAATTGAGTGATCCCTGATTTGTTTTGCAGGCGATGGCCATAATCAATGGCTTCCTCTATGTATTTGGAGGTACGACAGGCTACATCTACAGCACAGATCTCCACAGACTCGATCTGACGACACGTGAGTGGATTCATCTGAAACCCAACAACCCTCCAGACGACCTGCCTGAGGAGCGGTAAGTGACTTTTGACCTTTAATTTTATTTTAAACAGAGCTAGGGTCACTAAACACATTTATGCACACTGTCTGATGCTAAAATGTCAGTCTATGAGGAGATATCCCAAACTTCCTTCTAAATTTGTTTCGTATAGATATAGGCATGAGATAGCCCATGATGGACAGAGGATATATATTCTAGGAGGGGGAACTTCCTGGACTTCCTACCCATTAGACAAGGTACAAATGTTTCCATGAATCACCATTTTAGTCAGTGTTACATGACTTCATTTGTTTACTGGAACTAATGGGCCTTGCTCATGAAACATGAAAACATCTTAATTGTCATATGTATTCAGTTTAAAAAAAATGTACATATTAAATGGATTAATGATTTTTTTCTGAATTTTTAATATAAATGAAAATTGTCCAAAATTTTTGTATTAGATACATGCATATAACCTTGAAACAAATTCCTGGGAGGAAATCACAACTAAGCCTCATGAAAGAATAGGTTAGTAATGCAATTCTCATCTTAAGAAATTTGACATCTGACAAAAGAAAGCACACTGTGAGTGTTTGTATTACATGCCTTTTCCGGTTTTTTTTTTTTGTTTTGTTTTTTTTTCAGGATATCCAGCCCCTCGGAGATGTCATAGTTGTGTGCAAATTAAAAATGGTATGAAGTTAATAATGTAAACATTGAATTTAAGACACTTTGTAGAGCTCAGTGTGTGATCGCTGTTGTTCTTTGTGGCAGATGTATTTATATGTGGAGGTTACAATGGTGAAGTAATACTGGACGACCTGTGGAAAATCAACCTGCAGACGTTTCAGTGGAATAAACTACCTGCAGCGATGCCTGAACCTGCGTACTTCCACTGTGCTGCTGTTACCCCGGTCAGTTCAGGGTTTTTTTTTTTTTTTTGGTCATCTTCGTACATTTACATGTATTCTGCTGTTAATGCCGTTAACGATTTTCTTTTATACAGGTAAGAGTCTAAAATCGTTCTAAACGTTTTTTATTTTAATCTTTCAGGCTGGCTGCATGTACATCCACGGCGGCGTGGTGAACATCCATGAGAATAAGCGGACTGGTTCCTTGTTTAAGATCTGGCTGGTAGTGCCCAGTCTACTGGAGCTGTGCTGGGAGCGTCTGCTCAAAGCCTTCCCACACCTGGCCCAACTTACCCCGATACAGCTGCTAAACTTGGGGCTCACCCAGGAACTCATTGAACGCTTGAAATAAAGAGGCGAGGGAGTTGAGCGTGAGAGACAGATCGTGTATGTACTATGTGTGTACCTTTTTATTTAAAATAGTTTTTTTCATTTTTTGAAGCTGATCATGGGCAGGACGACGGCACTTGAAGCCAGCTTGTGGACGAGAAGAACAGGATCAACTAAGGAACCCCATACTAACACAGCCCGCCTTAAAACCAAAAACTGTAGGATGCCTTTTTTTGTTTTTGCGAATGCACCTTTTAATGATTTGAAAATCAATACAAAACATAAATATCCATTAGAAGGCTCTTTTCTGAAACACTACAGGTCAGTGACCTGAATGAAAGCTGTTTTCTTTTCTTTCTTGAGATTATAATGTTATTTATTGGCCTTCAGTAGTGATATGGGGGACGTGTTGAGTTGTTTTTACTGATGTATCTTAATTCTATTTCCTCTCCTGTCAAATAATTATTTAAGTTTTATGAATCACCAAACCACGGCATGAATATTCAATCAGCAGTGATGTATTCGGGGTTCAATTAGCAATGAACTGTTTGGACGTCTAAACAGACTTATGCAGAATTATTGATGCCTGGGATTGTGATTTAAGGTTTTACTTCAATGAAAATGGTGCAAAACAGTGTTGAAAAGTTGAATGTTTTAACAAAATGGGTTTTCACAGAGATTGTTGATTTTTAGGTTGAATGCTGTTGCTCAGATCTGCAGTTTCATCTGCACTTAAGGCACAAACACCAGACCAAGTAATGTTTCAACAAAGCTGTACAGTCATAGCAGAGCTGTTCCCATGCTTCACCCAGTTTTGTAAACCAATCGTTACATCACTGTGAACAAGGTGCTCCTTAACTTACTTTTAATGCTTTTACTGAAATAAAATGTTTTTCCTTAAACGAATCATCCCTCATCCAAATGTTTAAACTGACACATTGACACATTTAATTGATCTAGTGCCTTTACTGAGCAAGATGTGATAATGTGCTAAATTAAACAAAGCCTTGCTAAAAGCACTTTATTATTATTATTATTATTATTGAACTCAAATTCTATTCTAGAAAAAGCTGATCTGAATTTCTAATACAACAAAGATGCGCACTTACCATTTTCATCAAGCTTTCTAGCACTTGATGCATTTACCGTAAATAAAACAACTTAAATTTAAAACCATTTGGTAAGCACAATGCTAATGATATTTTGGGCCTTGTGTATATCTGTACAGAAAAACGGATAACCTTCCTGTCATTTAGCAATAATGTAGCGGAGCATCTTTTACTATGCTGACCTAAAAAAAAAAAAAAAGCTCTTAATTCAAAACATCTCTGGTCGAAATGCCAAATAAAGCATCTTGAATTTCAGAGTTAATGCGTTTTGCTTTGTTGGGTTATTTAACCTGTTACAGTTCATGGCCATTTATTTAACTACACTCATTAGGCACCAGCAATTAATGTAGCTGAGTAAAATGTTAAAAGATTCATAATTGCTATTATTACACACCCTTTGATTTATGTTGTCGAAGTAGCTTCTTTCTGGCATTAGGTCACATACATACCCATATGTGCCTACCCACCCACCACCTGACAATTTCTTTCTGCATGACTGGATTCCTGTTTGCATGGGTCAGGATTTAAGGGTGCTTTGTCATACAGGCGACGTGCTGACCATGACAACTCCACAATGATTTCAGCGACAATTTTCACTCAGTCTGCATGGAGTGATGGGAGCCCCTACATTCGTTTTTTTTTTTTTGAGACGAGGGGGTCTCGCTGGGCTTCGATTCCTCAGTTGTGCAGCAAATGTTCAAGGTACTCACCGGTTACCTGTAACTTGTGTTCCAGTTTTGTGTTTTATTGTTGAAAAATTAATAAACTTGTTCAAACTGGTGGTTGCATTGGATCTCTGCTATTCATAAGCTCAAGAAAAATTCAAGAAAGGAAAACAAAATTTATTATGTCATTTTGATAGATACTACAGCTAATTCTTTTTTTGTGAATGTAAAATATTTTTAAGCATTTTCAAGTAAACAGTGAAATCGCTCTCATCTTCTATCTGGCTCACAAGTAAGAGCTTACACACTTCACATGCTGGAAAATATTCCAAATTTTACAGTATATATGTAAGACAAGAATACACAAACACTTCAAACATGTCAACAATAAAAGATAACTGGGGAAAAGTCATTTTTCTCAACATCCAAGAGGAGCAGGTGCAAAAAAATATAAAGCCAGAAGAATAAGGTACACGACAACCAGAGCCGTTCCTGTTAAAAAAAAAAAAAACACAAACGTAAGAGTTATTTATCATTAATTTATGTAACAATGCAGCCTGAACTAATTGTACTAATCTAACCGTACTGTATTACATTTAATGATGCTATTAACTGTCTTAAGTACAAGAGAAATTCACAGTAAACAAACTGATATACGTTAGTTCATACATTATACCTTAAATTAACATTATTTTAATTGCTCCCCAAAAATGAAAATTAAGTTATCAGCCTTTATCAGGTTATCAAACCTGTATGACTTGCTTTCATCAGTGGAATACAAAGAAGTTATTTATAGCAGAATGAACTTTTCTTTTCATACAATGAAAGTAAATGGTGATCATGGCTGTCAGGCAAGATTTTCAAGGCTGTTCCTCACATAAAGCTATGATGGTGCGTAAATGATGATAGAAGTTTAATTTTGTACAGACCATTCATTTAATCAATAATATTAATAATAACACTTACCCTGGAGGTAGTCCGACTTTCCATCCATAAATATGTAGTTGACCAGAATAACACTAAAGATGCTTGCCCAGAGGTGTAAATCACTGAATATGAGAACGAACCCAACATCCTTGGGAGAAACGTAAAGAACTTGTGTCATACTGCAGAACCGAGTAACAGAAACAACTCTTAATTTTTTTTTTTTTTTGAATGTGACTTACATAAAAAGCATTGAACAAGATCAGTAGCGGTATCTGCAACATGCACACCTGAACTGCAATACAGCTCCCCACTTCCAGGCTACATGATAACAAATACCCATATTAAAGCCACATCCAGATTACATAGTGAAAACAGTGAAATGCACATCTATTTTAACACCAAATTATTATAACCTGAGGCTGATGTTGTTCTGAAGCGCAAACTGGATCCCATTGACTATCTCAGGAAGCTCGGGAACCATGGCCAATATTGTAACTCCAATAAAATACTGCAATATTCATAATATGTGAATATTCAAGATTAAATACAGAGCAGGAACAGGGACCGTGCATAGGAGCCATTTAATTTTATTCCATTTGTGAAACATAAAAATGGGAAAAATTAATTAATTTTATAAAATAAATTACTTTTATAAATTATTTTAAAGTACTATAAAAAAAACAGTATAAAACCAAAATAACATTAAAATCATAAAATAAAATTAATTCCATATGTAAAATAAATGAAGGAAAAAAAATGAAGTAAAATAAAGCATTTTACTTTATTGTATTTATTTAAAAATAATATTAAAATAAAAGAAAAAAATAAAAATAAAGTACCTGTGAGACACTGGAGTTGGAGATGATAGGTTTGATGTGCTCAGTGGTGAGATCAGCGCAAGCTGCCATCAATACTGTAGCCAAAATGAGCACCACTAGAGCTCTCGCTCTAGACCAGTGAACCACTGCACCATGGTCACTAACAACTAACACAAACAGAACAATTAATACAATAAATAAAAGCATCCAGATAGGCATAATCCAAATGCAAAACCACAAATACGCACCATGACCGTGGGCATCACTGATGTGGATATCATAAATATGCGAATGAGTCTTAAGGGTGAAGATCAGACCAATGAGATATGCAGCAGGCAACAGGACAGAGATTGTGTACACTAAAGGCCTGAAAACAAAGACGTCATTTAGACATTTAAAAGTCTTTATGCTGCAAAACAAATGTGTTTAGATACTCACTCGATATGACTCAAAAATAGGGGTCGGTTGTTTTCGCTCTGTATGAAAATATCAAGGTCATATATTTAACTACTGCCGTTTGTGTTATTAAAATATGTTTAAATGGCTTGAATTTTATTAAGTAAACAACGTACCAGGTCATAGTGGCAATTATTACATAAGAAAGGCTTTGTGGTGTTACCAGGCGAGTTGTCACAGCCCTCACATATAAAGTTTCCATAAGCTTTTGAAAACAGCGTGGGGGCGAAAACACCTGTGGTCAGACAGAGGTGAAAGTCAAAATTAATTCATTCTACTTAATAAATACAGTGAAATTTTAGCTCTCTTACCTCCTATTGATATGAAAAGCAGGGCTGAGCTGACTCCTGCCGACCTGCTGTTGAACCGCTGCTCTCTGTGTTTGCAGCCACCGATGATCATACAGATGCCCTAAAACACACTCACACAGAATGCAGCTGTTAGAGGAAATGTTATAATGTACAACATGTACTATATGAGTGGCAGTTTTTACAGAGTGTGAGGAAGCAGCACCCCAGGAACACACACATAAACACACACTCGCTCTCACAGGTATGAAGAGGATGCAGCCCAGCAGCGTGCCAGTCAGAGCAGATTTGACGATCTCCGCGTAACACTTGTTTCCTGCGCGGTGACCCTGCAGCAAAGCTGTGATATAGAAGGCCATTTCTGTAATCGAGCCGAACGTGGCGTTTACTACCGCTCCCACTGCAAAGTTACTCTGTGCGGAAATACTACAGGGAAAACAAAGGTATTCAAACAGAATTTGCATGTAAAAATTAATCTGAAAATTATTTGAAATAATTATTAGTAAAAAGAAGAAGAAAATACTCTGAGGAAATTAATATATTATAATATAATATAATATAATATAATACAATATAATACAATATAAATTATAAAAATATTAACCATAATATAAAAACTATAAAAAATATGAACCTAAAACAGGTACAAACAAACAAACATCATTTTAACAATCAAGTTAGGATTTTTAATGTTACCTTGCTATCCCCATCCCAATGTAGTAAGACAATGGGATAATAGAGCTCACTGCTGTGGCAAACTTTGCCTCTGAGCTCACATAATAATTATCTTTGTCCACATAGCCGATCACCAGAGTGATAATAACCAGTGGCAACAGATCTGAATAAAAATTTTTAAAGATTTTACCATGACAATAAATGGTGCATATCATTTATACAATAAAGCTAGCAAAAGATATTTATCAACAGGTACCATTTCAGTGTCATTTATACACCAAAACAAGTGTAGAAACATTTTCACTCAGAAATGTCTGGTAAATTTCACAAACAAGTACAAAGAAATTGCAATTAAAAAATTAAATGCAAAATATCCGAGGGAAAAAAAAAACAACAATAAATTTTGTTTTATTTATAACTTTTTAGTATACTATTTAATGAGTATATATATATATATATATATATATATATATATATATATATATATATATATATATATATATATATATATATATATATATATATATATATATTTATTTTTTACTATTTATTATTTTTACATATCTTATATTTTCATGATTATTTTCACCTCGGTTTTATCATTATTTTCTCCCACCCTGTATATTTCACAAAAATTATATACACCCATAAACATAAAGGATACTGACAGCAAACACATTGATCCCATCCACAGCAAATTTGTAGTAGTACCAGTTAAAGGCACGGTAACAGCACAGCAGAACTCTGGTCTCACAACCTTGTGGCTAAAGAAAAGAAAACATGGCAACCATCAGTATAAAAAAAAAGATGATCTACTAATTTAAACAGCAGAATAATGCATACTTTTTTCACAGTCCGGATTATGACCTCCTCTGGTGGCATAAGCAGAATGATGCTCAAGGTCCTGACGTTCATCTTTGACACCGGGATGGTGAAAACCAGCATCCAGGACAAGAAGATAGCCAGGAAATGAACCACAGCCAGCAGGGGGTATCCCAACACCAGCCAAACATACGTACTCAGCCGACACTAGGAAGAAAACATTGAGATAACATTTATGAATTCAAATTTTAGTCTTACCCCTCATTGGTCAAAACCAGCAACCTTCTGGTTAACAATCCTCAACTTTAATAACCATGCGCTAAATCCCAAGAATGATTTACAGTACAATGAAGGCCTATCAGCTAAATAAACTGCTCAAAACTGACAGTCTCACCCAGTAACGAGTCTGTTTTGGAGGCGGTGTAGTCAAAGGGATTTCTGTGGTGACTGCAGGAGCAGAGCGCAGCAGAGGTGTTGACTCTTTCACCTCCGAAGACTCCTTTATCTCATCCACCTCCGGAATGGCCTCACAATGTGGGAATTTCACACAACATTTCTTCACCAGGCTGATGGTCTGAAGGAAGAATTTAAAAACATGCAGTCAGACGAGAGAATTCACATTTGGATTTGAAATCAATGATGTTGAATTCTTGGAAGTCAAAATTGATTAAAACATGGAAAACCGCAGAGTTTGGAATAAATGTCATGTGCCATGCTGCAGACATAAGAGAGCTTATTTAACTAGGCTTTGCAAATCGAATCAACAGTGTGACAGAATTTTTAAAAAATACATTACATGAATAGGCTACCTGTATGTGTTTGAGGAAAGCTCTACAGATTTTTCACTTACTTTCTGTAATGCCTTTCCAAACGGCCATAAGAAATAAAGTGACAGCTGCAAACAGAGTTTTCCTATCATAAAATATGAAAGAACAGATTCAAATAAGAATAAAGTGTCTCAATTCAACTGAAATGGACTATTAACAAAAAAGATTCCTAACATACCATATGGGATACCAGCAATGGTGCAAAACATCAGCAGACTAACCAAGAAGTAAAATAAGGAGATCCACCAGCCAAAGAGCAATACATATATCACATTCCCAGGAGTGACAAGTGATCCTAGGAGTAAACACTTTACAGTTAACAAACACACTATAATTTAAACATTCAAACCACTCTTAAAAATTAAGGAATGCCATTGCATAGACTGCAAAATATAAAAATCACATGGCATCTGCAAACAAATGACGCTAGACTTTTTTGTGAACTGTTCTTTCTTGAAAGGCATGCTTGCTCTTATTTTAAAAAAAAAAAAAAAAAAAATCACTTTGTTTAACCATTTTTAATCTGTAGCAATGACATTGATACATTTTAAGGGTGGTTTGCATGTCTAGTAGATTTTGGGATTTATTTAATTTTCTCATTATTTTTTTTTTTTTAACCTGAGTGTTGTTTGATATAGTTGAGGTCAGAATAAAGCTCCTTAACTACGTCAGATCTGTCTTCAATGGGTCGCTCGGTTACATGACTCTTCCATTTCCTGAAACCAAACTGGCATACAGACATAAACAAATCATTTGAAACATTTCCTCCAGTTATTCCAAGGATTTGCATCCTTGTTCTGTTTTCTTTTTCTCACTCTGGAAAAATCTCTGACTGTTAAAACAGGAATATTTAAGAAGCGCTCATATTTACACACCCTGTAGTTGTTGGCAAGTTTATGTGCCTCCACCTCATTTTCGGCTCGGATAGTGGTTCTGATGCTCGTTTCCTGCCAGACGTCATCTGTGCACTGTGAATGCAGGGAATGCCCTGAAGAAAACAAAGAACTAAATTATTAATCATTTTTTGGAGAAAAGTCTGCAATAATTCTTTGGAATAAAATGGCTGATTGCTTGTTCTTTCAAGGGACAATTTCATAGCCAATATTTTATGCATACTAAAACGTACAATTAAATAAAATGGCTGATTGCTTGTTCTTTCTAGGGCCAATTTTATAGCTAGTATTTCTTGCATATAATTTGCACAATTAAATCATATTTTCACACATTTTGCAGAGTATTGCAGCTGGATTAGAAAAGATGCATAATAAAAATATTCATCTCAAGCATATTTTGCTAAATTTTGGAGGGACATTATTAGTAAAAACAAATACTAATTAAAAAGGTTTATTAATTATTTTTTTTAAATATTAATAATTTCTATACAGTAAATATAGAAATGGTTTGAAGCTTATCTGACTTGCTTTATATTATGAACACTTTAAAAATGCAGTAATTTCCCAAATAGATTCCTAACCCTTTTCAGTCATATTTTAATATCATTTAGATACTATTAGTTATTAATATTAATTAATATTGATTATTTTTAATAATTTGAATCAAACCGATTCAAATTATTAATTTTTATATATATATATATATATATATATATATATGCATTTATTTTATTTATTTTTTTTTAATGATAACTATAACTATAATAACCCTGAAAATTTCATATAACAAAATAAAATAAAGCTTTTAATTACTATTTTTGCACTTATGAATTGAGTAGACAGACTATAGGAAGACACTCACTGTGGGTAGAGAGGCATTTTGGGGTGTAGTGTCCGAAGTACTGGGAGGTGCAGGGGGAAGGAGTATCTGGGATCTCAAGATACGCTCCAGCTACACACAGTCTGTCACACTGGGAGCTACAGCGGCGGCCTTTGAAGTCATGGTCCCAGAGGGGTTCTACAGGTCAAACAGAGAAAGAAATCAATGTCTCAGCAGATTTAGAGGTTTCTCATGGTCATCTGATGACTTGAGTCCCCAACCAGTGAGTCTGGAACTAACGAAAGACTCCTGATGGTCACATGAACATCAGTTTCCCACAGAACATCAGTGAATCAACTGTGTCTTATTGCATTGCTAATTGATATCAAGGCACGAGATCATCAAAAAAAAATACAAAATAAATAAAATAAAATAAAATTTAAAAAAAAAAATCAAAGCAATAAAGATTACAAAACAGCAAACAATGTTTACTACCATATTTCAAAATAAGAAGCCAAATGTTCCTATGAGCATGAATTAATTGTTATATGTAAAATTTTAATATATATTTTAGAAGTCAAAGATCACAGTACTAAATAATTCCCACAAAAAAGGCACAAAAAACAATCAAAAAACAAATTAAAAAGCAATTAAAATCTTGACTTTTTTGTTATATCTAAGCAATGGATTGATGATAGAAGTATGGAAATGGCCTTTAAATTTATGACAGATTAAAAACAAACAAACACTTAGATATTTAACGTTTTTGCACATCACTTATGTTGTTAACTTTGTATTTGGAGTAGAAAAAAACCCCCAAAAACATTAGTCAGTGGCATTGGTAGAACAAGTGAAATCAGTCTCTCATTACAGGTGTGACACATTCCCAAAATCCCACTACAAATCTGAGTCCTTTCTTATTTGTCAACATTCACTAAAACGACTAAGTGATGTGAAAGTTTCTATAATTTAACATCTCAAAAAAGTGACTAATTTCTATAGATTAGGAGAATCACTGCAACCAAAACAAACAATGCAGACAAGCAAAGAAACTAGGTTAAAACAGTTCTAATCAATGCATAATGAGAGTAAAGTCTCTTTGAGCTTCTGAATAATTGTAAGAAGACTGTAATACTCGCCTGAGCTCTCAGTGGACCGTCGCCTCCGAGTCTCCACATCAGTGGACATCGTGTGTTTGGTGTGCGCCATCCTGCTACAGTCGCGCGCCTCCACCACTATCCACACTTCTGTAGCCACGGCCTGTGCGCGCCACCGACGCCTGCTGTGCGCGCTTCTTAGCACTCCCTTCTTTCCCTTGGAATTATTTCTATAATGTCAATAAGATTCCAGCTGGACCTACAGTATACCCCGACTACTACTATTAATAAAAAATGACAAGAATATAGTCATCATAGCAATAACAGATAAAGTCATATATTGAGAATAAAGTCAAAATTGCGAGAGTAAAATTGTAGCAATTAAAAAAATTGTGAGATTAAAGATGTTATTCTCAAAATAACATCTTTAATCTCATAATTCTGTAATTGCTAAGAGTTTTGATTTTGGATGAGACGGGATTTGGATGCAGAATAGGATGAAGGTTTTGTTAAATGTTAGAGGTTACAGCGTCAGAAGGTGGCGACAAATGTTACTTGTCCTGAACTATTCTCTGAACTCCACTGATGTGTGCAGTGTTGCCAAATCCGTGGTTTTCCTGCGGAATTGGGCTACTTTTCCGTGGGATGTGTTTCATGTCCGCGGGATGAAGCGACCCCAATAACGTGATATATTTAGCCCCTGGAATGCGACTTTATTAGGGGAACCCCGCCAAAAAACGTGTACTTACCCCCGGAAAGGGATTTTTACCGGGGGATCCCCCTTAAAAGCGATTGTGCTGGTTTTGGGCTAATTATAGCAATTGTGCGGATATTGCTGTGAAAACCTGGCAACCCTGGCTGTGTGTTTCTCGGCGATTCAGTTGTTAATTCGCTGCATGTTGCTCTGGCTCTCGTTTGAAACTTCGTTGGTGGAGCAAAACAGACAGACTGATTTTCAATATTACCTCTGAAATGTAAGTCACTTATCACTGGCTTCTTGTTTATTGAACTGTGGTATAAAATCAAATATCATACTTACTCCGTCATATAGAGTGATAATCGGTGTGTATTAGCAAACAAAAGTTTGTTTTGACTGGAATGAACGGTAACACAAACACAATTAAATATATTTTGTGTTTATTTGTATAAACTATGTAAAAATATGACTATTTTCAAAACACTGCCAGCTGTCAAGTCGAAGGTTGTTATTCAGTTTAATACAATTCGTACAAAATCATTCAAATCTGGAGAAAATCTGAGTACAGGAATATCAATGAGTGAAAAATATATGGGCCAATCTTTCTTTATGTACTACTACATAAAGATACAGTTTTTCGTATAGTGTTGGGTATGTTTCTCTACAAAATAATAAAAAATATACACTCTTACATTAATTTTATTCAGTAATACTAAACATTATTTCCTTGTGTGTAATGAAAATAACCTTGAAGAATTTAACAATCTGAATCCTTTAAATTTCAGCACATTTTATTCATTAATGGTACGTCAATATTAAAAATATATACAATGGAATGAGACTCCGGCAGGAAAACAGCAAAGATCACTCACACACATGAAAATACTGAAATAAAATACTCTTGATAAGGACAGACTGGCACTCATGAGGGAATAACAGCAACAGTGATGGGGAAAAAAAAAACATATTATCGCAGTCGCAGAGCACAGCATCTTCATTAAACACTTTTTCTTAAAATACATTCTTGAAGGACAGCTTCAAATTGTCAGAAAAATGCTGCACAGCTGCTTTTTTGTTAATATTGCCACAGATATTAACAAATCTCTAAGAAAAATAGAAAAATAAAAATAATAAAATGCGTAAATAAGCTTAACATTTTAAACAGAATTCACACCGAGAAGCAAATCCATATGTGTATGAAACAAAAATCGTTCCAATGGGTGTAAGAAATAAAAATGTGATCTAAAGTATGTACAGTTTAAAATAATATAAAATAAAACCGGTGAAAAAAACAATATAAAGTACAAAAATAGTTTTTGTAATAGCACTGTACAGAAATAATTGTCAATGGAAACAGAATCTTACATAACCATTGCCCTTTCGAGCTACAATTTTTAAACAAAAGCAATGCCCTTTATATTCTCTTTTTCTCTTTGAATGAGAGAGGTGGACTTGTTTGTGATTGCACCAGGCAATTTTTCCAAAGCAAAAAAAAAATAACAATAATAGCTATGAATAAATTTTTTTTTTTTTTTTTTTGACGAAATAGCACTATTGTCAGTTGTTTCTCTATGTCTAAAGGTGTGGCCAAGGATGTTAATTGTGAGGTTTTTCGACAGATACAGTACAGACTGTGTATTTTTTGTTTGTTTAATTTTTCATACCAACGGTAATATAATGGCCTATAGGCCCACTATGAAAAACCTGGTGTTACTCAATATTGAACATAATTTTTCCTATCCCAGTTTATTATGTATGGGCAACTTTAAATAAGCCATTCGTACACCGTTTTGTACACTGTATGTTTTATTTGAACATGTTGACACAGTATCATTGGCTCAACCAATGGCATGTGTTCTGGGCACGGCTATCTCTTTGACTGACCAATGGCAGACAGGAAAACCTGTTCGAAAACAGTCAATATTCTTACCAAAATTTGACCAGATGATCATTGAACTGAGTTGCACAGAAATGACTGAATTTTTTTTTGGCCTCCATTCAATATAATAATGACATTAAAGCAATAGTTAACCAAAAATGAAAATTCTGTCACTTGTTACTCACCCTCATGTTGTTTCAAACCCGTAACACCTTCGTTCATCTTTCGAACACAAATTAAGATATTTTTGATGAAATCCGAGAGCTTTCTGACCATGCATAGACAGCAACACTACGAGAATACTTTATGTGTGCAAAGAAAACAAAAATAACAACTTTATTCAACAATTTCTTCTTTCCTATGTCAGTCTTCGATGGGCGTTTACGAGAGTGCCACAACGCATTTGTGTGGTGCTGCTGATGCAGGAGCTGTCAGAATTTTCATTTTTGGGTGAACTATCCCTTTAAGATTAAGTTAACAATGTTGACCCAAAATTGGATTAGAGACCGTATCTTGGCAGCACTTCAATCTCTCAAAACAAAACTTGGTATCCTTCAGCGGTGCCATGATCTGAAGGCAAATACCAAATTTGGTTACAGCGCCACCTACAGGTCAAGATATCTGAAAAATGGCTATTTTCGATTACGCCAACAAAGCAACACTGGCTCAGGAAATGGCATGTGTTCTGGGTGGGGCTATCTTTTTGATTGAAAGATGGGAAAACAGGTTTGAAAACAGTCATTATTTTTGGGATTCCATTTGGTAACTCCAGTGCTGCAGAAATTACACAATTCCTCTTTAAGCTTAGATCGCAATTATGTGGCATTCTTGAATAAAGCCCCCTTAAACACTAACCTGTTTCCAGACCAAGAAAGGAATCAAAATTATGTCATATTAGCTCAGCTAGCAAACTGAACAATATGTATTGTCACTACAATCACGTGAGATGTTACAAAATCCATGTTGAGGGCACAAATGTCTTTATGACTCTTTAATAATGTTTCATAAATCCAGTTCATAATTCATATTATCATGAGAGTTGCATAAAAAAAGTATTATCCTTTAGACAAGCAGAGCAAGCACAGCAGTTCAGTACTACTTCTGCTCGAGGTTCATTGTTTGGCATGAGTATCCAGCACCTTTCACTGCGCAAAATGAGCACCAACAACTCCTAATATTTAAAAATCTGAGTCAGCATCCAATAGCTCAGCCTCCATAAGATTGGTTCTGGAGTGTATTGGTACACCCCTCCTGCCATCGGCCCGTGGCACAATGGCAGTCCTGCCAGCATCCATCGCGGAAGCCTCCTGCCCAAGGTACCGGAAAACCCCATTAGGTTGCCATGATGATTGCTGGAAGCCACCCAAATCATCTTGCATGCTATCTCGTAGAGTCAAGGGATTGGCAAGGGGGAGGCTGGAGGGTTTATTGCGTAAGTATCCCAACCCACCGTACCTCTCCTGATAAGGAAGAGGACACGAAGGCCTGAATTCTGGGAAGGCTCCAGGTAACATATCCTGTTCCTCCTGCTGCTGTCGCTGCTGTTCCCAAAGGTTAGCCACCAGACTCCGGTGACCTGGAAGTTTTGGGAGACGGGGGACTGAGCTGGGGCCAAACTCCCTCCGGTGGTAGGCAGGATTCCCTTTGTCCACTGCAGGACCCGTTGGCCGTATTTCCTTCCTTCTCTTTTTCTTCTTCTTTCTTTTCATCATTTCAGGAGAAATTTCTGCTTCAACCATCCAAAGTTTGTTCCTTTCCTCTGGAGGCGGAACTGTAGGGAAAAATGTGTTTATTTACTATAGTAAATTATTATTATTATTATTAATATTGTTGTTGTAAATCATACAAAACTGCTACTACTGGTCATTGGTTACAGTTAACTACTGATTATATATTAATGAATTGTTATTTAAGAACTAGAGCACTAACCAGGTGTTCCGGTGGGCGTCACTGAGATATCTTGTGGTAAAATTGCCCCTCTTCTAGCCACCATCTTGGTCACATGTTGGGCCCATGCAGAAGACATTTCCATTGATGGCTCATTCAGGTCAAAGTTGATACCCGCTGTACAAATGGTTAAAAAAAATGGAGTGTTGTTTATTTGTGTCTAAAATAGGGAGCGAAAACACTTTTAAATGTGGTTGATTGACTAGCTTTTGGCGCTTTTCCACTGCGTGGCTCAGTATGGCACGGCACGCTCGGTTTGGCTTGGTTTGCGTTTCCACTGCAGTTTAGTACTGCTTTAGAGTGGGTGGGATTATTCACATGTCATTATAGTTGCGCCGCCTCTACTGCCATGACTCCTGAAAAACTTTCATTCCGTGTCGCTCGGCTGTCAACGAGAGGAACGTCTGTACTTCCTCAATAGACAACGAAACAGCCATTTTTTCGTTGTTAAAAAAAAAAGGTGCGCTCATTCAAAACCGTTGCATTCAGTCTTTCACTGGCTGTGCTGATTTAAATCTAGCGAGTCTGTTGTGTCTCATGTCGCAAGTTCAGTGACGCAGGCAGTGACGATTTTCTCCGGCCAATCAGTAATCAGCAGAGTTTACACATCACGTTTTGGTAACGGTACGGTTCGCTTGGAACCTCAACCGAGGTGGTACTAAAAAAAGTACCAGGTACTGTACCCAGTGGAAAAAGTGAACCGTACCGAACCGTACTGTGCTGTATCATGCAGTGGAAAAGCACCATTTGAGGTCATCTATGTGCTAGTGTACGCATAAAAATTGAGAAAATGATCTTCAGAATATAGGAGGAGGTGCTTACCCACAGGTCCCTCATGAGAAACGGTGTGCATGCTGAAGGACAGCTCTTTTTCTGGATCCTTCTGCAGTTCTTTTCGCTTTGAGAATGCCTTGGCAATCATTTTACTCTTCTTAATGCGTTTCGGCTCATCATCACTTCGGCCAATGATTCTTGGATGGCGAGAAAATGGTTCACATTAGGATTTTTTATTTATTACAACACACAAAATATTACATAATCTCAATAAAAATATATTAAATGTGTATTATGTACTACATGAAATATTTTATAAAATGTAAATTTTTATGTTTACCTACCTGAACCAGGTGCGTTTCCAGATAAGGATGGTGGCCTTCGTCCAAACCCATGTGCTCATTGCGATGCCTGTGCCGAACATTGAGAAGAGGTTGATCTTCTCCACCAGCAGACTAGGCCTGTTCTTGATGGCACACTCTGGGATCGGCTTGTTGGTCTGGTGAGCTATGGTGACATTCGCCTCACATCTGTATTCAAAACTAGATTTGTTACATAACAGCACTAGTAGCCCTCTACATTATCACAACCATAAAACAATATATGGTAGATAAGGTAACACACGTTATAGACACGTCTATAAGATGCTACTTTGTCAAGAAATGCTAGATGATAGAAAAAAAGACTCACAGTACATATTCCCTGAAGCTTTTTTCCCACTCAGCTTGGTTGAAAAAGTCATAGAAATGGCAGCCGAAAGTGATGAAAACAAAACCAAAGGCCAAGAATCCAAATATGCCTGAGAAATGAAAAAAAAAATGGAATTAGCTCATTCTTAGATGAATGAACCAGTCAATGATCCACAGAATTTACATCAAGGGTAAATAATCTCTAAAGATATTATTTGCAAATAAACTACATTATATATAGTGGATATCTTTATATGTTCAATGCATTGTCTGTGGAGAATATTTACTCTATTCACTCAACTCTCATATGCACACACACTTGCTGTGTCACATTGTTTGTGGAGAATGTTATTATATATATATTAAAAGTATTTATTTTAAACATATGTCATAAAATAGCATAATATTACAACAGCTGCAGTATAAGTACTTACTGTACATCTTTATTACTGACATTTGTATTGTCATATGGGTTGTATTTTAAATTAAAACATTTATATAATTGGGTAATAATTTTGGTGGTTATCTTTTTGTTCTTAATGAAAGCTGTTCATGCTGTATAATTTGCAAGAAATATAAATAGGAATCCGAAACTTACCAAGCCTCAGCATGGTTTCATTGATTTTACTAGCAGCTTTTTCACTGAGCAGCCCCGGATGGTTACTTTTAATGGAAAACAGTGTCATAACCCCTAGAAAACAACAGTCTTGTATCAATCCACACTGATAAAATCATGACTTTATGCCATGTGCAACTGTCAAACAGAATGAAAATATCTCTCTCACCTCGTATTAGGAAATAACCGCCAACAACAAGGACCACCCCGATAGGAGCCAGAACAAACCCTGCACGGAATCTGTAGTTCTTATAGCCAACAAAGCAAATGCCGCTAACCGAATCTCCATCCACCTGTGTCAAAATAAACCACTGTGAATATGCTGATATTAACCCGAACAAAAAAAATAAATAAATAAAAATGACAAGAGCAGCCTCACCTCTGCAATGGCCAGTATAGCAACTGTCAGAATGAAAGGAATAGACCATGTGACCAGGTGAAAATAGGATGTTTTTCCAGACAGAGGCTGATGGGTGGTGCCCAGGGCTTTGAATGATGTGTGCCAGGCATAAGTGAGCATAACAAACCAAATGACTCCAGACATTAGCGAATAATACACAATGACGAAGATAATCACGCACGACAGTGTCTCGGTGGATCTAGAGAAAAATAAGCCATGGAAAATGGGCATTATTCATACTAATTCATTTGAAATATTCATCTGGTAAGTCGTAATTACATTATTATTATTATTATTATTGTTCAGTCCAGTTACTTTTCTTGGCTATCAAATGTTCCTGACAGTCAATATTTGTAATACGCAGCATAACTCTAATGTAATTCAATCTGTGGATTTTCCACTAGCTTAATACTTACGATGGCTCTCCAAGCCGCATAGTATCGTCGCTTTTGCACACAATCTCCTTGCGGGCTCCATCCATGAACTGAGCGAGCCATCCAATACTTCCGATAAAGAAACATGCGTTGACGTAAAAGAGGATCACAGCAGGGTAACGGTTGGAATTCTTCCAGTCGGCGAGAAATGTGGCCTGTGGGAAATTGTAAGCAGGAATAACATCCAAAATTAAAGACTGCAGCCCAAACTTGAACTACTTTCTGTCAGAAACACTGCACACCAGGAAGTCAGCCAGCCTGAGACTATGAAAACCCGTCTTCACCGGTTCACCTACCAATGTAAAGAAGGTACATAGGAGAGTGATGGAGCCGAAGATGGCAATGTAGTTATGCATGTCCGAGTGCTCGTCTTCCGTGAACAGGGGATTGTTGCACTGGATCCCACAACCTTCCACGTCCTTGTACCAACTTTTCTGGATGTCGGTTTTGACCAAGGGAGCCTCACACTGTCCCGAAGTATTGAATTTGATCTTCTGGACCTCATTCTGAAAGTCAAAATTTGGTCACAACATGTGCAATCCAGACCAAGCTTTTTGGGCGTATGCAAATGGATGACTTACCTGGCAACCCTTAGGGAACTGCTCCTTGTTTTCACACTTGAGGAAGTTGGGCCAGCCTCTCTCCCGCTCCACAATACTGCAAGGTTTGCGTGTAGCTTGGCACAGGTGCTGGCTGGGCAGTTCGACCTTTCCATTTTCACATTTTGGCATGTAAATGGCACACAGCAACGGTTGAATGACGGCCCAACAACGAGGAGCATTTCTCAACCCTGAGCACAAGAGATTGGGTGAATGTCTGAGAAAATAGTGTCTAATTCTCATTGGCTGTCTGGTTAACATCTGATAGTTTGTCAAAATAATATTTATAGAGTTAAATGAGGATATTTATAAAATTATCTGCATCCCATAGATGTTTAAAGCCTTGGTACAGTAGTTTTCTTTTTCATATTTATAGGAAAGTCCATGGGCAATGGACTTTCAGGACCAATACAGGAAACTTTGGGAATGAAGTGTGAATGTGAGAGGAAGGAGGTGAATTGCTCATTATGGGGCTGTTGTGAAAATTAAGAACATGATGGCATTAATAACTGATGCAAAAGTCATTTAAAACTGTATCTTGTCATATAATTTATTATAATTAACTTTAATATGAACGCCAAAATCATAAAGGCAAAAAAATATTATTTTTTTAATGTTCTGCAAAACATATCTTTACTCCAATCAATTTTCATGTGAATTGCATTGGAAGCATAAAGTGTTCAGCAATATTCAACAATACAAAACTGACATACAATCAAAAAATGTTAAATATTAAATTGATTTTATTCAGACTTACAGTTACTAAATTAATTTAATTGTCCCTAAAGGGGAACATACAAATAAAAAAATGCATTTATATGCATCACATAATAAAATAGTAACTTACCAGACCACATGGCCAATTTCTCCAAGGCTTCCTCTTGAGTTTCTGAGTCTTCAGCCAGAATCAAAGACGTGTGCGTGTACGGCAAAGGTGAACCAAGGCACGTATTGTATTTTAATGCTTCACAAGTTGTGGATTTCTTACAAAAGTCGTTGAATATCGTTTCATTTGGGTGCAAGATGACCGCCTGAGCGATTATAGAGGTTGCTGCCCAGATCCAAAGCATCCAAAAGCCTCCAACAATGGAGCAGAGGCGCTTGGAGGACATCTTGGAGACCCAACAATGTAGCGATGTTTCATCAAATGTTTCCAAATAAACTGTCGGGTCTCCACTCGTGCGTGATGCACTTGAAGGTTTCAAACCAAGTCAAAGTATGGATATTTCCTAAATTCCTGATTCGACATTTTCCCCTTTAAAAGAAGTGTCTTTTCGTCCGATTCCAAAGTTTTTTATGCCTCCTTTCTGTCTCACATACTATTAAAAATCTCTTCATTGTACAAACGCGGTGCGTGAAAGCTGTAAATAAAGGTTGCGTATTAAATTCCAGCGCAAAGTTTACCCCAGCTGCGTTTTCGTTACTCTAAAAAGTTTGAAGAAACCAAACAGCGTTCACCATCCCCCACTTTTGTGATGGAGGAAAAAATGTTGCCTTGAAAAGTCTGGGACTGGGACTGTAACTTGATCCTGGGGCTGCGCGCTCCGTCCCCCTCGAGCGCGCCCCCGCGTCCCCCAGTTTACAGCAAAACCAGTGCGAGAAATGTTGTCAAAACTCATCTGCTCATCGGACGGAGACCTAAGATCCAGTGATCCCAAAATGTCTAACACTTTCACAGGAATCCGTTTTTTCCCCGACTCTGGTATGCACAAGGAGGGGGTGCACATACACACAAATAACAAAAACTTCTGCTCCCCTCCCATCGCCCTCATGCTGGGGAAAAGCAATCCGTGCCATCCTACAGAATATTTACATGCTTCACTCATACCTGCCCTCATGTCTGATCTTATCTTATTTACCCTCTGCCTTTTGATATTTGCTTTCAATATTTTGGGGCATTTTGCCTTTTATGCCACAAAAATAGTCATGCTTTGGTAAACCATATTAATGCTATAAATAGTCAATGTTTTTAATGTTTTATGTCACAGTTATCAATTTTATGTCAGAATTTCAACTTTTCAAATAATTATAACTTAGTATCTCATAATTTTAACTTTTTAATCTCATGACTCTGACTTTTTCTTAATTTTGACTTTTTATCTCATAATTTTGACTTTTTTCTCTCATTTTAGTTATTACTTAGTATCTCAAAATTTTTACTTTATGTCATATATATGACTTATAGTCTCATAATTTCAACTTTTTATGTCATAATTATGACTCTTTTGTGCTAATGGACCTTTTTCACATTTCCGGGTTTCTCAGCAGCGGAAGTCATCATATGGGTTAACTTCAACAGCAGTGAATGGGAGAGTACCACAAATAGCAAAAGAAAAACTCCACATTAGTGTTTGCATGACTTTCAATAAAAGGAAAAAAATTGAGAGACTGATAACGGCAGTCAGAAGAGAGAACAATGTCAAATTTACCGTCCCTCCCAGAGACGCTGCACTAGTTTTAACTAGTTTTTTGTTGTTGTTGTTGTTGTAAATTGATGCAAAGGTGATATAATACAAATTATAGTGTTATAAATGTACATACATTAAAAAAAATGAAAATATAAAAAACTTTTGAGGATTTTCGATGTTGATGACTGTCAAACACGTCATCACAGTCTTGTGAAAAGGCTCCATTATGATTTACCAAAGGATTTTTTTTCCCTTTTGTGGCAGAAATGGACTTCCATAGTAATGAGAGAGGAACAGGATGTTTGGCAATTCACTATATACACAAATGTAATGATGGTAAAAATCTCTACAGTCATGTAATGAAGAACACAATCTACTGACACAATACATACACAAAAAACAATCTACAGTAATACAAAAATAGGCTACTTGAAACAATTTCACAGTGTCACTCTGAGTGAATCCTTGTGGTGTAGACACAAAAAACAGAACTTTTATGTTGGTGTTTACCTTGTCATTGTGATTCATGACTGCGTTTATCTCATTTAATCGTTTCAAATCATTATTTTCATCTTATTCCCATAGATACAATACAAAGCTCCAATTTGGCTGTTTCCATGGAAACTAAAAGGAATTACCAAGATAATAAACTTTGTGTAGTTTGGTGTATCAGATTTAGACAGCAGCACTTGTTGGTGTCGATGCGGTTGGTAAGCTATGCTGCGTGTTCCCAACACAGGGCCTCCTTAAAGCCCGTCTAACATGGTCGCTGTAGAATGAGTCAGAGGGAGGTACAGACCGGGGACCACACACAAGCTCTAAATGGGAGAGCCTGGCCCAAAACCTCTACCTCCCTCACCTTCTCTCTACACACGCACAGTCTATTGCTTTCCTATACATTGACATAAAATACCTCCGCGGTGTTCTCATATTTCAGTGTTTTTTTCACACTGGCGTTTAAACAACATTAACAAACTGAAGGTGTCTGGCACAGTGTCTGTTTGGATTTCCAAATGAGTTTTGAAAAAAGGCCTCGTGAGTTACTGGCTCTCGGCTGTTCTCAGTACACTTCACTCTTGGTTTCACTGCACCTGGTATGCATTTCCTCCTATGTCTATGAATACGTCTTTTTTTAACGCATGTTAGACTTAAACTTACCACCAATAAAAAAAACATGAGCATCCATGTGCAACTCAGTAATGCTTAGTTGTCAGATTACACCCTTGAAATATGTCCTGCAGGTGGATTATTTGAATGTAGAGGCTAATGAAACTGAGAAAAATTATGTTTGTACGTGTATTTGCGTGTCCAAAACACCATAATAATACCTACAAAGTTTCCTTCTGTTCAAATGTGAATGAAATGTGTATTTTTAGTAATAATAATGTTATTAAAACAGAAGTTTCCTTTTGTTAAAATTAAATATATATTGTTAAAATATCAGATTAATATTCATTAATAATAATAATAATAATAATAATAATAATAATAATAATAATAATTAATGAGACAAATATTTATAATTTTAAAAAATATTTTATTTACATTTTTTAATAAAAAGGGATAAATAAAACACCACAGTAACAGTAACATCCATTATTGTGTGTATCCATTGAGATCCACTTAATGAACAGGATATTGTACAAACAGAAGGAGGAAAGTAAACACTTGAATCTCTGGCCAACTCAAGCATGTTGTGTTTTTTCAGACTATAAGCAGGTTTTGTTTTTTTTTTATGGCCAGATTTAGTAATTCCAGAAAGATTACAGCCAAATGGCATGGAGTGAGTTGATTAGTGAGCTATGTTATAATAATTTGTGCATTTTAAAAATATATTCTTTGAAATAATACTTAAATAATAATATGATATGAAATAATATGTAAATTAAGAAGGATATGTGACTGTTTAGACTTGTGAATTTTTAGGCAAAATATAATGGTGAATAAAAATACTTTAATTTCTATTTAGATCTCAGATGTTTATAATATCTACCAACACAAGTTTGTTTTCAAAAATGTCCATACTGGAAATCAGTAAATATCACTGGTTTACACCATCCTTTGATAGGATCACACACCTCAAAAACATTTTGTGTTCATAAAATATTACAAAATAGTTTTATTGACCTCTTGATCTTTAGTTTGTCTTACACTATCCCTATAAATATTCTGGTTTATAAAATATCCAATTGACCTTACATATGAAAACGTGTCTTGGTTGCCTGTTCTTAAGCCCAGTTCTCCTTATTCAGAATCTAGTCCATGTCAGTCACTTCAGGGAGGAATGAGTTTCCAGGCTTTCTATAAAAACGCATTTAGGTTTTTCTCGACTGTTTCAGCTCCAGGGGTCTGAGCGATGTTGTTGGTTGTAATTCTGTAGTTTAATCTGATCATGGATTTGATTAATAAGGATCTGAGAGAGGAGGATCCCAACCAACTGAAAAAAAGAAGAGATCAAGCTGTCAGTTCAAATGAAATCCAAACGTAGATGCTTAAAGTAAGTCTTTTTGCAATCAGACGACATCTAAGGTCACCCACAATGATATTTAGATTGTTTAACATATCATTTTAAGCTTATTCCTGCTTATTCCATGTCAAGAGGTACCTGTGGGATGACCAGGCCCAGTGCAATACCCCCCAACAGAAACAGGTTACTGTGGATCCAGTTCACCACTTTATCAATGCAGCCACTGGTGTTAATGAAGGCACTAGCTGCAAGATAATTCACCCGTTGCACCTCATGACCACACATGGTATTTATAACAGTCTGACAAAACAGAATAAAAGGCAAAGTGGTATTAGGGGAAGGGACATTTAATATAATAGTAAATATATTTATATTTTACAGCATTAATTACATTTAATATATTTATAACATGATAATTAAATATTATAATATTGAACATATTTAAATATATGTGACCCTGGACCACAAAACCAGTCATAAGTCGCACAGGTATATTTGTAGCAATAGCCAACAATTCATTGTATGGGTCAAAATTATCCATTTTTCTTTTATGCCAAAAATCATTAGGATATTAAGTAAAGATCATGTTGCATGAAGATATTTTGTAAATTTGCTACCGTAAATGTATCAACTTCATTTTTGACTAGAAATATGAATTGCTAAGGACTTAATTTGACAACTTTTAAAGGCGATTTTCTCAATATTTAGATTTTTTTTTTTTTTGCATCCTTTAGATTCCAGATTTTCAAATTAAAATCTTCAGCTTTCATGTGATGTATAAATCTCAATTTCAAAAAATTGACCCTTATGACTGGTTTTGTGGTCCAGGATCATATATTACATATATAATCATTTAAAAAAAACTGCAAACATCCTTTTTGGAGCCTTTTCTCACCTCCTCTTTGGAGAGCAGACAGCAGGAGAAGGGCACAGAACAACGCTCTCTGCTCGGGTTCTCTTCTGAACAATTGAAGTACACGTTCTGAGACCAATCCATGTAAGAGATTCCCCCACAGCAGTTAAACTGTTCATATCATAAAACAAAAACATCATTATCAACTATTACCAACTATCACGATGTATTATACATGTAAACACAAGCCTGACCTGTTTTTGTCCGTAGTCGATGAGGTTCTGAAGATCTATATCATCCCTGTAATGCTTGATGGCGTTGCCAACCATTTCTGTTACTTTGCCACGTGCCTGTAGAGGATAAATTTATTTGAAAACATTATATATTAGAATTGTCATCTAATGTTTGTGCTTGTTAATCTTTGGTCATTTGTTGTTGTTAGACACATTACACTGGTAAGTGACAGACAGTAGAGGGCGCAACGTGTCAACTAAAAATCCAGAATGTTTGTGACTGGAGGTTTTGTTACAGCATGTCCAAACTGTTTAAATAGTCTACTTATGCCTGTCTATACAAAGCCTACACAAAGACAGGAGGATTTAACAGTGCACTAAAATACAATACTGTAATCTGAAGAATTAAAGGTAAATCAAACAAATTAAAGACAGTTTAGAATTAAATGAGCATCGGTTACTTGAGTAAATACAGCCCAAGTTCACATTAACATATATCCAGGCTTGTGGTATTGGCATTAGCATACTAATGTCATTGATGATGATTTTTACCTTGTCTGAGAAGACAAAACCTAGAACACCAGCCACTAGCTGCAGCAGAAAGATGATCGTTAGGATGATGCAGAACTGCAAGGGAATTAGAGTTTGATATTAGGGTTTGTTTGATGTTTTAAAATTTCTATGTAAAATGTATCTTGTAGTTTTATATCCACTAAGAGCCAACTGTGTCCCTGACTGAAAATGTACCAATACTGTTACAGTATATATAGCAGGCACATTTGAGATACTTTAGCAATTTAAAAACACAAATTAGACAAAACTGTACTGTAATACTCTCAAAACCATCTAAAATGTCTGAAAAGCAGACAAAGAAATGGTCCTGTCCTGATGTAACAATTCTGATCAGACAGCTGGCTTTATTACGGACTTACTGTCTGCAGTAAGCATATGTTTTCCCTCAGAGAACCCACACAGCCGCAGAAAGTGAAGAAGAACATGAGAATGCCCACTATCATCAGTAACAGAGCAGGATCCACCGTCAGACAGGCCAGCGCGGTCTCTATAGAGTAAAACAGAGATGGACAGCTTTCGTGGCACTATGTCATAATCTATAACACAGCATACACACAATCACTGAATCTTGGTAACGCCATATATTAATGGACATTGTGGATTAAATTATTAATGCCTGACTTTCTACAAAAGCACTGGTTACTGAAAACTAGTACTTTTGGATAATGCTGCTTTACAACCACTAGGTGTCAGTATAAGTTACAGTTGACTGCCATACTGAATCAGACTTCCTGAAACTTTAATTTTACTTTATAGCTAAACCTTGAAGCAAGCTACAAAATCTTTGCTTTTATATTCATTAAGTAAAGTTAGTCTATAATATAACATTTATACGCTCCTTTTCCGTAGCTTACTTGCAGCTTTTACACTTTGTTGTGGAAAAACTGCATATGTTAGCAGCATCACCATATAAAGTAGCTTCAACGTCTAGGAAGAAAGCTACATAAATACAGATATCTTAGGATATAAACTCTGTTCTGCTGTCCAATGGTCTTTCGAGTAAACACACTTACCGTGTTTAACTATCCTGGAATAAACTCCAATAGATATCAGGATCAGAGCGATTACCTATAACACAGACAAACTGTGAGTGTATGTTAAAACAGATGTTGTACAGAAACAAAAGATGAACTCAATTTTGTTTCTCTTCAGGGTGTGGCAGGAATAAATCCTTATTCCTTAGTTTTGCTAAATAAAAAAAGGACTTAAGTGTGTAAATGGCTTGACTAAGTAAAGTAAAGACTCTTATTGTCAAGTTTAAGGTCACTGTTTAGTGAGGGGCCTGTTGCACCTCAAACTGTATTGTGAAAAAACCTGGTCAAGGCCAAGAAATAAAAGAATGGAGGATTTATGCAGTTTGTACGTACTTATATCAGCATTTATGAAAGTTCATGAGAAGAAAAGAGTACAGGAAACCATGGAAACCACAAATTAATCATGGTTTTGGTACACCAATAGTTTAACCCTGGTATTTGTAGTAAAACTGTGGTTATACAAATGGTAATCAATATGCTAAAAAAAAACATGGTTACTACACATTTACTATAATAAAACTATGGTTAATTTTCATAAGGGAAGGTTCATTCAATTTCCTTTTCTCAAACAACAAAAGGTCCCAGTTTGTCTAACACAATGTAGCCCCCTTTTACTGACACAGCTATCAGGTTACTATGAAACTCCATATCGTTTTTCTCTGAGAAATCAGTGTCCGTATTCTTAGATTAGGATCCCTTTAAAGCTAGAAAAGATCCTAGTTGTTACTTGAAGGAGCTATTTATACATTTAATAAAACATTTATTAAATAATATTTACATAATAATTTGATCTGACTTTCATTCAATCCAATCCTGTTAAGCAAAGTATAGAGGTTTTATTTTATCATAATAATGTTATTGAAAACCATGCATCTTCATTTTTATTTTAGTCATCCCCAGCAGCAATCATTTAATCAAAATTTATATTCATTATGTGCTTCCCCCCCAAACTGTCATACTATAAGAGAAAGGAAACAATCTCTATGGTACGCTGATATAAGTTGCAAGTTTGCACATGTTTGAACATTTCCTGTATTCAAATGACCACAAACTACAATACTGCATCACTTTTCAGTAACACAAAGGAAAAATAATGTTATATATAGCTTTGAACCACTAAAAGGAACACAGATGTGCACAGATCAACACTCTGAAACAAGATGATTTGGAGCTTTTTTTTGTACAGTGCAGCAAGTTCTCAGTATTATACTGCATTACAGTAAAAACTGAGTTGTTCTTGAGGCTTTGAGCATGAAATCTCCTTAAGTATTTGCATGTGCATATTTGCACCAGCAAGATTGCAATACACTCTAATATCTCAGTCATCTGTCCATATGAATTGTTAGGAGCTTAATAGTAATTTTGATGCCTTTCTGCAAAGTTTCAAAGCCTGTTTTAAATATTTTGGGTGTCTGATTCTCCCTCTGAAGAGGCGTTATTCATTTAGGTCTATTATTCAGTAAATGCTACAGGGGCACAAATAAAACATAAACAAATATACTGTTTCTCAGTATATCAAGTCAAGATCAAACAGGTTAGGCTCCTGTTCTGTGTCATGAACTGTTCTGTGTTTTTTTCGAGGTATTCTGAGAATCTAGCCTGTGGTACAGTAATACACATTTGGCGTTGAGACATGCCCATGGGTGATGTTTTTAGTATTTGTTCATACTAAACTCCATGAAAGCAGGCTGGTCTTACGAATACAGGTCAAGCTGCTTTTAAATCTCTGTCAGACTAATTTGACCATCATTCAGTCTGGATGTCAACTAAGTACTTTAATTCTGTTTGTATAAATGCAAAGCTTGCTTCATAGTTGTGCATTAAAAAGTAGGAGTTTGAAGAGTCATTTGGTAAAACATTAATCATTAAACCACATCATGTGAGGAGGAGTTAAAAACAACTCTTCATATGCAGTATTTAGTCGTTTTTTTTTCTTATATACAGTATAAAGAGTATATTTGTGTGTGTGTGCATAATGTACTTGTTAAAATATATCATGCTCTCTGCCAGACGTTTCTGTGAGTTTGTCTCTATGCAATCCCTCCTCCCTTCTCACTTTTCTTCTGATCGCTCCCTCCTCCCATACGTGTTTTTCCCCATTCTCTCTGTGTCTCACTCCCTCCTCTCGCTCCCTCCTCTCGCTCTCTCTCTCTTCTGTTTGACTGTATCTCTCTTATCCTCACATATATACATCTTAAATGGAGTTCAAATGTTCAACTGAGGAGGGGGGCCTCCTAGCTCAGCGGTGACTTGGCATATCGACACTTGGCATAAAGATGTAGTTCTCTCCGTCCAAGTGTATCCCTAATATGTCCAGAACTTCCTTGCCAGACTTCAATTTTATATAACGTATATTTCTTGGCCCGAGTACCACACAGATGTGGTGTATAATTCTCATTGGATGTACCACTGCACCACCCCTAGCAATGAGACTATATAATGTATGGATGGAACAATAAACTTGGAAGAAGTTTGTGAAAAGACAATTGGCGTCTTGTTCATAATTCTTTCCATGGGGCCATGTCTTCATGACTGCAAGGACTGAGAATAGTCGGACGGCATAAAAGATAAAGAGCTAAAACTTTCTTAACAGTACTATAATATAGAGTGTACATATTTAAAAAAAAAAAAAAGGTGTCAAAAATGTCTAATAATATTACATATTATATTAAATATTTCAAAAACACAAAAAAATAAATGTATTGATTATAAAATGTTTATTATATATTTAATATAATATAATTAATACAATATAATGAGCAACACTTACCCAAAAAATCATGTTGAAGAAGAAAAGTAAATATTTCACCACTGGACTGACCAAAGTGAGCTCCTCGTCGCTTTTCGTTCTTGGCATGATCAAAGGTGTGTGATGTCTCTCACCCACAAACCTTCAGCGTTCACCTAACTTTATCTATCTAGATTTTCATCCTGCAGAATCAAGTCATTCGCTCGGCTCTTTCTAAAATGTCTCGTCAACTCTATTATGATACACCCTCGAGCGACTAAAATCACAAGAACGCATTGAATCTGGGCTTGTTGTCTTAAAAGGCATTTCCTGATCAGCAGTCAATGAACACCCATCGCATGAACGCTAGAAGCACCCGGGGGGCGTTTCCTTTCTTCTTTTCCACTATGCGAGTCACCTGTGACAGCCTTTGAATCTTTTTTAAAGGTGCTACCGAGCAAAATATACTCTGTTCACTCATATGTTCACTGTACATACATAATGAAAAAGTTATCTTCTTATTGAATTTATATGGAGGTGCTGACCCCTCCTGGAGACCCCTCACAACCCCACCTATATTTAAAATGAAGGTTCTTTTTTGGAATTTGTGGTTCCATGAAGAACCTTTAGATTACAGATTATTAAAATGCTATTCACACTAAGAACAAATGGTTCTGGAGTTGAAATGGGACAGAACAAGGTTCATGGCATGGCATCCTCTCTGCTGCTCAATGATTGCACAATACATTGTAATCAGTATTGCAATGCCATATTTCTGTGCAATAAATTCAATGGGCTTGTACAGCTAGCCTATAAATAGCATTTCAAAACTCCAGGATGTGCAGTCTGAGAGTGACTGGTGTCATTTGTCACCGAGGAGCTTCAGTGCACCACTGTTTTATTTCAGTTTTCTTGTTTTATGTTCCAGATCAACGCAACAGCTGTAAAGCCAGTAGTCTAGATGCTGATTTTGGGGTTTTAAACCTTGACGTTTTCTCTACAGGTAAGATAACTGTAAGATTTCTACTTTTAAAAGTGTACCGTGATTCTGACTGTTTGAAGCTCTAAGCTGAAGGCCGCATGGGTGACTACATAGGACAGTGTAATCATCCTTATTATGATGACGATTATGATCACGATGGTGTATATAACTTAAGTTCATCCTAAATTAGCATGGAATGACTCAAAAAAGGCTTGTTTAGTTGTGACATAATTTCAGGATATGTTGTGAGTGATATTTTGATTTAAGATATCAGAAATGTGATTTTATTAAAATCCTTTCGTATTAATGCTTTCCTTTCTTCTTTTTCTTTGTGATGTGACCTGGACTCTGTCCCAGTTTGCCCAAAGTCTATTAGGTTATTTAACTAGAAATTTAAAATTGAGGTGCTAAGCTATTTGGAGCATTTTAAAAGTTTTTTAAACACCTTAAAACTATCAAAAAAATCTTTGTAATTTGTATGTATAATATATATAACCAGCTAAAACCAGTCTAAATACACATATAATAGCCTACCTTGGAATTATTTGTTGTTGCATAGCTGTTACACAAGACGGCGCGCTTGCATCGCAGTTACGACCTTGCATTGTTATATTAGAGAAAATAATTAATTTAGTATAAAATACGCTCGTTCTAATCATAATTACTTGTAAAACTAGAATTACGCGTTTAGCAATCTCTCTATAATCTACCGGATATCTTATGTACACTATTTATCTCGTTTATCTGATACGGTTGAGTTAGTGAAGAACTACATTTCCCATGATGCTCTTCTGGCGTAAGTAGTGACGCGTGAGGGACGTCGCGCGTTTCTTATCAGCGCAGCGGATGACGCAGCTGTAGTCGGCAGTTAAAGGGCTTTCAGATGTTACACAGTAACAGGACTGTCGATGCTCTCGCTCTTCTCAGCTCAGTTCACCGACCTTGGGTCATTTTCAGGACGGAGGCGGTGAGAGGTAAGATGCTTAGGCTTGTTTCTCCTCCTTTAAACTACAATAAATACGCAAAGCCCTTTAGTTACACTGTATTGTACCTGCTTAACAGGTTTGTGGAGTCGTAGGGTTGAACACAGCGAGGCAGCTCTCCAAAAATGTTTATTTCTGGTTGCCTTATGTTTTTAAAAGTGTGAGGGAACAGAGTGTGGCAGAAAGACACGTACAATGTTGAAACTCATTTTGTCATTACATCAGGACTGTGCTGTTGACATATGTATATGTCAGATGCTGTTTGGTTGTTCTTTTCATGTTTTCTCATAAACATAAGATTTTAGTGATGAACAGCTAAAAGCAGGGTTTACTGTGTTGTTATGGGCGTTTTTCTAATCCAGTAACTTTCTTTTTCAGTGCTTCTTTTCGTCTTCTTTCTTAAGGTGAATACATTTTAGTCTGTCCCTAGCCCTGTAAATCCTACTTTTTCTGAATGTATAAGCAAAAATGCAAATTTTCTTTAAATTTGCACTACATAGAAAAATCAAAAAAGCAAAAATGAAAAAGTTGTTGTTATTATTTCAGATTTAAGCAGACTTAAAACATCACTAAAAGACTCTTAAGTTGTGTCCCCAAGTTGTGCACCATGATATTAAGATATCATGTCATTAAAAAATAAAATAAAAAGCATAAATATAAAATGGAATACTGACATAATTTATATAGGATATGAATATTTCAAGGACAAGTTAGTGTCTCCTGACAAACCAAACAAGATAAATTGATAAAGATAACGTTATATGTTTTGCCATTTTTGTCAATAGGAAACATTGTTAAAAATGTCTTAATATATTTTTACCATGATTTTGTGCAGTCAGTAATTTATTATTCGAAACCATGTTTTTTCTAGAAATTTCACCATTAAATTTGCTTTCCAATAAATGCCTTGTGGCGTCATTACCTTGAGCGCAAGCCTAATAATGGCTAAATGAACTGTAAAACTGGCAACTCTGACACCGTCACCCCTGTTACTTAGCTTTACATCAATGTTGTGTTTTTTGCATTTAAGTTGAGATGACGCAATGTAATTTCTTAACATTTAAACCCAATGTTATTGATCAAATGTTTTGAAAACTTTAAAAATCAACCTTTTCAAAAATGGGTAAGACAGCTGTTTCACGGAATGACCCTTGTATGTCATGGGTTTATCTTGTGACGTTTGTAATGTTTATATCAGTGCTTTGTCAACATTGGCCTACACCACTGGCATCAGTCACTTCAGTACATTTCATTTTACTGTGGTCTTGTGATTTGCAGAGGACTGTGCTAAAAATGGACTGGATCCATGGATAGGTTGTTATTGCTCAAGCTGTACACTGTGTCTTCAGGACAGGTTGTGTGTTTAAGACACACTGGTGTGTGAATTAAATCATAAAACCATGTAATTGTAATTTTCAAGCAACTTTTTTTTTTCTCTGCATGGATAAAATGAGATTTATTATTATTATTATTATTATTATTATTATTATTTGTTATTATTATTAAAAAAGGCAAAACATTTATCATTTTTGTTTTTATTATTTTATTTTTATTTTTTTTTCTGCAGGTTATTTTATAGGTTTGCAGGTTGGTTTCTTTGTGCTTGCTTTTGATGCAGCATATAAGTATGTTAAGTATCCAGTATGACATTGCATGATAGATCATCACTGTACGGGCTAAAGTTGGCTGTCATTCATGATTATTTTGAGGGCTTGTAATTATACACCAGCAGAGTTTGACCACTGCAAGTCTCCAAATAAAACCAAGGGGGTTGTCAGTGTGACATAAAGTGTTTTGTTACCTAATAGCTGATCAACAAAACATGCTTGAATTAAATCAGCATTGTGTGTGATTGTTTGAAGTTGATTCTTAGCCCTTTTCTTTCTTCACAGAGTGCTCTCTTTCTACCATTCATTGAAAACAGGAAGAGGAAGTAAAGCAAGTACACGAGTGCATTCACGAGGTCATCATAGCCTGACATGCCTGTGTTTCCACTGCTGCTATGGAGCACATAACTGCTAGTGAGGAACCGTCCGGTGCACTCATGTACCGTGTGGAACGTCCCGTATTCAGTGAAGGCTATATTGACTCAGAGCTTCTGCATAGGAAGAAGAGGACACCCAAGTCCTTTCAACGGAGAATAGCTGAGCATCTCCGGTAGGGCTATTTCAGTACATCACGCTTTTTTATACTGGTGATAGGTCTGTGGTTTTTTTTTTTTTTTTTTTTTTTTTCTGAGCTACAGTAGAGTCCAAATGTCTGACACTGTATTGAGAAATATTCTGTAATATATTATTGGTCAATGTAATCATACATTTGTAATCATACATGCAACTCTTTGTACAGATGATAAGATCCAGTGAAGCACAAGGTGATCATTCTCAAATCATGCATGAGGGCATGATCATCAAGTTTTACACTTGTGAAGTTCATGGAGTTTGAGTGCTGCTGTCTTTAAAGCAAAAGCGAGGCAAACCAAATGCATTCTGACATTTGTGTTAATTTTTCAGTTCAACTTTTTACTCAAATTGTTATTCTCATGAATTTAGTAGTAATGAAAAATTGTATTAAAAAATCTAAATACAAGCATTAGTGGTATCAGATTTTTGGACCCCACTAAATATATAAATGTTTTCAGTTGTCCTATTTCACATTATTCTGACTTTCTTAGCTGTATTTTTGAACTATAATAATTTTATCAGGTTCAAGTGTTATCTGAACTTTAGAAAATCAGCTTGGACTGATAAAACCAACTGTTTGACTAAGTAAACAACCATTTGTCATTTATGACGGTCTTATTATTTTATCATATCCTCCATATAATATTGCAGAACTACTAGTATTACACAACAGTTGTGACATTACTTTTGTTAAACCTGCCTGTCCCAGTCTGAGCTGGATGAATTGATGACTCAGTTTCCTTTAACAGACAAAGTCGGACTATAATTTAAGTCGTCATTAACTGATAATCTTCTCCCCCACTCCGCTTACGTCTTGTTCACTTGTATTCAAGTATGGCGCATCAAAACATGTAACATCTGATTTAAATGTCTTTTAAATGTTGTTTGCAGAATTTTTATATGCACATTAAAATCATATGACATACTAATAGTCATCTTTCTCTTATTTTTCAGCTGTTCGTCTGATAAAGCCAAATCTGTTGTATTTGGTTTTCTGCCCATTTTAACATGGCTGCCATCATATCCACTAAAGGAATACTTGTTTGGAGACATAGTTTCTGGCATCAGCACGGGTGTAATGCAGCTACCTCAAGGTCAGATGTTATTGAAGACTGGTTAATATTAAAAATGAATAATAATTATATTAATATCTTATTAAATGTATCTATTTAGTAGTAGTAGTGGTGGTAGTAATTTTGTTGTTGATTTTAATAGTAATAATAATGATTATTATAAATATGGTAAATAAAATTAACTATATATTGCTGTTTATATATTAATTTAGTTTACTCTTATGTCATTGATCAATGGGCATATTCATTTGATCATTTTCTCTTGATTTGTTACATTCAACAGGTCTTGCATATGCGATGTTGGCAGCTGTTCCTCCAGTGTTTGGTTTATATTCATCGTTTTATCCCGTACTATTATACACATTCTTTGGTACCTCCAAACATATATCAATAGGTGAGACTCATTGGCGTGTGTGCCAGGCTTTTAATAACATGCTTGTGACTTAAAATATTGTCTCAGCCTCAGACGGACCACCCACAGTCGGTTTGTTGACCGTCTGGCGCGTATTGCTCACATAAATTGAAAGTTCTTCCTTGGTCTGGGAAGTTGTAATCTGATTGGTTGACACTTCACAATGACTTCATGCAATGGGACTTTGTGGAGACTGCCATGCAGGGTTTATTTTGATTATTATTATTATTATTTTTTTAACACTTGTCTATTATTGTACTTTTTTTAAATTATTTTTTATTTATTTTTTTATAGATAAACCCTTATCTAAACTGACTTTGGTTGCTTCACATGCTGGTCACATGGGCTCTGAATAAGCTGCAATGTGGACCTTTTTTTCAAATGTCTGCATGCGTGCGACTACCTGAAATGTGACATTCCTCTGTACAGTTTTGCTAAATCAGTGTTAATAAGCAAAGCATTACTGCCAGACTAGATTAGCTTGGAATGACTCAAAAAGGCTTGTTTAGTCGTGACATAATTTCAGGATATGTTGTGAGTGATATTTTGATTTAAGATATCAGAAATTAGATTTTACTAAAATCCTTTCATATTAATGCTTTCCTGGTGGGTAGATGCCCTGCTGAGTTGTTTTTCTCCTGTTTAATGTGGGGATCTTCAAACCCTTAGAAATCCCTGCAGGATATTAGAAACACCACCAAGAACATAGATCAAAGGTTCAAAAGTCAAAAGGTTACCCAAACCAGAGTTGTTGCTTCAATATCTTGTTTTCTAGGCCCCTGTGGCTAGACTTGAGAGCGAGAGATTTGGCACTAGTTCAAACATTTGACAAAGTCCTGCTGCAAAGAAGCATGTTGCCTCCTGCTTAAACAACACTCATGCTCTGTCCCTCTATGGACAATGTAAAACAGACCCAGTTGCAGAGGGCTTTATCTAGATGAAGAGCTAAGGCAGAGCTCACTTTCATAAATGCACTGAGACATACTTGTTCACATGATAAAGGAGCTCCTGTACCTGTGACAACAACACTCAGCCACTGAACAAGAGCGATTACACCACCTGTTACTCTCACACAATGACACTGTAAGGCTTAAGACAATTTAAATAGTATAAATCCCATTGCATTAAATATATAAGATAAATTAAAAATATAATAATAATAATAATAATAATATAGATTTAATTCTAAAACACTGTTTTACTATGGCTAAAAATTGTATTTTTCATCACTGATTTAGGTAACAGACTTGCTAAATAATACATCTTTTTATGCATGTACTTAAAGTAATTGCTGCTTGAAGATATTCTTATTATTATTATTATTATTCTGCTGTAAAAGTGATCCTGCAATAATAATAGATGTAAATACAGATTTTAAGTTGCAAAAAATATTATTCATATTATTATTATTATTATTATTATCTGATATTAGTAGATATAAATACAGATATTATTATAAGTTGCAGCCCAAAATGTAGCCCAATCACACTTTTCAAGCATAGCATTTCACAAAAAGTTGTGAGGTTTTAAATGATGAAACAATAGTTATTGTTTAAAAAAAATAGACAGTATTTGCATATATAATGTCTGGTAAGACAGCTTATAACATAGTAAATAATTACAAAAATGATTTGTGATCCATACTTAATTTTAGCACAGTTTCCTTAAGTTTTATTGTATTTTTTGATTGTATTTTTTTCAGGTACTTTCGCAGTAATCAGTCTGATGATTGGTGGGGTTGCTGTAAGGGAGGCCCCGGACTCCATGTTTGCAGTCAACGGGACCAACGCATCACAGATTGTGGATTTTGTGGCTCGTGATGCCAGAAGAGTGGAGGTGGTTGTAGCTCTGACAACCCTTGTAGGAATCATTCAGGTGGGCTGCTATCTGCTTTTACCTGCAGTTTTGAAAATCAAAATGAGTGTAGAATCTAGTCATCATCTTTCTTAATTTTATTAAGGGTGACGTGTATAATTTCTGATATAAAAGAAAGAATTAGTTAATTTTTTCTCTGTTGATTTGCTACACTCATCTTTATTTGTCATTGTTTGAACCTAACTGTAGTTGATCAAGACTAGTGCACCTCCAGTATCTGTAATCACCCCCAACTTTTGCAGATAAACCATCTGAAAAACACTCTTGTGCAAGAGTTCTCTTGTTCTCAGTCACTCAGCTCATATTGTCAGCTAAAATGACCAGCTTTATACTGAAATACTTTTTTTATGAGAAAGTAGTGCAGTATAATGTAACCATAAGCCTATTAAAACAGGTTGAGGGTATGCATTACAGACATCTCATGCAGGCCTACACAGTGTTTATAATAGACACCTTTCATGGAAAACTGTAAATCTTCTCAAGCTGATGACTTCATGTGATTCTCCTAAAGTTACTATAGCCTGAGGTACTCTCAGATTGATATTTGGGAACATAATTGTTCTGATCTCCTATAGTTTGTTCTGGGTCTGCTGAGATTTGGCTTCCTGGCGATTTACCTCACTGAGCCACTGGTGCGAGGTTTCACCACAGCTGCCGCTGTGCACGTCTCTGTGTCACAGATCAAGTACCTGCTGGGAGTGCACACTGCACGCTTCAACGGGCCTCTCTCTGTAGTATACGTGAGTAACCTTTGACCCTGGGGAAACCTTAGGGTGTTTTTGTTGATATGTGACACTTTTGCACCTATAAACATGCTTCACATTACTTCATAAACACTTATTCACATTCTCATTGGTTTTTATCGTATTAATTGAATTTCAAATTAATATGGTCTTTTCAAGGCCAGATGTTGTTGTTAAGAGTAGCTTCATTAATTGAAATAAAGCTGAAATAAAATGTAAATACGAGATGAATAATTAAAATTGACTAAATACCTAAAATAAAATGTCAACATGCTAAAATTACTGAAATTTAAAACAGAAAAATAGACCTATAAAAAAGATAAAAACATTACTAAAAATGACAAAAATTTAAATAGCCCTGAAAATTCACAAATAATAATGTAAAATATAAATTTTTCTACAAAAAAATGTATATTAATACGAATAAATACTGTAATAGTATATAAATAGTACTAAAATACCACTGTTGAAGACTCTATACTGTGATATTGCTCTTTTGTGGCTGTATGCTTTATGTTCTGTTCATTATGTTTTTCCCTAGAGTCTTGATGCTGTCTTCAGGAACATTGCAAGCACTAATGTTGTCACGCTAATTATTGGACTGGTTTGTATGGTGTTCCTGTACTTCATCAAAGATCTCAATGAACGCTTCAAAAAGAAGCTACCCATCCCCATACCTGGAGAAATCATTGTGGTAAATCTTTAAATGCCCTTCCTATGAAATCTATTGCTCACACATGTACTCAAAATCCCTTTGTGTGAATGCATGATGTTCTTGTTCTTTGAAGGTAATTATGTCCACTGGAATCTCGTATGGGATGGTTATGTCTGAAAACTATGGAGTAGAAGTTGTGGGTAAAATTCCCACAGGGTAAGAACATGCAAGCCTTACTTATATATACCAGACTGAAATGGTTTACATTTTTACAAATGTATACATTTTAATATTTCTTTCTTAATGTTTTGCTTTAAGGTTGCTACCACCCAAGATTCCAGACTTCTCGGTCTTTCCTAACCTCTTCCCAGATGCCTTCGCTATAGCTGTTGTTGGCTTCTCGATTGCTATATCATTAGCCAAAATCTTTGCTCTTAAGCATGGCTACAGTGTGGATGGAAATCAGGTAGAGAATAAAATAAAATGTCTGTTATATTGCATTATTTGAAGAAAGATAAAACAAGCATATTTTTCAAGCAAACAATTCACAAAAAGTAGTTTGTTAGGTTTGAAGTGATAAAACAGTAGATGTACTGTTACACTGTATCTAATTAAGCTGTCCCATTCTTCATTGTCAAAGTAATTTGACTCTACGTTTCCTAGAGGCTGGGACTTGGATTTTATTCAGCAGACCTTTATTTTGGTTTCTATGGCTTTAAGTTGGAGCTGAGTTTTCAAATCATTGCAGCTGAATGTCCAGACCCTACAGTTACTTAGTTACTTGCCATTTAGTAGGTCCTTTTGTCCAAAGTGACTTATAGTACACTAATTGCAGGGAAAGTTCATATGGGGCAACATTATGCAAAGTGGCATGCTTCTGTGAACAACAGTAATAGAGATGGATTGTGACCTCAGTAGCTCTCAAGTTCGCCTATTTAGGACGCATTTTTGTCTGAGGAACCAAGATCTTCAACTTAATGAGCACAACAGACAGTAACTAGGAACTTTCGTTTTTATACAGAAAATTAGGGCTATGTTCGGAATAGCATGTTAACATACTAATCTTACTGTAGCTACAGTGTAATTACATGTACACTACCCTTCAAAAGTTGGTTGGTAAGATTTTTTTAAATGTTTTTGCTCAATAAGGCTACATTTATTTGATTAAAAAGAAAGTATATTTATTTTATATTGAAAATTATATTTTATTCCTGTGGTGCAATGCTGAATTTTCAGCAGCAATTACTCTAGTCTTTACTGTCACATGATCCTTCAGAAATCATTCTAATATGCAAATTTGATGTTCAAGAAACATTTCTTATTATCAATGTTGAAAACGGTTGTGCTGCTTAATTTTTTTATGGAAACAGTCATACTTTTTCAGAATGCTCAATTTCAAGAAACTTCTATTTTTATTGGTAACACTATAAATATGCTTACCATCGCTTTTGATGAATTTAATGCATCCTTGCTGAATAAAGTCTTAATTTCTTTAAAAAATGATAGTGTATATTATGCACAGTATGTAAAATGGACTGTACACAGTGAGCTACTGTTTCTAGTTACAAAACGCATAGACTAAAGTTTTCGAAGCCACAGCAGTTATACAATAGTTTTAATATTTTTATGATCCTGACATGAAATCACATGGTCTAATGAAGTCATTTTGTGTTTAATGTGACTGCAGGAGCTCATCGCGCTGGGACTTTGTAACTTTATGAGTTCATTCTTCCACACGTTTGCCGTTACCGCCTCAATGTCTCGCAGCCTGGTACAGGAGAGCACAGGAGGACATACTGAAGTAAGTGAGACATATTTGTGTAAGATGCCATATCTGTGATATGTACTCATGAATGCAGTTGATTGCGAAAATGCATTTCCTGAAATGGAGTGTCCCTTTCATAATGACGTCGTCTCAGTGGCTGTATCATTGCCGTAAAAGCATAAAGATAAGATAAAACATTCGTGCCAAATTAATTATGTTGATGTGTGTGTCTGCAGATTGCAGGACTCTTGGCGTCCTTACTTGTGCTACTGGTGGTGGTGGCCATTGGATTTGTCTTTCAGCCACTACCTACAGTAAGTGAAGAGCTATCTGATATGCTTGCCATGGAGCTTATTGATTTTGTGCAAAAATTTATTTAAAAAAAATGACTTCAAATGTTTTGGTCTTTTTTGGAAAGTGCAAAAGGACAGTCTGATTTGTTACCAAAGCCATCTTGGCAGAACATAAGCATTCTTAGTGCAAAAGGACAAAGGTCAGAGGTCAAATGGTGTTTATTGGTGTCGTCTTTGTACTCTCATTAGACGGTGTTGGCTGCTATCATCATGGTCAATCTCCTTGGGATGTTTAAGCAATTGAAAGACATTCCTGCATTATGGAGAACCAGCAAGATTGAACTGGTGAGTGTCAGAGGCACTTAATTTGGTTGTGTTCATCATATCATTTTTACTGATTACCATCTATTTAAATGAACCACTTTTCTTTGAATTTCTCTTTTTAAACTTTCCAGTCAATAAATTTCATGTTTGTTTTTTTGGGACATGGTGAAATTTGGTTTCGTTATTGATAATGTCTGACATGTTTTCTTCAGGCGATTTGGCTGGTGTCCTTTTTTGCATCAGTTCTTCTGGGTCTGGATTATGGTCTGGTGGTTGCCATGGGCTTTGCCATACTCACAGTTATTTACAGAACACAATGGTAAAACACCATGTCTTACTGCTCTGATGCCAGCTGATTACAAAATTCAGATTGAAAACCCTTTTTTTTTGTCTTTGAGTATGAAATCTTGATATTGAATTAAAACAAATCATTTATTTATTAATACATTTATTTTATTAAATATATTAATGTGTGTTAAATACATAATAGTTAGTAAAGTATCTATTAAGTAGTTTGTGTTTGCATGTAAGATTTATATGATGCATTAATTCATACTGCTCTAATGGCAATTAATGCAAGACAGCTGAAATATAGTAAATCAACATGATATTTCACTTATGATCCATAATTATTTAATGCGGATGGTTATTACTTTCATAGTTGTCAAAGGAAATGTCTAATTCAGATGATCTTATTTATTTTAAGCCCTAAAAATGCTGTTCTTGGACAAATCCCAGATACAGGACTGTACTTTGATGTGGATGAGTATGAAGAGGTAAGACATTTCTTTTAAAATACATTAAACCATCTTAACTTGATTAATAACCTAGATCCTTAACTTGCTTCATTCCAGAAGTGCTGTTCTCAAGCTTTTCTTAGTCACAGACACCCAATTAGGCCTGATTTAATCCATCATCCTTTTTCCCATCACAATCTTTGTCCTCTTATCAGTCGTTTGTTCTCTTTCTCAAGGCTGAGGAATGCTCAGGGATTAAGATTTTTCAGTCCAATACTTCCTTATACTTTGCAAACAGTGACCTGTATGTGAGCGCCCTCAAAGCAAAGGTGAGACCAAATGCTTAAAGTTATTATTAACTTCAAATATTTTGTGTTTTATGGTTCTGTCCTTGAGTATATGTTAAACATCATATGTTATGTAGAGAGACTCCCATAAGCTTCAAGTTCTGTACATTTTATTTTTATGACTACAGACTGGAATTGACCCAGCACAACTGCTCGCTGGCAGGAAATCACAGCTAAAATATGCGAACAGAGACAACGGGAAGAGGAAGTCTGTAAACCACTGTTCTTCAGCGAAGAAAAATGCAGTTGTCTTATTGGTATGATGTTTTTTTTTCGTCTAAATGTATTTGATTTGTGACCTTATCAATGAAGGCTTTTTATCCTTTATCTCAGCATATTGGGATTTTTGATGGATGAATAAATTCGTTTGCAAGCCAAATGTTATTTCAGATTTATGCACATTAAACTGTACAATCTCAAAATTTCAGAACAAAACACTCTAGCTTAGAGTTTCTTCTGTAAAATCTTTCCATGCAATGTAGTGGCTTAGTGATGAAACATTTCTGAGTATGTGACTGACCGACATGTTCTGTGGTCCCACAACAGGATGTGGAGCTGGGCGTCACTCATGAGGTGGTGGCTGGACCGAAGAAGCAGATGGATCATGTGTATACCAATGGCCAGATGAATGAGAACCACACTGAATCTGAATCTGAGGACGACTTCTTTCTCCAGCGTCTAACCCCCATTCACACCATCATACTGGACTTTACTCCTGTTAACTTTATTGACTCTGTAGGAGCCAAAACCATTAAATCAGTAAGTCAACAGCTTTTATTTCCAAAGAAGACACTTGAAGACCGATTAGTGGGATCTGGCTTAATACATTAGACCACACATTGCGCTGTTGCATATTGAGCAGCTTGTTCTACTTACTACATCAGTTTTACGGTTTCTCATATTTTAGGGTTAGATGTTTGAGCAAACCACTGACTCTTAATGTTAAACTTCAACGTTACATTTCCCTTATTGTTTGCACTATTGATATGACATGGCTTGTTGAGAAAGGGTGTGCTGTTACTTAAGAGATCTGATTCTTGATATTTGCTCAGTGGATGCAAAATACCATAGGTCCAGTGACCTAAAAACACTAAGAACACCTTAGCAGCTGTTTCGCAACACCTTGGCAATCCCCCACATTGTAGAAACCATACGGAGTCATTTGTGGTTATACGTTTTGCAATAGTTCCTCTTTTTTTCCTGCAGGTGATAAAGGAGTTTGCAACAGTCAATGTAAAAGTTGTGCTTGCTGGATGTAGCAGTAAGTAATTGATTTTATTTTTACATATATATTTATAATATAATATTTTGACTAAATCTGAGTGGAAATTTGCTGGATGTAGCAGTATTTAATTACATTTATACCTGTATACATTTCTATATAATTTAATATAATGTAATATAATAAACAAACCACTTTTCATTGAATTTGTTTTTTATTTATTTAATTATTTTTTATAAGTCTTCACTCAATAAACCTAATGTGTTTGGGTTATTTTTTGAGAATTTTTTTGGAAACTTGGTTTTGTTATTGTTAATGTCTTGACATGTTTTCTTCAAGCAATTTGACTAGTGTCTAATATAATATAATAATATTTTTGAACTCATACTTGCTAGATGTAACAGTGAGTAATTACATTTATACATGCATACATTTTTTATAAAAACAATATAATACAAATTGATATAATATGATTGAGCTCCACCAGAGTTCATATGCTTTATGTAGGTTAAAGTTCATTCTGATATATTTGTTGAATGTGGCAAACATCTCCGCTTAGAGTTGGAACTAATAAACGGTCACGTGGACAAGTCAAACTACTGTTTATGTTGACATTTACATAGTTTTTAATGTTACTATATATATTAGGAATTCTTTCCTAAGATCCTTGTAAGAGCTTTTATGTGTTTGTGTGTTGTGCAGGGACTCTTCTCTCTGATCTCAGGACACTAAAATTCTTCTGTGAGCCCGTGACCCCTGACCTCATTTTCCCCACCATTCATGACGCAGTGTTGCATAGTAAGCGCTTGAGGGACGTCCCCATTTGCCCTGACGTCCAGTGAACACACAAACCAAACTGAGGGGCAGAATATGGATAGAGTTGTGCTGAAATAAGCACAAGTACTGTTACTCCTAAGTCCCTTCAGAATGGATATCACTTTAGGATGTCATGATAACAAGGAGACAGTTTTAGCAGGCCAAAATGTTTTAGATGGAAACACTTTATTTAATGTGAATATACGAGCAAATGTTGAGCTTAATATGATTGATGCTGTTGTTTTATTGCACTAGCCATAATCATAAGCTCCACTGCAATTTGTTACTGACGACTATAAAACACTCTGTACCTTCAGTTCTTTTAAGTGCAATTAGTGTAGATGGATTTTTAACCAGTGTTTATTTTTTAGTACTGGTTTAAATCTTTTATTGACATTCCAGTTAACTTGTTTTTATGATAGAAATTAAGTTTTACAATTGTACACCATGTGCTAGTTTTTCTTTTTGCTGTATTTAATTTTTATTTGATATTTTTGGAAGTCTGCAGTTTTTCATCTGACTCTAGTATTCAGTAAAAAAAAGCTAATGTTACATATTTTTAAAAATCTGATCACATAATTGCAGTGTTGGTGAAGATGCTGCTTTTCGTTTCATGATATATACTTTCTGACGTTTCTGAGAAAACGCTTGCCAGATATTGATTGTATTGTTTTGTTTTAGGTTTTCCCCCTTCTCCACTCAATCGGTGACACATTTGGCTAAAGGCTTATCTAGGTTGCTCCAGGGGTTCTTGGAACCAATTGCAATTTGTTTTTGTAGCTACATAGAACGTTATTAACATAAAGGGGTCTTAGTTAGTGATTACTGAAATTTTACTGATTACTGTTTCCACGAAGTCTTGAAAATTGAATTCAGGTGTTTTTGTCTTTAGAAAGGCTGAGACTGTCTTGGACATGTTTGACACACATGCTGCCTATGAAATGTCCACTCCGAGCACTTTTTGTTTCAAATGAAGTGTTCACACACAATTACCCATCGATTTGAGATTTTTCTGTACTGATATTTAGATGCTGTTTAATTGCAGTAATGAAGACCAAAGCTCAACAATCAGTTGCTACTGCATATAATGTGGTGAATTTTGTCTTTTTATGCTGGTGTGGATTTAAGATATTTTTGTATAATAAATGCAAATCAGTACTCTAAATTATTAAACATTTATTCCTCAAATGTGCCTTTGTTTATATAATTTTCTATATTTATTACATATAACAGGTATACCAACCTGAAGGAGGAAAATATTTTTTGATATTAAGCAATAAAAACACGACGTAGTAACTAGTAAGGATAATGTTTTTATTTAATCATTTGATATCACAAGAAAAGTGACAAGACACATGAGAATCCTTGAATTAGTGGGCAGAAAACAAACATTTAAGAGGAAAAAATTTAGTTGTAAGTCATGTAGCGAGGGGTGGCGCTGAATTTAGCGTAGGATTTGATGACCTTGTTCACGGCCTCCAGAAAGTCTTTCTCTGTAGCGATTTTTCTACGAGCTCTGATGGCAAACATTCCTGCCTCTGTACACACACTGCGAATCTCAGCACCTGAGAGAAGAAAAACACAGTTAGCAATGTTAACTAGCTTGCAAGGCCTCCACATTTAGGTCTATGCAAATATTGTCTATTTAAATTGTGTGAACTCACCTGTGCTGTTAGGACAGAGACGTGCAAGAAGCTCGAAGCGAATATCTCTTTCCACACTCATAGAGCGGGCATGAATCTTGAAGATGTGAGTACGTCCCTAGAAACAGAGCACAAGTAGTTACATACATTTATATATCTATCAGAATGTGATATTATACTACATGTCTATCTTTAGCCAGTAAATGGTAGCTTTTTTGTCACAATTGTAGCTAACACTCACTTCCAAGTCAGGCAGACTGAACTCAATCTTTCTGTCCAGACGGCCGGGTCTCATCAGAGCAGGATCCAGGGTGTCTGGTCTGTTGGTGGCCATCAGGACTTTAATGTTTCCTCTGGGATCGAATCCATCCAGCTGGTTGATCAGCTCCAGCATGGTTCTCTGCACTTCATTATCTCCTCCAGCTCCATCATCAAAACGGGCTCCTGTAAGACGGCAGCGTAAGCATAATAACTGAGACTTAATATAAAGGTCAAATCTGTGAGACAAAAACAAAAGCTGAGATTTTAAAGGGACAGTCCACCCAAAAAGGAATATTCTGCCACTTACGCACCCTCATGTCATTCCAAACCTGTATGCATTTTTCTTTTGCTGAATACAAAAGAAGATATTTTGAAGAATGTTGATAACCAAACAGTTTCATTTCCCATTTTCTGTCCATAGAAGGGAAGTTAATGGGAGCTTAAACTGTTTGGCTACCAACATATCTTTTGTGTTCAGCAGAAGAACATCAGTCAGTTTGGAACAATATGAGAGCAAGTAAACAATTACAGAATTTTCATTTTTGAGTTGACTATCCCTTTTAATATAATAAAGAGGCCATTCACACAGAGCTGTGCTACCTTTCCATTGTTTTTCTATGTAAACACTCTAAATGGACATGTTTTATAAGTTGAACTTATTTTAACTTGAATGCCACACTTTTACAACACTGTCATACAAGAGACGCTGCAAAGGACATGAGCGCAATGATCAAACATGTCCATCTAGAATGTGTTTACATAGAAAAATAATGGAAAAGTAGCACAGTGGAATGGAAATATTAATAATGTACTCCTAAGACTTCTAAAACTATATTCAGGGCTGGCTTATAGACAAGGACCCCAAAACCTCAAGCCACACAGTTTAAGACCGCCAAAAGAAGGTAATTGCAAATAGGAAATTTTACCTCCGATGGCGTCTATTTCATCAAAGAAGATCAGACAGGCTTTCTTGGTCCTTGCCATCTCAAACAGTTCACGAACCATCCTGGCACCCTGGATTAAACAGAAAAACGTTGTTATAAACATTTTTCAAGCTAAAAGAAGATATTTTGAAGAATGCTGGCAATCAAACAGTTGTTGGTTCCCACTGACTTCCATAGTAGGGAAAGAAATACTGTGGAATGTAATGGGGACTGTCAACTGTTTGATTACCAGCATTCTTCAAAATATCTTCATGTTCAACATAAGTGAGAAACTCATACAGGTCTGGAACAACTTGAGGGTGAGTAAATGATGACAATTTTCATTTTTGGGTGAACTATTCCTTTAATCACCTATTTTTTTAACAGCTTGATGGAAAAGGCACGTACCTCTCCTACATACTTCTGAACCAGCTCGGATCCGATGACTCTGATGAAGCAGGCATCAGTGCGGTTAGCCACAGCTCGGGCACACAGGGTTTTCCCTGTACCGGGTGGCCCAAACAGCAACACACCCTTTGGAGGCTCAATACCCAGGTTCACAAAGCGCTCAGGCTGGAATTAGGAAAATAGAGTTTGATTTGAGAAATTAAGTAGTATTTCAGACAAGTAATACCTCCCGTTTATTTTTAATAGATACATTTGACTCACGTGGAGCAGAGGGGTCTCAACCACTTCTCTCAGCTTCTCGATCTGCTCTTTGCAGCCTCCAACGTCACTGTAGGTCACATCAGGCTTCTCCTCCACCTATTTATGTACAGTGCATAATTATTCCTGTAGTGTTGCTTTGATAATATACATGTGCCCAAGCAGCCTTAGCGGTTTCATACCTGCATCATAGTCACAGTAGGATCGATTTTGGGTGGCAGTGGAATATGGATCTGATACTTATTCCTGTCAACCCTGTTAACAGATACAGAGTGCAACTCTTATAGATACAAGCTGAAAATTTTGTAATAAAGTAAATATAGAAATGTCTGATCCATCATTTCAGCTTACCCAACCCTCATTCCTTCCTCAATGTCAGTCGGAGCGACCTGATCACTTAGGTCCACCACAAACTTGGCAAACTGTTTCACATTAATAATATACTTTGGATCCTCAGAGTCAGAGTTGATTATCTTGGTGCATCTATCAACAAATAAAACCACAGACATGAATTTTAATGTCCGATACTGATCTACATATTATTCAACGGCTTTATTACATACGATACCATTAAAAAGTCTGGTGTCAGTACGAAAATGTTTTCTTATGCTTACAAAGGCTGTATTTATTTGATGAAAAATACAGAAAAACTAATATTGTGAAATATAATAATTAACTGAATATTCAGCAGCCATTTCTTCAGCCTTCATCTTACATGATCCTTCAGAAATCATTCTAATATGCCAGTTTAATGCTCAAGAAACATTTCTTATTATTATCAATGTTGAAACCAGATGTGCTGCATAATAATTTTTCTGGAAACCATAAAAAAAAAAAAAAAAAATCAAGATTGTTTTGATGAATAGAAATACAAAAGAACAACATTTATTCAAATAGAAATCTTTTGTAATATTATAAATGTTTTAGTGTCACTTTTAACCAATTTAATGCATACCTACTGAGTAAAAGCATAAGGCTATTTCTTTTTTAAAAAGGTAGTATTTTATAAGTCAATAATCCATTTCTGGTAACCCTTAATAACTGAAATGCTTTTGTCCTCTCATACCTGGCCACCTGCAGTGGCTGTTCACTCTGTAGAGTCTGTTTGTCTGCAGCCAGATCCCATAATGCCGGAGGAGCCAGGCCTGTATCAGACTCTTTAATACCTGCAAGACACACAAAATACAGCATCAATGCATTTGTTTTACAATGCAGTGAGCCATAAATTTAACTCCCCACAAAGAAATGACAGCGCACTTACCTGTGAGCTCATTTATTTTCTTCAGAAGCTGTTGAATATCATCTTCCACTTGTTTAATCTGTCTGGAATACGTGCTTTGCCCCTATTCACAAACAAAAATAACAATGAACAAATTACAAATTACAAATAACAACTTATACTACATGAAAGCCATCTGAATGCTAAAACAGTCAGCTTTTTAGTACTAATACTTACATAGGTTTTCAGGAGTGCAATATCTCCTTCATCCAACGCTGAGAAATAAAACACAGATCAAGATAGATAAATAAATGAGATATGCATATGTTAAAGGATGGCAGACACATAACGTGTTTATCTTTCTCTAATAAGTCTGTCCAGGCTAACACAGACTGACATAACTAATACTGAGACATCTGACAACTCATATAATGAACGTTTTAGAGCAAATATGTGAAATAAAGTCTGAAAAGAATGACACAACATTAAAATAGTTTTAGTTTAGAAGATTCGGCTTTTGTTGACACATTCCAACCGCAGAGCGGCTAGTCAATAAATGCTAATCTGGCTGCTAATTCATTTCATTTAAAATCCACCCCAAAGTCTTCATAAATAATACCTCGAATTGGTTTGTCTTCTTTCTCCTCTTCTTTTACTTTGCGTTGCTCGGTTCCTAAATAATCAGGCATGACTGCTTATTTTCTTTGTAATAAATTCGGATAGTGACTGTAACGTTAGAGGCAAGATTACACAGCAGGTTTTCAGACGAACAGTCACAGCGCTTTTCTGTTCCGGTACGTCAGGACACAGGAAACTGCTCTTGTATTTCAAATTAAAAGTTCGATAGTTATTTGAATTATTTATCTACCTGATTTGGCATTTTACCTATTTGTATATTTTAATTCACTCTACCTTTTTCCACACTATTATTGTTATCTATAGTAGTGTATAATATATATTAAATAAATAGATAAATAAATACATACGTATATCAGTCAATAAATCAATTTGGCATGTTTGTAATGACTGAGCATAAAGCGGGACTCTTATTTTGAAACATAACCCCGCCTTGAGTCATACGCTGTTTGCCTTTAGCCATGTTATTGTTTTCATACCACAACTCTTCCACGGAAGGATTAATATTTGCTCTTTATAGTAGGTAAATTATTTGTTTGTCTTTTAAATAATATATATACCTTGTAATGAACACCTTCTGTTATTGCATTTGTCTTAGGCTAGTTAACTGGCTAACTAGGTAGCTTCAAACACTGGCTGCATTACTGGCTCTTTTTTTGTCGATCTGCGGATACATACATATGTTTTTTGATATTTCGTTATTAGTATTTCATAATCAGTTTAGTGACCAAGACAGCTTGTCGAGTAAATTCTTTGCCAGAATGACTGTAAAACTTGTCTTAAAGTGGCTGATGATTGAATGTTGTGTTTTAAACTAAATGTTGTAATTACTAAAAAGATGAATCCTTCTCTATTCCAGATCCTAGAATGCATCCATCACATCAATGCTTTAAGTGATCTGTGCTGTCAGGTAAACAGACATATAATTTATTCACATGTCTGTTTCTGCCCAAGCACTATGATATAAGTTGTATTTTAAATGCAACAACATTCTTTTATTTAGTATGAATGACATGAACCTCAGCCCAGTGGGCATGGACCAGCTCAGTGTGCCGCCTGTGAGTGCAAGTCACCTCGGCCTCCCCACATCCCCAACACACAATCACATCACCACTCCAGGTCGGGACTCAAATGCCTCTTAGATGTGAGTGTGTGTATATATATAGAGAGAGAGAGAGAAGTAACACATCAGGTTTTATTTCAGGCATGCCAGTCGCTATACCCAGCTTGGGTCCATCACTTGGGCCTCTTCCTTCTGCACTGTCCCTGATGTTACCCATGGGTCCTTTAGGGGACAGAGGCGTTATGTGTGGCCTTCCAGAAAGAAATTATACATTACCACCTCCTCCATACCCACACTTGGAGAGCAGCTACTTCAGACATATCCTTCCAGGTAATGTTACTGAAAAAAATGTTAAGGTGCACTTTAAATCAGTGGCTGGCAATCTTTTTGGACCTAAGGATTCCCCTAATGTACAACAAATCTAGAATTTCTTAATAATGCGGTATAATATCTTATAATAATGATTAACATATATTTACAACTTTTTGCAAGGATCCTGGAATCATTGTGCCACACTGTTTGGTGTCAAACAGAGAGAAATGTATGTTTGTTTAATCATTCAAGATGAAGTATTATGAATAAAAAGTCTATATTAAAATATAATTTTTTTTAAAAATGTGATTAATTTGCTCTATAGAGTTATTTGAACCTATTGTTGGCAGAAATAATATATTCTATAAAATATTTTATTTCTGCTGTAAAACATTTTCATATAAATCTTTTGAGCAAATTCATTTTTATTTATTGTAGGCAGAAATATATTTTAATAGGGTATTTTAATAGATAAATATATAGAAATATATTTTTACAGGATGAATTAAACACATTAAAATAGATTTTTATGTATAGATTTTTTTGTCTATATTTAAATATTTTATATCTACCAAAATACAGTTTTAATCAAGCTTTTAGGGCAAAATAAGCTAATTTAAATACATTTTTAATATAGGAAAGAGTGAATGAAAGAATGGACTAATTATTACAATTTTAAATATTCATTTAAATACAAAGTGTATTTTACATACAAAATTGTGTTTTGTATGTACTTTAATTAAAATGTATTGTTGGCAGAAATAATATATTCTGTAAAATGTTTTATTTCTGTTGAAATGTATATTTCAAATAAAGCTTTAGAGCTGTCATTTTTATTCATTTTTGTTGGCAGAAATAATTATTGCTTAGACTATATTATTTCAGCAAACAACACATTTCATTATATAAAATCTAGAGCAAATTGAGCACATTTAAATAAATTTTATAAACAGAAATGTATTTTTTGAAATTCTATAAATAATTTTTTTATATGCTTCATTTGCTGTAAAGCTTTAATTAAAATGTATTGTTGGCAGAAGTAATATATCATATAAAATATTTTATTTCTGCCAAAATACAATTTAATGAAGCTTAAGAGCAAATTAAGTTCATTTAAAATCCATTTTTAGTTGTTTATCAGTTCACTGACCCCATGCAGTACCTTGATGAAACCCCAGGGGGTTGTAGATCTATTTATATGAATGTATCAAATAAATGAATATATATCTAGCTTTCTTCTTTTTTATCTCTTTAGGTATTCTGTCATATCTGGCAGATCGTCCCCCTCCCCAATACATTCATCCCAGCAGCCTTAACATGGATGGGACTCTTTCCGTCTCCAACAACAACCCCTCTGGCTTAGACCCATACAGTGGCCCCGGCGGCCCTCTAGAACAAGGCCTGGTGACCCTAGACACAAGACAGGTCGGAGGTCAGGCTGATCTCCACCAAGGAGGCTCTCACGAAGTGCAGCTGGACGCCACAGGACTAACCATGCAGTCACGTGTAAGTAGTCCGATGTCTCCCGATGGAATGGAAGAGGACTTGGCCACCATGGAAGGTGTGGTGGTGGCAGAGACCCAGCAGCAGCTGGCTACCAGACCTCAGCCTCATGAGGGTTTGGCAGGTGTGGACTCCTCAGGAGGTGTGATGCCCCTGCATGGAGCTGGGCTGGAGCTCCCGGTGGTGATGGAGCAGGAGCACATGGGCGGCAGAGTAGGAGCCAGCACTACAGGAGCGGGAGGTCCAGGGACGCTGAGTGAAGCCTTGCACTCCACTGGAGAACTGAACTCTGGAGTGGTTAGTGTGGTGCTCACGGGGGCCATGCCGCCACAGGCTCAACTAGAACCGGTATCTCTACATGGACCTTCAGGAATGGGACTTGAGTCTGTTAATGTGTCGCCCATCACTGCAGAAGTGTCTCTTGGGCCGGACAACAGTCTGGTGCTAGTGAACTCTACTTTACAACTAGAAGACTCGACATCTAATAAGGAAAACATGGCCACTGCCTTCAATATATGTAAGTTTTGCTTGCCGATTTTGAGTATTGGAATGTGTTTTAGTCCAATTTCATGCGTTTTATTGTTTTTTAGGGTGCACTTTATGTGAGCGGTCATATCCGTCAGACTGCCCTGAGCATGGACCCGTCACGTTCATCCCAGACACGCCCATTCAGAGCAGAGCCCGCCTCTCTCTGCCCCGCCCCCTCTGCCTCCGCATTTCTGTAGCTGATGAACCCATTGGTACATACTTTGTGTACAATTCTCAAACTATAGTTAATACTTTATTGTGTAGTGTGCTTATGATAAAAGTTACAGTAGTTATTAAATTAATAACAGTAAATTATGCAAGACTACAAGCAAATAGCCCTAAACTCTAACCTTCTAATAAGTACATGTTAATTAATATTGCTCAGAACTTATATATATAATTATACTCTCAGTATATCCAATATGAACTGATACCAGTATATTAAAAAAAAACAGTAATATCGGCCAATAATCTACATGCTAAATTGTAATAAATTATGAAACTAGCCAGAAATAATTGACTACTTTTCAATACTTTTCATGAAGATGTTTGATTAACAGTTTATTTTACAGTATATTTATGCATTATTACATACAACTAACCCTAAGCCAAACTCTAATTCTGACCCTAACACTATAGTAAGTACATGTTGTTAATTAAAGTTTAGGTTCACCCAAAAATGAAAATTCTGTCATTAATTACTCACCCTCGTGTCGTTCCAAACCCGTAAGACCTCCGTTCATCTTCGAAACACAAATTAAGATATTTTTGATGGAATCTGAGAGCTCTCAGACCCTCAATAGACAGCAAGGATATTACCACGATCAACGCATAGAAATGTAGCAAGGACATCGGTAAAATAGTCCATGTGACATCAGGGGTTCAACCGTAATTTTACGAAGCTACGAGAATACGTTTTGTAAAGTCTGAGAGCTCTCAGATTCCATCAAAAATATCTTAATTTGTGTTTCAAAGATGAACGGAGGTCTTACGGGTTTGGAACAACATGAGGGTGAGTATTTAATGACAAAATTTTAATTTTGGGTGAACTATCCCTTTAATGTTATTGAGTAGTTAAATATGTAATTACACTGTAACAAAGACACATTTAAATAAATAAAGTGTAACCGATGAGTGACTTCATCAGTTAGCTTGTTAATTGTACTTAATGGGAAGTGATGTCTATTTACTTTTGAAAATGGAGGATTTTGTTTGTTTGCTGAAGCCGTTTTTTGTTTCCTTCAGGTGTGTTTGCCAGAGAGACCATAACCTCCAGGACCTGCTTTGGGCCGATGGTCGGACAGCACTGTAGCAATGTAGAACTTACAGACTGGTCTGATAAGGATACTCCTCAAATATGGAAGGTACATGCCACATTTTTAAATATCTGTGAATTGGCCAAACATTTCTTTTTTAAAATCTATACTTATACATTTTTGAATGCACACTACTGTTCAAAAGTTTGGGGTCAGTATTATTATTATTATTTAAAGGAATTAATATGTTTATTCAACAAGGATGCATTAAATTGATAAAAAGTGGCAGTTAAGTCAGTTATTATGTTACAAAAAAATGTAATTTCTGATAAATGCTGTTCTTTTGAACTTTAATTCATCAAATAATCCTGAAAAAAAAAATCAGTTTCCACAAAAAAATTGAGCAGTACAAATGTTGTAACATTGATAATAGCAAGAAATATTTCTTGAGAACCAAATCAGCATATTAGAATGATTTCTGAATAATCATGTTACACTGACGACTGGAGGTGCTTAAAATTCAGCTTTGCATTCACAGGAATAAATTACATTTCAAAATATATTAAAATAGAAAACAATTATTTTAAATTGTAATAATATTTCACAATAAAATTGTCTTTACTGTATTTTTATATATATATAAAAAATCAGCCTTGGTGATCATAAAAGGCTCAAAAATGGTAAAGGTTTTACCTACCCCAAACTTTTGCAAGGTAGTGCATACTACTAAATGGCATCATCTACATCATTTTATTTACTATTACACTGATATGTCATGTTGTAATCCTAAGAATGGCTTTAATAGGTCGCTGTGCATTTAATCTAATGTAGATGTTCCACAATGACATCCAAGAGTTCTGTATTGTGACGACAGATGAGCATGAATGCAACTGGATGATGTTTGTACGGAAAGCAAGGTAACCACATCCTTAAAAAACTTTTTTCAGCTCAATATTGAAACCATACGTTGTATAAAAACAATCAGGTAGTTGAACACTAAAATCAACTCTGTTTGCAGGACTACAGAGGAACAGAATCTCGTGGCATATATTGACAACGGGAAGCTGTATTTCTGCACATCCAGAGAGATTCTGCCAGATCAGGAGCTGTTGTTTTATTACAGCAGGGACTACAGCAGACAGCTAGGTGGGACTTCCTCTTGCATGGAACCCTCTGCCTCAACCTGTAAGAATGTAATTGTACTCTAAATTTGCACAGTTGCTTTTTGTTTTTTACTACTGTTCCCAGAAGAAATTTTAATAAAAAGTTGTTAACAAAAAAAAAAAAAAGAATGTAATTGTACTGTATATCCATGTAAGATCTGTTCATTTCTGTTCATGTCTCGTCAGGTGTGCCCAGAGTACCAGAGGGCCAGATGTGTCATTGTGGAAAAGAATGTGGCTCTTTCACAGAGTTTAAATCCCACCTCAACAGCCATGCCCAGAGCCACAGCCCCACCCAGGACCACCCTGCTCACGCTACACACAACCAATCACAGTCACAAGAGAAGGTGACCAATGAGTCGTCCCAGTCCGCTTCCTCGCCACAGTGGCAGTGCCACTCCGATGTGAATGAACATTCAAGCAGCAGCAGCAGCAACGGGCACGGTCGCGAGAGGAAGTTTAAATGCAGCATGTGCACACGAGCGTTCACTACGTCCACTAAGCTAAACGTGCATTTCATGGGCCACATGGGCATGAGACCACACAAGTGTAGCTACTGCAGCAAAGCCTTCAGTGATCCCAGCAATCTCAGAAAACACCTGAGAATCCACACAGGTAAATGCACATGTTGTAGATAATTACATTTGAAAATTGCATTTGAAACTGTTCACAATTGTAAAACTGTAATAACAAGCCATTTTGATATAATAACAAGGTAATAACATTTTTTTTTATCCATTATGAGTTAATGCTAAAAAAATCTAAATCTGATGGATAAAATTACATCCGATCCCACTTTTAAATGCATTACATTATAGAAACAAAGTGATTTATGAATTCTGGTATATGACCTGAGGTTAATTTGTTTTCAGTGAAATTACTTTATTATTGGCCAGAAAAATTTGCTGTCATCATTACTGCTCTGCTCATGAAATATATATGTTTTTTTTTTCTGCAGGTCAGAAGAACTTCAGGTGTACAGTATGTGGGAAGTCTTTCACTCAGAAAGCACATGTGGAATCTCATATGGTTATACACACTGGTGCCAAGAACATTAAATGTGACCATTGTGACAAGATGTTTGTGAGGAAACAAGATCTCAAACAGCACATGTACTCACATTCACTGTAAGGCTATATTTCATATTTTATTTAAAGTATAAATGATAAATATTACTTAATGTATACATTAATGATATGCATATGTTATTATTAACTCATAATAGAAAATATTATTGATATAAATATCATTAATACAACATTTAAATGATATTTTTAAAACGTGTTATTACATTATATACTAATAAATTTATAATATGTGATGTAATATATAACTAATAATAGAACATTTTATTAATATAATATTAACTATTAATAAATTCAACCAAATCCTACATTTTATTTCCTGTTGAAATTTTTTATTTATCTGCAATACATTTATTTAAATGTAATATGTAACATTATGAAGATAAAATGCATTGAGAATATTGCATGTTAACTTTAAGAACATGTTCTCCAAACATTTTACTTTTACTGACAAAACCATATGTAAATTATAAAAAAAATATGATTTACATATAAATGGAATAATGTAAACCTGTCACATAATTTTTTCTTAGCATATCTGTTTTAATAGCCACCTTGTTTCCTTGCTTATCCTTTCTTTATTCCAGAGACCGTCAGATAACTTGTCCAAAGTGTGACAAACAATTCTTGAAGACCGACCATCTCAAAAAACACTTGAACTCTCACGACGGGAAACGGGACTTTATCTGTGAAAAGTGCAACAAGGGCTTTCTCACTAAATACCACCTCACACGCCACCTCAAAATCTGCAAGGGTCCTAAGATCGGTCGAGGGCCAGCGCAGGGTGAGGAAGGGGAGGAGGAGGAAGACGAGGAGGAAGAGGATGAGGAAGAAGAGAGGGAAGCTGAAGGACAGATCAATCCAGCCAACGAGGAGGAGTGTGGAATAGGCATGAGAGGATATACTTCAGAAAAAAATATGTAACGGGATGAATCCAAACCTAATTTAGCCTATTTATTTGTCCTTTTTTTGTGTGTTCTTGTTCTGCCCGTCAGCCTTTAATTCCTGATGCCAAAATCTGTGTATGCTTAAATCAAAAGGCCAATAGAAATGTAATTAGATTTAAATAAGAAAAATTATGCATCACATATTAAGTCAAGTGTCACTGTTAAATTTATAAATTATTGGTCAAACAATAAACAAAAGACATTGCCTTTTTGTACATTTTTGTTTACAGTATTCCTTTATTTTTTTATTTTATTTTTTTTCCTGAGATAACCTGTTTGTTCGGTGAGCTCATTCACTGGAGCCATGCCTGTCCTGTACTCTGTATTTATATTGTAAATAAATGAAATTTGAAATTTACGTGCAAACATTTTATTTAAAATGCAAATAATTATGCGTCATAATATACAGGTGCATCTCAATAAATTAGAATGTTGTGGAAAAGTTAATTTATTTCAGTAATTCAACTCAAATTGTGAAACTCGTGTATTAAATAAATTCAGTGCACACAGAGTGAAGTAGTTTAAGTCTTTGGTTCTTTTAATTGTAATGATTTTGGCTCACATTTAACAAAAACCCACCAATTCACGATCTCAACCAATTAGAATACTTCATAAGACCAATAAAAAAAAAAAACATTTTTAGTGAATTGTTGGCCTTCTGGAAAGTATGTTCATTTACTGTATATGTACTCAATACTTGGTAGGGGCTCCTTTTGCTTTAATTACTGCCTCAATTCGGCGTGGCATGGAGGTGATCAGTTTGTGGCACTGCTGAGGTGGTATGGAAGCCCAGGTTTCTTTGACAGTGGCTTTCAGCTCATCTGCATTTTTTGGTCTCTTGTTTCTAATTTTCCTCTTGACAATACCCCATAGATTCTCTATGGGGTTCAGGTCTGGTGAGTTTGCTGGCCAGTCAAGCACTCCAACACCATGGTCATTTAACCAACTTTTGGTGCTTTTGGCAGTGTGGGCAGGTGCCAAATCCTGCTGGAAAATGAAATCAGCATCTTTAAAAAGCTGGTCAGCAGAAGGAAGCATGAAGTGCTCCAAAATTTCTTGGTAAACGGGTGCAGTGACTTTGGTTTTCAAAAAACACAATGGACCAACACCAGCAGATGACATTGCACCCCAAATCATCACAGACTGTGGAAACTTAACACTGGACTTCAAGCAACTTGGGCTATGAGCTTCTCCACCCTTCCTCCAGACTCTAGGACCTTGGTTTCCAAATGAAATACAAAACATGCTCTCATATGAAAAGAGGACTTTTGACCACTGGGCAACAGTCCAGTTCTTCTCCTTAGCCCAGGTAAGACGCCTCTGACGTTGTCTGTGGTTCAGGAGTGGCTTAACAAGAGGAATACGACAACTGTAGCCAAATTCCTTGACACGTCTGTGTGTGGTGGCTCTTGATGCCTTGACCCCAGCCTCAGTCCATTCCTTGTGAAGTTCACCCAAATTCTTGAATTGATTTTGCTTGACAATCCTCATAAGGCTGTGGTTCTCTCGGTTGGTTGTGCATCTTTTTCTTCCACACTTTTTCCTTCCACTCAACTTTCTGTTAACATGCTTGGATACAGCACTCTGTGAACAGCCAGTTTCTTTGGCAATGAATGTTTGTGGCTTACCCTCCTTGTGAAGGGTGTCAATGATTGTCTTCTGGACAACTGTCAGATCAGCAGTCTTCCCCATGATTGTGTAGCCTAGTGAACCAAACTGAGAGACCATTTTGAAGGCTCAGGAAACCTTTGCAGGTGTTTTGATTTGATTAGCTGATTGGCATGTCACCATATTCTAATTTGTTGAGATAGTGAATTGGTGGGTTTTTGTTAAATGTGAGCCAAAATCATCACAATTAAAAGAACCAACTACTTCAGTCTGTGTGCATTGAATTTATTTAATACACGAGTTTCACAATTTGAGTTGAATTACTGAAATAAATGAACTTTTCCACGACATTCCAGTTTATTGAGATGCACCTGTACTACACTTGACGCAAATGAAAAACCAATTTTCCTGACGGCAGGGTTTTATTGGTAAATATTCAGTGAAATTCCAGACCAGAGCAATCGATCCAGAGCTGTATCTGTGTGAACTCCTCCTCTTCACAGGCGGTTGAGCTTGGAGCTGGTCTTTTGAAATCACAGGATCAAATAGCTAATGCTTAATCTCTCTTTCACCATGGCAGCGTCTATAAAGCTCAATACCGGGGCAGATATGCCCATCGTCGGACTGGGCACATGGAAGGTATGGTCTAGTAACTTCTATGAATGATCGTGTTACATTACATAAGTTCATTAATTTAGCTGGGACGTTGCATGTGGAATTCATGCCCAAAAGTTTTTTAAAATGCATGCAAAAGAGAAATATAAATAGAATACAGTAGAAAAGACAGTATCAAAATAATGAGTTTAAGTTGCACAGTTTGCAAAAAGTGCGAAAGGAATCTTGCGGGGCGTAGTTCAGGCGAGAGAAGTTCCAAAGACGCTTAATAAAAATGTTTTGTTTAACGATTTGAAATGATGGCAAATAAACCGTATTGTGCAATCCTCAAAATATGAATTTCTGTGTCTAGAGAAAGTAGTTTGGTCATAGTGAGTAAGCAAATTTACCTCTATTAGTCTTTTGCGTGACTATTAACTGATAACATTCAACATTGGTTTGATAGATTAGATGAGATCTTGAGAGGTGAATTTATACTAAATGACTAAAGAAGAAAGAACATTGTTGTTCTCCACATGTAGAATCATATTGGGGGAAAAAATGAGAACACAGTTTTCATTGTGCAGTTATTAGTTTCATTTTGATTTTCTTCCCTTTCCTGCCATTTCATTTCCCCTTTTTCCTTTCCTTTCCACTTCCATCTTTCTCATTCATTTTCTTTCCAGTCTCCTCCAGGTAAAGTGGCAGAGGCTGTGAAGGCAGCCATCACTGCAGGGTACAGACACATCGATGGCGCCGCCGTGTACAACAATGAAACGGAGGTCGGAGAGGGAATTCATGCCATGATAAAAGATGGTGTGGTTAAAAGAGAAGAACTGTTTGTGGTCAGCAAGGTATGCCAGCTTGCACCATTTATCTCAAGATTTGTATTTAAATAATGGAATGTCAATTGCTGATTTAGTAGCTTTGTGATGAAGGAGAACTGATTCATTGCATGTCATTTTGTTTCACAGCTCTGGTGCACCTTTCACGAGAAGGCCTTAGTGAAAGGAGCTTGCCAGAAGACTTTAAGTGACCTGAAGCTGGACTACCTGGATCTTTATCTGGTTCACTGGCCAATGGGCTTTAAGGTGATTTATTAGAATGTTTTGAGAAAGTCCTTATTACAGAAGTGACAGACAGGAATCTAAATTCCTGTCTGTTACCCATTCATAGTATTCATTGTTGATCTTTGCAATGAAAGCTAAATCTCACTGTAACACTATTCAGAAATACATTCGTCATTGCTTTTCAGTCTGGGCCAGAACAATTCCCATTGGACAGTGAAGGGTTAACCATTGGTGATGACACCAATTTCTTGGACACCTGGGAGGTATGAGAACATGGATTTGATTTGTAAAGTAAACGTTCACATTCCTTTTTAACAAATTAATCTGTTTTACATATTTCTGTATTCATAACTGCTTTCATTTGCAATTCCAGCAATTGTTTTAGCTGTATTTAATTAAGTATAATTATGGCATAATGTTTGTTAGGCTATGGAGGAGTTAGTGGATGTTGGGTTGGTCAAGGCCATTGGCATCTCCAACTTTAATCGAGAACAAATTGAAGCCATCCTGAATAAACCAGGACTCAAGTACAAACCTGCCAACAATCAGGTCGGTACCGAATACTCTTTAAAGGGAATCAGTGTGCTTTCATTTGACAATTACAGATGGACGGACCAAGAAAGGTCAATATTTATCTAATGACCAGCATTTCGCCTACAGCAACTGTGTAATTCAATTGCTCCTTTAATTTCCTGCTACTTGTCAAGAACAGGGACAGTTTTCTGTCTTGGATATAGGCTTAAAATATCATTAGAACACTGCTTGACTTTGGTCCGCTGGCCAAATGCTTGTTTTAAGGGAGATTTTGTTATAGGGAGTGCAGTATGTTTTAACGTTTGAATCATCTGGAAGTTAAAAAACAGCATTTTGCAAATAATAATAAAAAAAATAATATTAAGAACTGTTTTCAATTTTAATAATAATAATAAATCATCAAATCAGCTTATTAGAATGATTTCTGATGAATCATGAGACACCAATTACATTACAGCTTCTGATTATAATAAAATACTGTTTTTTTTTTTTTTTTTTACTGTATTTTTGTTCAAATATTTATTTTTATTTTTTATGTTTTTTTTTTTTTCTTCTCCAGATCGAGTGCCACGCCTATCTGACTCAGGAGAAGCTGATTAACTACTGTCAGTCCAAAGGCATTACAGTCACTGCATACAGTCCTCTGGGTTCTCCAGACAGACCATGGTAGGCTGCCATTCCCAGATGCTGAATTTTGTCATTTATTGTCAAGGTGCAGTTGGTGACTTTATATATGGTTTCTGTGAATAACCTTTGAGCTTTCTCTCAAACTTAGGGCTAAACCTGAAGATCCCTCACTGCTTGATGACCCAAACATCAAGGCCATTGCAGAGAAGCACAAAAAGACTACCGCCCAGGTGAGGAGACCTCCGTCCTACTTATGTCAAAGCTTGTTATTGACTTATAGAATAATAATTAATTGACATCCATGCACAGGTTCTCATCCGCTTCCACATTCAGAGGAATGTGATCGTCATCCCTAAGTCCATCACACCTCAGCGTATTCAAGAGAACTTTCAAGTAAGTTCATCCTCAGAAGTCACACTATCAGTAAGGTCTTGAAATCATAGAGTTGCTAGTACTGTATATATATGTTGAATTATTATTATTATTATTATTTATTTATTGATTTTGATTGTTTTACTTATTAATATTTTTTCTACCCCAAAAGGTCTTTGATTTTGAGTTGAGTCAGGAGGACATGAAGACCATTTTGGGCTTCAACAAGAACTTCAGGGCTTGTCCAATGCATTGGTGAGTATGTTTCACAGGATTCCCAGGTTATGGTCAACATGGAGTTTTAGAAGTGTTATGGAAATTAATAAAATCTAGGAAAAATAAAGTCGAAATGCAGTCAATATAAATTTAGTTTTTGAAGGTCTTAATTTGCACTTTCACAAATTAAAGATTTAAAATGATTAAAATCAGAGCAGAAAGTCTTAAATTCATGAAGTCATTGCATTAAATGTTGCATGCTCTGCAAAAAAAAAAGAAAAAAGAATATCTTCAGTTTTGTTTTGTTTTCCAATACAAATATCTAAATATTGTTAACCAAAATTCATTTTCTTGAAGTGCAAATTAAAGGTATAATGTCTTGTTTTCTGAGAAATTGAGCAAAATTAAGTTAATGCCTAAAACGAGAACAAATATCTGCCAATGGGTAATTAAAACTTGTTTTCCATTTGAGTTAATTAAGTCCCGTTGGCTGATATCCTTGTTTTAATCAACAACTCACTTCATTTTGATCTCATAAAGCAAGGCTTTTTATTTTCTGGCACTTTACTTCTCAAGTAAATGTGTCTTGATTTAAGAATTTTGGATGTTTGCACTTAGGGAAAAAAAACAAAACAAAGAATAACACTTTTTTTTCAGAGGGTACAGTAAAAGTTATTTACATATTCTAGTGGTTGAGAGCAAAGGCTTTCAATAGGGTTTTTTTTTTTTTGTAAAATGAATCAAAAAGGAACTGAGATCTCTTGGTTGTTTCAATTTTTGAAGGGTTGCTAATACAAGACATTTACATTTAGAGACCATAATGACATATTGTATTCCATTTAATTTATTAATTTTCTTTACTTCATCCTAAACAAGTCTTAAAAAATCTAAAATTTGCAGTCACCTAACGTACTAGAAATAGTTGTTGAGTACAGTCTCTATAAAATACAAAAATACAGTACAAATACTGAGTACAGTCTCTATAAAATTATATATATGTCTATATATCTATATATCAATATATACAGTCATGGCCAAAAATATCGGCACCCTTGGTAAATATGATCAAGGAAGGCTCTGAAAATAAACCTGCATTATTAATCCTTTTGATCTTTTATTAAAAAAATTCACAAATCTAACCTCTCATTGGATAATAAGAATTTAAAATGGGGGGAAATATCATTATGAAATAAATGTTTTTCTCAAATACACGTTGGACACAATTATTGGTACCCCTAGTAATTCTTATGAGTAAAATATCTAAGTATATTCCCATTCATATTCACAATTTTGAGCACTACAGGGGGATTACGAACATGAAATTATCCAGCCATGGCTTCCTGTTTCACAGAAATATAAATAGGAGGGAAAACAAAGCCCAAATTTCCTTAATCATCCATCACAATGAGAAAAACCAAAGAATATATTTCTGATGTGCAGCAAAACATAATTGAGCTTCACAAATTAGTGAAGTGGCTTTAAGAAAAGAGCTAGAGCAGTGAAAATTCCCATTTCCACCATCAGGGCAATAATTAAGAATTTCTAATCAACATAAAATGTTAAGAAACTGCCTGGAAGAGGACGCGTGTCTGTATCGTCCTAATGCACGGTGAGAAGGAGAGTTTGAGTGGCTAAAGACCTACATCACCACATGTTGTTTGGGAGGGCTTCAAGAAAAATTCTCCTCGCTCATCCAAAAACAAACTCCAGCATATTCAGTTGTCAGACACGACTGGAACTTCAAACGGGACTGGCTTCTATGGTCAGATGAAACTAAAAAATGAGCTGTTTAGCAGCAAACACTCAAGATGGGTTTGGTGAACACAGGGATAAAAAGTACCCCATGTGTACAATGAAATATACTGCTGTATTTTTGATGTTGTGGGCCTATATTTCTGCTGGAGGTCCTGGACATCTTGTTTAGACACATGGCATCATGGATTCTATCAAATACCAACAGATAAAAAATCAACAAGTGACTGACTCTGTTAGAAATCTTATAATGGGCCATATTTGGATCTTCCAACCGGACAATAATCCAAACATAAACCTCGAAAACAACACAAAAATGGGTCACTGAGCACAAAACCAAGCTTCTGCTATGGCCATTCCAGTCCTCTGACCTGAACCCTATAGAAAATGAGTGGGGTGAACTGAAGAGAAGCAGCACCAACATGGAGCTGGGAATCTAAAGGGTCTGGAGTGATTCTGGATGAAGGAATGGTCTCTGATCTCTTGTCAGGTGTTCTCTATCCTCATCAGGCATTATAGGAGAAAATTTAGAGCTGTTAAACTGGCAAATGGAGGTTTCAAAAAGTATTGAATAAAAGGGTGCCGTTAATTGTGGCCAATGTGTATTAGAGAAAAACATTTATTTCATAATGATATTTCCCCCCATTTTAAATTCTTATTATCCAATGAAAGTTTAGATTTTTGTGAATTTTTTTAAATAAAAGATCAAAAGGATTAACAATGCAGATTAATTTTCAGTCTTCTTTGATCATATTTACCAAGGATGCTGATATTTTTGGCCATGACTGTATATATATCTCTCAATATCCAGTAATCAAAAACAAGTGGAAAATGGAGCAGGAACCCTGGTTTTACTATATATGAAATTGGGGAAAAAGTTATTTTTGTGAAATTATAATTTATTCATCATTTAACAATGCATTTTTCTGTCAACGCAGGGGTGTGAAGCACAAAGACTACCCATTTAATGCTGAGTATTAAAAGAAGACATCTTGGAACATGCTGTTTAAGAATAACAGGTTCCTTGTTTCTGAGATTGCTGATTTTTGCCATTGATTATGTGAAAATCTCTTCATTTTGCTTTAAGAAACTTCCTTACAGTGCTACTGTGATATGTGATTTGCAGGTTTGGAATTTAAAGCAAGCCTTAATATAGCAGCCACTATACTTAAAATGAATTTTCTTTCTTTGCCCATAAAGTTATATTTGTTAATGCTTTGACAATTTGAAGCTGTTGCTACTTTAGTGCAAATGTAAAAAGACTTGCATTAAATGTATCATGACAAAACAACACAAATGAATCATAAAGACGTCTGAGAAACTAGTAACATTTTTTTATTTTATTTTATTTGAACAATGTCACACACTTTGCACAATTTGGCAGATAACATGAGAAAGTATTGGTCCTGAGAATGTATTTTTTTTTATATTAATTAATACACACTCCTTACTTTCATAAAATGATAATAAAAGCACTTCCAGTTCACAAGAGCAGCTTTTGTTTACTGTATTGATGTATGCTTAAAAAATCCAAATAAAGTTCTCCATCAAACAGCTCTCTGGCTTATGTTTTTAAATGTTTCTTATGTCTTGAACTGCTCACTTGACCTGTACTTTACAATTAACCACATTTAGTCCCTCAAATGACTATTACATTTGAATAAATGCTGATAATGTGGTTTTCCTCATATCTTTCTTGCAATCTCTGAGATTACTGACATACTTCATTTATCCCTTATGAGCAATGCAGGACTCGTATTTATTTCACATTGCAGTTAGAAACTAGATTAATTAACGTTTTAGTATTCTGCATTCAATGGATAATCCTTATGCTTGGAAGCCCTGCAATAATAAGGCAAAGGAAGCCATTAGTTAACATTTCTGGAGACCTAATACTACACAAATGGATACAAAGTCCACTGCAAATTTGCATAACGATGACTCACCATTCCAGCATAAAAGCTCTCCAGTTTCTATTAAAACTCATTATGGTGTTCATCTCTTCTTTACTCAGTTCAAAATCAAAGACCTGTAGGGACAAAAGTATATGTTGACCATTAACGAAAACTGATTGGGTTATTCTTGTATATCTAGTGTACTTGTGCAACATGTAGAACATGGTTTAATTAAAATGGAAATACCTTGAAATTCTCTTTGATTCTCTTAGGGTTTACAGATTTTGGAATGACCACAACATTCCTCTGCACGTGGAAGCGGATTAGAACCTGGAAAGAAAGTTCCTTGCATAGTATGTCATATAATGAAGGCATTTGTAAAAATGCGTAATGCATATATTACAAGGGTCAACTTACATTAAAACATTGTACCTCAAAGTTGATAGATACATGAACTTAGTCTGCATTTCATAACTGATTAAAAACACAAGTTTACACCTACCTGTGCTGTGGTTTTACCATGCTTATCAGCAATGATCTTGATCTTTGGGTCCTCCAGCAGTGATGGCTCACCTGCCTGTGCCCTAAAGAAAGTCAAATATATTAGAAGTAATTTATAGCCATCTCACTATTAATTAACTAACAAATGAAAGTACTTACCATGGTCTGGTTGGGGAACCCAGAGGACTGTATGCAGTGACTGTAATGTCTTTGGACTGACAGTAGTTAATCAGCTTCTCCTGAGTCAGATATGGATGGCACTCGATCTGGAGGTGAAAAGCAGTTATTGGACAGATTTTGGCACCAGTCTTAATCTGTTTTAAGTTCTTCAGATTTACTGCAAACAACACAATACCTGATTGTTGGCAGGTTTGTACTTAAGTCCTGGTTTATTCAGGATTCTCTCAATCTGATCCCGGTTGAAGTTGGAGACACCGATGGCCTTGACCAGCCCAGCATCCACTAACTCCTCCATTGCCTTTGTGATAAGACATTAACATTACTGTAAACAGCAATTGTTCTTTAATCAACTATCAAATGCGAGTTACACAAATCAAATTCATTACCTCCCATGTTTCTAGAAAGTTGCTGTTGTCTGGAATTACTTGGCCATTTTATCGAATGGGAAAAACTCCTTTCCAGGCTGCCAATTTTAATACAGAGATCAGCTTAAATTATGCACAGGAAATACAAGCAATTCTTATTTTATTATTAGTTATATACTTATTAGTACTACCTTAGTGCCCATGGGAAAGTGCATTAGGTAGAGATCAATGTAGTCCAGTTTTAGGTCACTTAGGGTCTTTTCACAGGCTGCTCTTACCAAGTGTTTCTCATGGTACGTGCACCACAGCTGTAAAAAATGCAGGATTTAGTTAATGGCCAAAGCCCCTTTCAAATAATGTATTTGTTGAGCATTTTTCTACATTTTAAACTGTTAAACCATGACTTATATTTCAGTAATCAGAGCATGATGTAACAGTGGATTATAACACACAAATAATATATGTTATACAAATGCCTTGTGTATGATCTGTGACATGGTTTGATGCTGTGTGAAATTCCAAGGCATATGATTGGCCTTGTGAGACCATGACTCCAGTCATGTGCCTCAGATACTAATTTTTACATGTGCTTCTACCTTGCTGACTATGAATAGGTCCTCTCTCTTCACCACTCCTTGGTTAATCATGGCATTGACTCCCCAACTTCATTCTCATTTTCATACACATAGGCCCGATCAATGTGGCGGTAGCCGGCCAGAATAGCTGCCTTTACAGACTCTGTGACCTCACCTGGAGCAGGTTTCAAAATGTTACTATTAAATCTTAATATACCTTGCAATTATTATAAAATATCTAAAATGAAAAATAAAATGTGAAATGCATTAAATAGGACAATTTCTAGTGTTTAACTGGCAAACTACAATAATCAACAGGAAAAAACAAAACAAAACAACAACAACAACAACAAAAAAAAACAATTGGTATAATTGAAACCATCCAGAATGAAACTGTACTTAAAAAAAAAAAAAAAAGAAAAAGAAGAAGAAGAAAAAAAAGTGAATACTCACCCTCCATGTTCCCAGTCCAACAATTGACATTTTAGCTCCATTCTTAAGAGTTACAAATGTCATGGTGACTTTTAATAAAAAGCACTTATTAGACCTCATATAAAGCACTTTTCAGTCTCCACACTTCCACAGCAGCCTCTTCTTCTGAATTACATGGGCTTGTAAGTGGATTTGATTGCTCAGGTCTGGAAACAGCCCTCGGAAGGAGGTGCAGAGGGGCATCATTCCAACATAAAGCAGACTTGCTTGTAGTTCAGGGAGATTTTGAAAGAAAATAAGTTTCATTATTAAAAAGAATAAATAAATAAATAAATAATAGCAATTATAGACATTAATAAAATACTTTTTTTTTTTTGTGATTCCTTCTGAGTTTTAAAGCATGAATGACATGATATATCGATAGTAATAACTGCAACAAATACATCTGCAATTATTTTGTACAGTATATAACTTTCTTTCTTTCTTTCTTTCTTTCTTTCTTTCTGTCTGTCTGTCTTTCTTTTAGAGAGTTTTAAGAGTTTTTATTTAGACAGTTTGTGATTTGTAAAATCTGAAGGACATGATGATCATAGCACTGAATCATCTGCGTTTGTTATTTTGAACACTGAAGGACTTGTAGCAGCATTATTTTATTTTATTTTAGTTTAGTTTAGTTTAGTTTAGTTTAGTTAGTGGACGCCACAAGCTTTTATTTTGAAATTGTGTTTATAATGTCGTCAGAGCTGTGTTCACATTACATGTTAAACGTTACTAAAATCCTAAACATTCAGAGACTTGTAATGTAATTTTGCGTGGTAAATCTACCAAATTCTGTACAACAGAAATGAGCGATTTAACAAGTAACATTTGAGATTCTTGACTTGAGGAAAAGCAGTTAAATGACTGCACCATGGACACTGAACTCCCCAAACAAGAGCACTCAGGTGAGAGTTTTTTATAGAAATGCTGTTCATTTATAATCGAATTTTCCTTCTTTGCAGATATTTGAACTTTAACTCTTTAGAAAGCTACAGAAAAATTGCTTATTTTAATATCTACTCTAAAAACTCATCCTAATTCCACTGATTTGTGCATGGTTATTTTATTGTGAGAATGGTTTAAAATTTGGTAATTTTGGTTTAAAATGGTTTAAAAAATGGTAATTTTAGAGAGAACTGGTCTCCCTGTCTCCGCCCTGCGCCTCCTGGTGCCTCCTGTGCGCCTCATGTCTGCCTTCATGTGGAGAACTGTGCAGCAGAAGGGTGTGATGCAGTATGGGATGCTGGCAGATTTTGTTTCATTAGTGTCAGAGGCAGTTCCAGAACTGGTTAGTTGTAGACATGGTGTTCAACTTATTCTAGGACTGCGTGCAAGGGTAAGTAACCACAGATGAGCTGGTCAAATTCTTCAATAAATATATTATTTATGGAAAAATCTTTGTCAAATCATTTTCTGATAACGAATACTCTTTTCTCTCTCTCTCTCTTGAATCTAGCTTGTTTTGGAGTTGTGTGAGAGAGATGACCCCGCTGATATGCACACAATCCATACTCACCTTAACAGCATTCAACTCGTAATTCTAATATTTTTTTATAATTGTTTCTTTCTTTATTACTGATATTTTCAAACCATTCTAGCTTGTAGTTATTGATATTACATGTTTCAAACACTGTAAAGTGTTAAAAAGAAATGGAATCGAGTGTGATGTCAAACAGGTGGATCGCACTATGGTTGGAGAAGCAGGTGTTCGTTTTGTGGAGCTGGTCCAAACACTTATTAAAGATGTGGATGAGAAGGAGCATTTCTTCCAGGTCAGATCTTATAAACATTATGTTAAGGGTGTTTTTTATTTATTTATTTTTTGCTTATTTCTCTGTCCGTTTCTACAGCACGTGTTTCCAGTGGATTTCGGCACTGACTTTGACTCAGCCATTCAGGTCCTGATGTGGCATTTCCTGTCTAGGCTGGAGCACTTCCTGCCAGTTCCTGACCTTCAGCAGGTGGGACGTCATGGTCAATCTAGAATCCTAGAAGTTGTGTTTGGGAACTACCATATATTTTATTGAACCTGGAGTTTTTGCATAGATGACACTGAAAACTAAAACGCTATTTTTATCATCTTGTATCATACTATTTTGTGAGACTATCCACTATGATCTAGATTCTGAGCAGTCTTTTAAGGCATATATTATGGATATTTAGATTATTGTGATTTCAACAGTGTTAGTTTAGTATTATTTATAAACTTTTATAGTTTTATAATATTTTGAATTAGTTCTTTTTATATTTAAATTTAAATGTATTTTTTTCAGTAATTTGTTATATGCCTTTGTCATTTTTATTAGTTTAATATTTGTAAATATGTTTTATTTATCTTAATTTCATTTTTAGTTTTATTGCATGTTTAGTTTTTCTCATTTAGTAATTTTAGCACCTAAATTTTTTGTTTAGTTTGTTTTTCATCTAATTCATCTTTTTTTCACTTAACATAAATGTTTTTAATTGTTCAGTTAATGATGATAACACTTTCAATATTTATGAAAGATTTTCTAATAAATTAGGTCAAAACATAATTGTATATGCCCTAAGTTTGCTATTGCTAACCATTTGGTTTCAGACTCTGGCTTGGCTTGACCCAATGTTGCCTGTTTCTAAAGACTGTGAGGAGTTCAGTAGTCATTCAGATCACTTAAAGACACTGCTTGAGCACTACAAGAACCTTGGACACCTAGATAGCAAATGTAAGAATTTTATGAAGTCTGTTTGTCTTCAACAATTTGCTGAAACCAATTACAGTTATGTAGCTACTGTTTCTAACAGTATATTTCCATATATTGCGACAGACTCTTGTCAGCCCATGAGTGCAGGAAACTGCATCCTGTCCACACTCTCTGGTAAAGTAGGAGACATCCATCAGAAGAGAGTAGGTCACGTTCAGATGTTCGACCGACAGACCTCGGACCACATTGAGAAAAGTGTCGTGGAGTCAGTAGTAGGAGCATCTGAACGTACAGAAACTCTGGTAGGATCGGATGAAGATGGAGAGCATCTTATTCCAGAATCAGAGTGTACAAGAGGTGTGTGTTTGAATGATTCTGTGCTAACACTTCAAGAAGACCACAGATCTACAGATGTAATAAAGGAATCAGACTCTAAAACTGAACAGTCAGAGTTCCTATCTTCTCCTTTGTCTGCGCAATCAGTGTTTGAAGATAGTGCTGTACCCAAAATAATTGTGGGCAAAGGCAGATCTGCATGGAAGACTAAAACCATGTTGAAGATTAAAATGGTCAACCTTCAAAAGCTGAAGAGAATATCAGCAACTTCTCAGAAAACGTATGGAACAAACCTGCAGCATCAGGTGGAGGTAGACTCTGTTACCTCAGAAAACAAGTAAGCTCATCATTTGCTTATTGTTGTCGCAGTTTTAACATGCTTGCAATCATAAGATATAACATAAGAATATGTTAGAACATATTTTTGAACATATATATGACTCCTAATGTCTTCATTAAAACAAACTTGGTATACAGAGCAAATATTGTTTATTATACTATAGTTAAGATTGTTGAAATTTATGACTTGCATGGGCTCTTAGAAATGTTGGTTTTCAGTGTTGTTTTTGTTAACTATTAAAAGTCATTTTCTGTAATTGAAATAAAGCTGAAGTAAAATAAAATATAAATATTATAAACTTTAACTAAAAAACAACAACTTTAACTTAACGAAACAAATACGTTTAAATTGAATTACTAAAAATATTAAAACAGAAACAAAAATAAATTCAACTGCAAATGACAAAGCACATAATAAAATGTGCTTTAAATTAAAAAAAAAACTTAAATTAAAAACTAAAAGCTAATATAAATGTTTAATAAATAGTATAATATAAAAATAGTTGCATTTGGTTTCAAAAAACATTTTAGCAATTTTCAAGAAGGAATTCAGTTTTCAATTTCAGTTTAGACTTAAAAAATCACGTGGTATAACTTTCAAATAAAAAGTAATATATTTATTTCTTGTATTATTCATCATATTTATTAATGACTGTACTTAATCATTTTTTTCAACAATATATTAAATGTTTTATTTTTTTCAAGGTAAATGTTTTCAAAAAAAAAAAGAATTATTAATTCATATATATTACGTTTTTGAGGAGTCACATAACACATGACATTTCACAACATTAACTTGTGTTTATCTTACCAAGCACATCTATTTATTCTTGTACTATTGTTAAATGATTGTAGGGGTCACCCTGTGGAGTCTGACACATCTGATTGCACCTTAAATAACACAAGTGAGTCACTTTATAATCACTCCACTATTTATTTTGAGGTTCTGATGTACAGATGCCATAGAGGTACATATAAAAAAATAATGAATGACTATGCTGATAATATATATCCACATGACTGATATTGCAGATGGATCCTTTCACACCTACTCATGCTTGCAGAGTCCATTAAATCACTTTCAGGAGGAAAACCTCAGAGGTCACATAAAGAAAGTCCACTCCACTGAGGTTATGGAAAGTGGGACTGCAGTTGACCCCTCTTTGCCCAACAGCTGCCACATCTGTGGCAAAAGCTACCGCTTCCCATGCTTATTAAAAGCCCACCAGCGCACCCACACCGGAGAGCGTCCTTTTCTCTGTCCGGTATCTGAATGTGGCCGCAGTTTCTCCCATTCCCAGGCCCTCCGTCGCCATCGACTCGTTCATGTGCCCAAGCACATCCTAACTTCACCAAACGATGTTCCTGAGGAAAACAAACCACAAAAGCCAGAATCCCAAACCTATGGCTGTCTGTACTGCGTAGAGACCTTCAGCTCGCTCAGCGCCAGGAGAGACCATCACAAGACCCACCCTGAAGAAGCAGTGCATCGCTGCAATGCCTGCGGGAAGCAGCTCAGCTGTCAGGCAGCTCTAATCAGACACAAGCGGATCCATGCAGAGGAACGACCCTATAAGTGTACCGAATGTCAGTCCACCTTCATCTGCTCAACCTCATACAAACGACACATGCTGACCCATCAACCAGAGAGACCATTCCTTTGTACCTGTGGGAAGGGCTTCACATACCGCGGCGCTCTTTTGGCTCATCAGCGCATCCATTTGGAGGAGAGACCATATCGTTGTACAGACTGCGGGAAGGGGTTTCTGTACCCAGGGGCTTTGGCGAAACACCAGAAGACCCACTCCAAAGAGAAACCATGCCTTTCTGCACATTGTGGGAAGAACTCTAATATAGAGAACTCTTTTTGTTCACACTCGGACAGCCATAGCACAGAGAAAACTTTTAAATGCACTCTGTGCGATAAATCATTCGCGTTCAAGGCCAGCTTGACCCGGCATAAACTCACACACACCGGAGAAAGACCATTCCTTTGTGCAGACTGTGGAAAGGCCTTTTTCTCCTTCGGAGAGTTGCTCAAGCACCAGCGCTACCACACAGGACATAAACCTTTCCAGTGCCCGGACTGCAAAAAGAGTTTCACGCAAGCCTGCTACTTGCAGGTCCACATGAGGCACCACACAGGCATACGGCCTTATTCGTGTTCTCAGTGTAACAAGAGTTTCTTCAGTTCTTACCGCCTTAAGAGACACCTGCGGATTCACACGGGAGAGAAACCCTTCCAGTGCTTGGATTGCGGAAAAAGATTTCAACAGTCATATCATCTGAAAGTGCACTTCCAAACTCATGTAGAAAAGAGATCTGAAAGCAGGACGTCTAATGCTTAATTGGTGGCATCATTGGGGCAAAAAAATTATAAAAAAAGTTCAGTGTTTACACACTTTATGCATTTTGTTTTCATATTAGTTCTCATACACACAGGAACCTGTAATGTGAGTCAAATTATGTTTTATATCAACAGTAAGTGAAAATGTACCCAAGTCAGGCTAGATGCCTCATTTAATTTTTCACAAGTGGAAATTATGTGGTTAGGGACATGTACAAACTGTTTAATAAGTGTTAATTTGGTGAACAGTTTATTTTGGTGTTTCATTATGGCTGAGTTCTATAAAAAAAAAGGTGTTGTTGAACAACAAATGGTTGGGTTTTCTTGAAAAGCACTCGCCAAGTCGTTTTAATTTTACATGTTACATTAACTACACACGTTTCCTATTATAACCTTTATTTATGTATAATATAAGGGTTAAATTATCAAACACCATAGTAAAACGCGACGTAACGAAATTGAAGTGGCGTTCTAGTTTGGTTAATTTGATCTAAACGACGAACCTCGACTGTGCCTCGAGCCTGTCAAGCCTGTCCTCTGCACTTCTTGCACCGTCCGCCAGGTGACACCAACACAACGTCCAACACAATTTAAAAGAGTTCCACTTGTTCACTGTTGCTCCACAGTGTTTACAGCAGTACCAGCAGCTCTCAATAACAATAACTGGTATGAAAACATTATTTTTTTTTTTATCATCATCATCTTTCTGGCTCTGGATATAGTTATTGATTAGATTAAGCAGCAGAAGATTTTGAAACTCAAAATTATGCTCAAACCATAGCCTATTGAATCTAATTTGGATTCTACTCTCATGTCTGTGGTCCACCAGCAAAGAAGCATAAGGTGAAAATGTTACCAAATAAAATAGACAACTGTACAGTTATATGGTGGTTGCGTTTAGCATCGTTTTGATTTCTTGCTGTTGATGACCCTAATAAAACAGACCTGGAGACCAGGTCTTGAAAGGATTTCAGTGTGAACCCTGTGATTTTGAGAATCCCAGAAGAAGAAAATGCATTGAGTTTAAGTTTTATACCCAAATCTGAAGATGATTTATGTATTTTAAGCCTTCTGAATTCAAATGCTAGCTTTGTCGTTAATTTTAGTATACTCTTTCCCTCCAGTGGGTTGTTAATTGGTGCAACTCGATTAAAACTGGATCATCCAATATTATTTGTAAATGAGTCATTTAGACTGGGTTTTCAAAGCAGATCAATTGATTCTTTGAAAATATCTGACCTTTTCTACCAACTGGACATCATTACCGGCTGAAAATCTTGACATTTCAGTTTGTTCCTCACACGTATCTATAATATGGCTTTTGAAGAAGACTTGGAATGTAGTGCACAAGTTTCATGGACTGCTTTTATGAATACTTATGGTGCTTTGCAACCTTTTACAAGCTTGAAAGCTCCATTACCCCTCCATTTTCTTCCTCTTCCTTTAGGTTTCTAGAGTTGTCATTAATAGACTCCCGAAAAGTAAGATTCATATTCCTGCCTTTCTTTCACAGAGAAACATAAAATCAATACTGCTATATTAGAACACAAAGCAGCAAAGGGCAGACACTTGTGGGTGGTTGTTTGGAGTCCCTTGGTCCATTCATTCTGTAAGTGTTTCCAACTGGGATGAGAAAGGCTGGCGCCTGCCCAGCTGCTGCGCACTGACCTTCCACTTACAGCAGGAGAGACAGAGTCATTTACTAATGCAAGAAGGATCCATATGACTTTGAAATACTTTTTTGGTGAGTGTCTAGTTTGCAAAAGGATTTTTTTCAACTTTAAATCATTTGCTTCTGGCCAAAATCCATAATAACGTTTCTTGCAGTGAAAAAGTCCGTTCCCTATTGTCCTCTTATATCAAAATCCACTGGCATATTTATTTAGAACTGTTTTGGATGTTCTTGATCTGTGCATATTTCTCTCCTAATTCAGACGATTTTTTTCATGGGGAAAGCAATATTATGGATAGAGAATAGACATCTTAGTGGTGAATTTGTTTATTACAAGCATGCAGCTCTCACTTCACAAGATGTTAATTGATTGTGTGGATTACTTGTGGATTATTGTGATGTTTTTATCAGCTGTTTGGACTCTAATTCCGACGGCACCCATTCACTACAGAGGATCCATTGGTGAGCAAGTGACATAATGCTAACTTTCTCCAAATCTGTTCTGATGAAGAAACAAACTCATCTACATCTTGGATGCTATAAGGGTGAGAAAATTGTCAGCAGGTTTTTATTGTTAAGTGCATTTTTCCTTTAATTAAACAAAACTATGAGAGATGCAACTTGTATGTGATTTAATTCCAATCCTTTCGATTGTACGACTAATCACAGTGCAGAAGAGTTCGATTAATTCTGAAAGGCCTGCAGTTCTCTATAGGAGTGTAACGAGTTTAATTAAAGATGAGGGAGTGAAAAGGGGCATCCCATTTTTAAGTGACAAAAAAGCTATTTAAATGTTTGTCCAATGTAATTTGACACTCGTCTGTAACTTCAGTTTTAGTCTTCTCCTCATTAGCTTTACACAACTATGGCAAACACAAGGGCACTGTTCTTTCTCCCTCCATTTGTGTTATCTAATTTACCCTCTCATCTCAAACAATCAATTACCTGGCTGAAGTAAACCCTTAATGCCTTTAGCTGGAAATTGCCTTTGCGCCCATGCAAGCCAAATAAACCAGATTAGCCAATGGTGATTGAATTCCGTAGGGCTGAGACCCTGACGAGGACAAATTCCCTCATCTGCCAAACTCCTGCAGCATTCAGCCGATAAGTTTGTGTGAACAGCTCATGAACCGTGTCCCTGTTTGTGTTTTTGCTTTGTTTCAGAGAGAGGATTTTGGACTCTGGTATTCCGGGGATTTGTTACTGAAGAAGTGAGGACAAAAGTGTGATAACACAAGTGAAGGTGTGTGTGTATATGAGATCTAGTTCTTCAAGCACTAGTATAACTAGTAATCTCCACTTTAAAGTACATGCTTTGATTCTGTTTGAATCTATGTGTGTGTGTTATGTAACATTTATGCATTCATTAATATTGAATGAAGATATAATTAAGTTGCATGCAAAAAATGTAGATTCTTATTTTTGATTCAAAGCATATGTAAACTTTAAAGTGGCAGTTACTAGTGAAGTCGGCATTCCGCAGCACCTGCAGTCAGAATAACAATGATTTTAAATGGAGAAGACATTCAAAGCTTGTGTAGAAAACCTGAACATCTGATGAATGAGAGGCACAAACACACCTTGACACAGAAACTCTGCAATATAGCTTGGGGACACAATCAGTCTCTTGACTGCTGGACAAATTAAATATATGGCTGTAAATATTTGTTCCAACAATTACTCGATTCGATTGTGATTCTTCAAATTAGTCGATCCGATGAAATGTTTCAAGTATTTTGAAACATTTAATAATTATTTTTGAAAAAGTATTGGAGAAACAGTTTTTACTACAGTTGATATTGGCAAAATAAGACATCAGGCTTTAAATTCACAGCCTCAAAAATACAATTTTGGATAAAGAATTAATATAAATGTATGATTAATCCAATAAAAAGGGATTATGTTGTAAACTAACACAAACAGACATGAGAATTTATTGAACCAATAATTAAAATATATATGCATGTAGGGAATATAGATTATCAAATGAAACAAGGTCATAATCAAACAATGCTGTATGACGTAAGGAATGAGTGAAGGCTAGTTAAAGCACATTTCTATGTATATTCCAAAATACGCATAATAATAATTCACAATTTGGGAGGAAGGAAAGCAACTGTTAATTTGGGTCACACTTTATTTTAAGGTCCAATTCTTGCTATTAACAAACCATTAGTTACGACTTTTGCCTCGTTAAACTCCTAATTTGCTGCTTATTAATAGTTATAAAGGTAGTTGTTAAGTTTAGGTATTTGGTAGGATTAGGGATGTAGAATATGGTCATGCAGAATACAGTATGTGCTTTATAAGTACTAATAAACAGTTAATATGTTAATAATAGGCATGCTAATAAGCAACTAGTTCCCTATACTAACCTTAATTTGCTTTTAATATGAAGCAGTTTGAACACAGCAGCATTAACTTTCTTATAATCGATTATTAAATTCACTACATTGAATTTTTATAATCAGATCAATGTATCTTTACAGCCCAAATCAGGTTGCTTTGACATATATTGTTGCCCTAGTTGCATTTGTTCAGAGAGCATCCTAAATACATTTGAACAGGTGTGCAATGTTACGGCGAATATCCTCTGTGAAAAGGGAAAAACCATTTGTGGAAATGTGTATCAGAAAAGATAAAGAGACGTGCTGTTAAGGGACACCACTGAAAGATACTTTAATGACACTCAAACTGGGGCAGACAGTGCATTTCGGTTTTAGGAAGTCATTAGTTTAGGAAAGGATTCACATATGATCAAATACGGTCCCATGAGGGTCATTGCCTATATGAGGTGAATGTAACTTTGGTGTGTGTCTAGTGGGCTTTGTGATATTTAATAGCTCTTCTGAGAGCATGATAAAGTTTTAATGCATACATAAAGAGCCCTGCCTCTGCTTAATGAGCTAATCCGTTTAATGCTAACTTCACACCCACCAAAGAATCGCTTCCAGTCTCCACTCAGACACGAGACGGCGGCAGGACTATAAATAGACCTTTAATAGATTAATGTAGTTTCTGTGATTTGTTGTTGAGGTCGGATCCGAGGCTTCTAGAACTAGTGACAAATGAAGGTGATTATCAGATTATTGTCTGTTGCTCTTTTTCCGTCTTCCTTTCTTCCTCTGTTTCTCATTTTCTCAATTATGAATCTTCAGATCTGACTTTTTTTGAGATTCACACCTGTGCCACGTGTTTCTCTGCACTTCTCCTGTCATCACTCCGGCTTTAATGATGAGACTTTCACTTTCAAACACTCAGACAGGGCCGGTCTACCAAAAACATCAGTCGGCGGCTGTGCCACTTTAGTGGCTTAGGGTTCTCTGTTCAGACGGGAAGTTCAGAAATAGCCGGTCGCACAAACTTATTTGAGCTGTGTTATCCCCTCAGAGACAAACTTCCAGCCCTGGAGCAGGAGGACCAATTAGAGCAGGAGGAGCCCCTCCACCAGTCCACCAGGGGTGCCTTCGGTGTGGAGACAGAGGCAGGTGCTATTGTCGTTCCTCTGGAGAAGTAATCAACAGCACCTCTGTTCTAAGGTGAGATGGGAAACTTTGGAGAGTGCTGGGTCACACTTGTCTTTGACAGACTGGCGTGTGGAAGAAGTGTAAAGGGGTCTTAGAATTCTCCTTTGAGATATTTTTGCACTTCTTGTACTATAAAAACATACGACAAGTTTCAGAGGACATTTACATATTTGTCTTAAAGGCACAGTGGCACAAAATGGTTCTAAGAGACACAGAGGATGTAAAATGGTCTGTTTTTAATGTGCAAGACTTTACAAATGTTATAAGTAGACTTATAGTGTTAGTAAAATTAACAAGTTAAAGTAAGGTTAAAATTAAAGTAAGGTTAAATTTGCAACATTAGTTAATGCATTACAGGATTTATTAATGTAGTTTAATGCTAATTTATAAATATGGTACTATTTGAATTGTATCAATTAATGCCCGTTGATAATACATAAATGTCAATTTATACAGCTTAACATGTTAAAAATGTATTAATAGCAAAATTAATATTAACCTAGATTCATAAATGTTTTTTTATTGTACCAAAATTACCAAATTAAAAAAAGAAGAAAAAAAGATATGGTCAATTTAAAGAATGATATCTTATATATAAGATTTCTGAACGGTAGTGTCTATTTTATTTGTAATTTTATTCATATATATATATATATATATATATATATATACACACACACACACACACACACACACACACACACACACACACACACACACACACATATATATATATATATATATATATATATATATATATATATATATATATATATATATATATATATATATATATATATATATATATATATATATACACATATATGAATAAAATTACAAATAAAATAGAGACACTACCGTTCAGAAGTTTGGGGTCAAGATAATGTTTTTTTGAAAGAAGTCTTTTATGCTCACCAAGGCTACATTTATTTGATCAAAAATGCAGAAAAACACTAATATTGTAAAATATTATAGCAATTTAAAGTAACTGTTTTCTGTTTTAATATATTTTAAAATGTTAATTTTATTCCTGTGTTGGCAAAACTGAATTTTCAGCATCATACTCCAGTCTTCAGTGTCACATGACCATTCAGAAATCACTCTAACATGCTGATTTGATGTTCGTTAAACATTATTATTAATGTTGAAATCAGTTGTTACTTAAATTAATAAATTTGTGTAAAACATGATATATTTTTTCAGGATTCTTTTATGAATAAACAGTTCAAAAGAACAGCACATATTTGAAACAGAAATGTTTTGTAATATTATAAATGTCTTTACTCACACTTTTGATCAATGTGTCCTAGCTGAAGAAAGAATTAATTAGCTTTTTTTTTTTTTTTTTTTAAATCTTGATGGCAAACTTTTGAACAGTAGTGTATAAAATACCTTTCGAGTAGGATCAGGAAGAGATCTGATAGACGTCAAAAACACTGCAAAAGATAAATCTTTATTTCTCCCAGATTGTAACAGTAAAAAGTTAACAAGTGCAATTACAACTCCGCTGCCCCCCATCCCACCCACGGACCCCATAATAAAAACAGAGAGAAGTTTAACAGGTGGACGGCCATATCACACTTCAACTGAGGTACCAACCACTATCACAGAACAAGGTGCTAGGCATGTACTACAGGTTTACCGTAAGGCAATTTATAACCATTATAACTTATTACTCCAAAACATAACACATCTCTCTTCCCTCCATGAGGGGAAAACTATTAGTTTCACCTTAAATAGATAAACAAGATCACGACAAGTTCTTCTCTATACACAACACAACTCAGCACAATGCTGTGTGTTATTGCAGGTGAATACTCACAGCCTAACAGTGGCTACTTTTACCTATGTCTAGTTGGTTTCGACTCAGTGCACAAGTTCAATAGGGATAAAAAATGATGTTGCTGTATTTCTACAATGAAGTGACCCACAGGCATCTGACTATCCAGATCTACACTCCATGAAGTCAAGTTTCAGGTTCTTATGGTCAATAAATGAACGTTCTTCTTTATTATCTATTGCTTTATGTAGAAATGATTTCCCCATCCTGAAATCTCAGTAGTTGCAAAGTATTCTAAAATGGTGATGCCACTTCTTGGAAACAGAATTAGAAAATTCCAAATCATGTTTAATCCAAAGCAGTTTAAAGGTTCGGTCATATTTGGGAAAATTCGACAAAATTTTGTGGACAACAAAGGTCCATTGTCTATTATAGTTTATATTTATATGTTTCCAAACCAACTTGTTGGTCAACATTGATGCGAAAATGCATTGGAAAACATTTCTCCCTCATGATATTTCGCCCTAAAATGTCTGGATTTTGCCCACAAAAATTCACAGAACAATAGTAAATGTGACCGCACCTTAAATTTTATATTAACTGCAGTTGAAACTGGTGTGTTTGATCCTATTGGGACAAACTGAAATCAAAATAATCTTTTTCGCTACTTCAAGAAAAGCCAACCAATGGCTTCAGAGCAGTGCAAACATGACATATACTGTAGAGATTTATGGACACAACGGCCTCTTCTCTATCTTTTCGCAAAGTCCTGTTCCCTGCATCTAAGTCCTAACTTTCGAAATGACAAGGCAAGGTAGTGGGCATCTAAGACAACAGTCTCATTAAAGTCCTTCAACAGCTGTCGAAAAGTAGATCCAGCTGAACAAGCCTCCTCTGATTGGGCAGAGAAACTCATTTGCAGCTGTCAGTCTCAGCATCAGCTTCTTCATGTGGAGAAAATGCCATCCAGCAAGGCTGCAGGAGGTAGCCGGCACAGTCCGTGTCCTAAATGTAGATGGGACCAGGAAAAGAGTCTCTGAATTTAAATCTCCATTTCCTGGCTGTTCCTCCTTTGTCATACAAAGTATATCCTTGGGATCAAAACTGGATATCTAGAGAAACAGAGAGAGAGGAGATCAAGATTAAAATTTAAATAATCTTATTATAAAGATCTGTCTGTTGACACCCATATTTTTGTGGCTCATGGAGGCATCAGAAGTTTTATCAAGAGTATTAAACACATTTTAGAATACAAGCATGTATTCTCTGTCAATGATGTATGATGATCTTAAAAGGGAAAACAGGATCTCCCAGTGGAACGGATGTGTTGATTAGGCCCTTGTGGATGCTTTACTAATCAGACAACAGCTCTGTAGCCATGGGCAAGCCGGAGCACGATTGAGCCTTGCGTTCACAAACAATCTCAATCTGTTTACAAGCTGATCTACATCACTGTACAGAGAGACTTTGGATTGCTAATAAGGCCTTATACAGAAGTGACACAACACAGATCCTTCCCAAAACTTTCATAAACAAAATCATTTTTTGGGAACCTCAGCTCAACTCTGTAAACGTACTTTCCTCTATAAATACGAGCTGATGTGACACACTTGTGTAGGTTCAATAGAAGTTCAGTACAAGTAGGTACAGTACAAGTTTGTCTTAAAATGACAGCACTTGCATAATGTTGATGCAAGTTTCCAATCTTTAAATGTTAAAATGCTCACCGTGTCAAAAGTATAACCACAAGACATAAACAACATGATTGTAGTGTGAAAAAATCACTTTCTAACCTTTTCTGTGTAAAGTCATCTAATTTTACAACTTCGCTGCCATGGCAACATAACCAGTAAAACTCTAAAATTAGCCTAAAATAATGAGAACAGTTTTATAGCTCAAATAATTCAAACAATTTAAAGGAATAATTTATGTAAGTGCTTTTATAAAATACTTCCATTGTAAGCACATCACTGTAACCTTGATTTTTGCTTTATGGAAAAAAAGAAAAGAACAGTACACTGTTCTCAAAACATATTTAATGATTGACAAACCATTTCAGTCTTTGTCAGGATGTCAAAAACATTCAAACTTGAAAGTCTTTAAATATGGTAACCCCAATGTAGACACATTGTAGATTCCAAATACAAATAAGCAAGAAATCAACTAATGAGGATGCATTTGTACATTTATGTTCCTTTTTTTCCCCGTAATTACATTGAAAAAATATTGACCATGTATCCAAAAACTGCCTTTGTGTTTCTTGGAAGGAAGAAAGTCATGTGGGTTTGTAATTAATAATAACAAATATATCATGAATGTTGTTGGTTCCTTGAAGAATTGCTTTTGTTAGTCGGTTGGGATAAAAGCTAAATGCAAAAAAGTGTTCTCTCCCGAAGTGTTGCTTAGTAAATGTCCATCTTGGCAGAGTTCGAGCGCACCCTTGACTGCTGGTACACTTGACTTGAGTTACTTAGAAAGAGCATAAACATTTAGTTCCCACTGCCACTTGAGTGAGACTTGCGAGTCTCATAAATGGAAATGTCAGATAAAGACAGAACATTTAATCAACTCGTTCCTACAAGCTAATCCTGTTTGTAATGATGAATGCTTGACTGCATTTGACTGGCTGATCCTTGCACTCCTCTGGACGTGGTCAGATTTTTAAGAATTTAATCTTGGCGAAAGTTTCGGGAATGTCCAGAGCTTTGGCCTACTTTAGAGAAGGGGCTGTCTGCACTGAGCGCCGTGCTCATTTATAATGCATTACAGAACGCTTTTAAGCAATGTAGGCCAGGAGCGCAGACAGGTTTGTTGGTCTTGGAGAACACGCCTCTGAGGAACACACCACTGTTCATGCAGTTGAAATGTCACACACAGGTCTTCCCTAACTCCACAGGTGTCCTGGAAAATACTCAAAATGGAGCACTACAGATTTAGTCTTCACACCCTCTCCACCCAAAGAAAAATCTGTGTGACTAGTATTGATATTAGAAAGGCTCAACAAAAAGGTTTTTACGAATGTGTGTGCTCTGCTTTTCATTAAATGCCTGTTGGAGATAGGTGCCTGTTGCTTTAAATGTAATATATAAATGTAAATATTAAATGTTTATCTATAAATAATATAGCAATAAATAAATAATGTATATCCTAAAAAAACTATTCATTTGCAAAAAGAAAAAACTTATTTATTTATTTATTTATTACATTTTCTTTATTACTTTTATGTTCAGTATTTATTTATTTATTTTTTTTTACTTAACAAAAAGAATATTTGCAACAAGCTGTAAATTATATAATGTTGCTTGTAGCTCCATTGTGGATTGATGTGGTTTTCCACCACTGTTTTTGTCAAGACTATCACAAGTCATTTTCAAAATTTGGTCAAAACCTCATCTGATAATATCAGGAGAAGAGTAAGTCGCATAGCATAAAAATGAATATCAACTAAATCAATGAATATAAAATATTCATTAGCCTCAAAACTCTCTCACACTGGCCTCGAGTCACTGAGCCATCATTATTGTTTAGCCCTGTGATAGTAATAGTAAAAAATAGTATTTAAAGTTAATTTGAAAGGCAGACAGAAGCAGCAGATTATGACTACATATCTGAAAGAAAGAAAGACAGTTCTTCTAAAGCAAACATGATGTCTTAATCCAAACCAAACCCTGTGCGTATGAGAGCCGACACAATGGTGAGTCACTTCATGCTGAGATATTTACACAAGATGAGCACAGCCCTCTGTGTGCAATAGAAATATCAACTGCCCCCATGGGCCTGCCTCCACTCCACAACCCCTGAGAGATGATTGTTTTGGGAAATGAGGCAGAGGCGTTCTGATGGGAAGTGCTCCGAGTTGGTGACATTCAAATGAAAATATCAGTTTTCTGCGACTGGAGTCCTTTTGGAGAGAAACAGCAAAATTAATATGTTTGAATTTCAGAAGTCTATGGCTCTCAGTATCAAAGGCAAATTGGCTGGTAATTTTAAAACAATGCTTGCTGCTACACTCCATTACATAATGAAAATTGAGTGTCGGCTTTGCATAGTGTGTCAAATTCTCAGCCTTTTACGCATTTTAATTGGCTTAAAGGCTTGTGTTTAAAGTAGAAGTGCAGGCTCTAGCTCCTAACGTAGCTTACCGCCTCATTATTCTTATTAAATGCCTGTTGAAGACGTAATGATGCATTTGCCATAACCCAGCAATTGTCTGTAATTTCATTATAGCCTTTAGGGTATTCAAAATATTCCCTTTTTTTTTTTATTTCTTTCTTTATTTATATAAAAAACCTGGATCTGCCAACGTAATACCAATGCCATCTGGAACCATGATGAAAAAACTCCAAAACAGACAAGCAATGCAATCACGAAAGCTACGGGAAACCACCATCTTCACTCACCACTGGTCGGGAAATTGTTTAATTATTATCAGATATATATAAAGATTCTCTCTTATGCAATTCTAAGAAAAATTACATTTAATTCAGTGATGCTCTTTGGTTTGCTGCCAACAATAGTCCACAGCCTGGAGGTAGATGTACTGTTGACTATAAAACTCTAAACATAACTGATCAGCCCATGTAGAACAAGTGTTTTTCATTTGGCATACCCAGCAGGATATTCGGTTATTGTTGTCTCTTACTATAGGAATTAATCTGACCCCTCAAATTACACTCAGAAATTACCCTATTATCAAAATGCACCCACCCCAAGTTGATGACCACTTGTATTAGACTCCTGTAGACTGTTATTACTGCCTGTGATCCCCAGTGCAATATTTATATTGCTGTTAGCGAATTTCTGTCTTTGTTCATAGATTAAAAGTCAGTGTTCTCAAAAGTTTAGGTTTAAATGACAAAAACATATGACAAATGACTAAATGTATAATTTAACCTACAATCTAGAAAAAAAAATTTAAAAAGTGGAAATCAGGACTATAAAATGTTATCTTCAGAATCATCTATACATGTGAAAACCAGCAGAGAATTGATAAAATACAATACAATATTTCATAACCTTACAAATGGTGGTCAAAAGCAATAATTCTACAAAATAAATTCATATATTTTGTGAGAAACTGTGCGGTGCTGGAGAAAAACCTGCACTTTTTTTTTTTTTAAGTCAGCACCCCAAAATTAGTAAGAAACAAGTATTGTATTTCATTCAGCAAATATGATGCAGGGCAGTGTTATTTTAATATATTTGCACCCTCAGTTTCATTAAAAATGAAAAATAGTAGCTTTGTTATTTCATTGTAAGTACCAGAAATATCTTTGGGGACCTTTAAATATTATCTTGAGTCAAAAAGGTTGAGAACCACTGCTTTAACATTTGTGATTCAATGGGCTAATTTTCTTTGGCAGCTTAGATTTGGAAAAATGCATCTAGACTCCAACTAAACTCAATATTACACAAAGTGGGGTTTTGAGATAATCCTTCAGTGTGCCTGCAAATTCAAAGTAATGACATTTGGACGTTTTTGAAAGTCCTTTTTGAAAATAATCATTCAAAAAGAGTTGACTAGCTGGAAGAGAATCTTGACACAGTAGACAGTCTAAAGGAGGGCATAGGGAGGCTTTAACTTCTAAATTATCTCCTGCCAACAGGATGCAGGTGCAGGACTTTAATTAGCAGCACCTGCACAACACAAACATGAAAATCGACCAGGCGGAAAGGGGCAGAGAAAATCATGTTATTTCACTTGCATATTAAATTACATTTTGGGCTTTTATGTCAGCGCTGTTGAGATTGCTATCCACTTTTAAAGTGATCATTGTCCTGTCATTTGTAGTACAAGCTCAGGGTATTGATTAAAGCACATTTTAGCACAACCATCGTGAACGTAGACATGGGAGAAGCTGTGTTTCAAATGCTTTGATGTGAATTACATCTCAAGTATGCCAGTATTCAATTAACCTTATCCTTCGAAATTCTTTTGGAGTCAAAAAGCCAGACGAACTTATTGCACACATGCATCCATCTGTCTTATCTCTGAGCTGCAAGAGCTCCATTTCTCTAGCATCTTCAAAGTGCGAGACGCATCATCATCATATTACACGCTAGATTCCACTCGCCTGCCTCCAGACGTTTTTCTCTCAGTTGACAGGACAGGTGTGGAAGAGGAGGGGCGAGAATGAGAGAATGGAAAGCTCATTGGCTCGTTTCAGATTTCGGTTTGCATTTCAAAATGACAGGTCAAAAAAAAAATAGCTTCAAATATAACTCTAGATTTGGACGTACGCTGTAATTTTTTCCGGCTTTTATGTTTCTTGTTTGTCAGATTGTGCAATCTGGGTGACAGATTGCACAATCTGCCAAGACAGATGTCAATGATGTTTTTTGTCAGCAGCACCACAAGTATGTGTTGTGGTACTCTCGTGAATAAGCATCGAAGACTGACACGGAAGAGAAGAAATTGTTGAATAAAGTCGTTATTTTTGTTTTCTTTGTGCTCAAAGTATTCTCGTAGCTTTATAAAACCACCGTTGAACCACTGATGTCACATGGACTGTTTTAATGATGTCCTTGCTACCTTTCTGGGCCTTGAACATGTCAGTTGCATTGCTGTCTATGCAGGGTCAGAAAGCTCTCTGATTTCACCGTAATTTGTGTTCTGAAGAACAAAGGTCTTGCGAGTTTGAAATGACATGAGGGTGAGTAATTAATTACAGAATTTTCATTTTTGGGTGAACTATCCCTTTAAGACAGATTAACAAAACTGACAGAATTGTTTTAAATTTTCTGACATCTTGATTTTGATAGTATTATCACAATGTGACAGGAAATATGTATGTAGCATATCATACAGACAAGACACTGTAATGCCTTCTGACAAAAGCAATTCATATGTCATTTGGTAAGCATTTTGTAGTATTTGATTCAAGAATGCTGATAGCGTCATACAGTATGATAACATTTTTTTTACGATATTGCATGATCAAAGGAGCAACGGCTTTGTTTTGATAGGGGTGACCAAGGGTTGCCGTGTCAAGGTCATGTCAGGCAACAGTGAGCAATAGATGCAACAGATGGCAGAGGAAATGCTACCTCATACTGAGCCAGATTAGGCATCAGAGACTCATGTGGCCAACACCTGCATTGGGTAGAAGATTCCCCTTCAGTCTCATCTGAAACAATTTCTGTGGTGTCTGAGTAGTTCCTCTGCTCAAGCCAAGAATTTGCAGGTTATTAAAAGGTCAGCTCTACACCCTTCTTTTATTACCCATGTATGCTCAGCTGGTAAATTTGAAGTCTTTTAAGTGTATCCTGGTGTCTATCAGACATCAGTCTACTTGAAAATCACCAATGCTCACTGTGAACTAGGAACATCTACCAGATGTTGAGAGATCTGCTACACAATTTTAACGCATTTCCTCCTACGTGAAGTACAGAGATCACATGCGAACAAACAACAAATATTTAGTCTCGTATATATGCAGTCTACAAGCTGGATAATGCAGAAATTACATCAATTTAGTCTTAATGTCCATTCACATTCATTAGTTTGGTTGATTTGCCTGAAGACTCGTTGATATAACTATAATGATAAATACTCTTTATTAGCGTCCACACCAATGCGCAATATCATTCTGTTTATTATAAGTGTGTGCTGCAGTAATGTCATAAGCCATTTTGAATGCTTGAGCTCTTTAAAGCAGGATCAATTCTAATTGGCTGTCATTGTTTTAAGAAAAAACATTCTGAAAGTCATTCCCTCCAACGATTTTGTCCCTCTGTGCCGTTATTGTTATTGTGGTGTGGACAGGCCTTGGACTTTTCAGTGATGTTCATAAAATAACAATTAACAACATTTTGCAGCATTTATTCTAGGTTAATACCAATTTATATATATAAAAAAGTTTTGGTTACACTTTATTTTAAAATGTCCTTGTTACATTGTTATTACACAATTAAGTACTGAGTAATATTAATTACTTATTAAAATGTTAGTATTAGGATTAGAGATTGATTAAGCGGTAGTTGCATGTAATTTTTATAATTTACTGTTATTACTGTAATAAGTGTGGAACAAGGACACTAAAATAAATTGCTAATTCATGTTTGTTCTTAATACATACAATTCATACATAATTTTTAAAAATTATTTTTTTACAATAATAATTTTTCAAAAAGACAAAAATATGTTTAAAAATGAACATTTGTTAGATGTATCTTTGTATGATTAAAATTGTTCCTTCATTTGAAATGTTTATGGAATTTAATATATTTTTGGGGGGCAGTTGTTTGCATGGTTTAATTAATACAGGACTAATAAATAAGCAGGCTGAAGTCACCTTTATTTATATAGCGCTTTTAACAATACAGATTGTGTCAAAGCACTTAACAGTATCAAATTGGAGGATAGAGTGTCAGTAATGTATAATAATAAGATTAAACATTTCATTATTGAATTCAGAGATGTCATTGTCTAGCTCAGTTTAGTTTAAATAGTATCTATGAAATAAAATTGACGTTAATCGTAAAAAATTAAGTGTCCCCAACTGAGCAAGCCAGAGGCGACAGCGGCAAGGAACCAAAACTCCCTCTGTGACAGAATGGAGAAAAAAAACCTTGGGAGAAACCAGGCTCAGTTGGGGGGCCAGTTCTCCTCTGGCCAGGATATTATTATTTATTTTTTTACTTATTGTTTTAATTAAATTTTAAATGTATAAATGTATTATATTTCTATTTTTATATTGTTGCAATTTCTAACAATAATAGTATTATGTAGTTAGGTATTTTATTATATTTATAGTTATAGTTACAAGTTATGAAAACCTAAACCCATGTAAATTATAACTGTTAACTCTTTTAATGTTTTGGACACTTTCATGCTAGTTTTTCTTGCTTTTGTTGACGTTTATGTTTTTGGCAGAAGCTTTTACCCAAAGTTCATTCAAGTAAATTTTTTTTTTTAATCCAACTACTAAACAATCCTGTGGAAGCAATAATAAAAATAGACTTGCGATTGCAAGATATAAAGTCCAATTCTGAGGAAAAAAATACAAGCTTTATCTCTCAGAATTGCAAGTATATATCTCACAATACTGATTTTATAACACAAAATTGCAACTTTATATTGTGCAATTCTGGCTTTACAACTTATAATTGATAAAAAAGTCAGAATTGTCCGATTAAAAAGTCACAATTCCCTTTTTATTTTTTATTCAATGGAGGAAACTGACTTCCATACGGTCCACCGATAGTCAAGATCAGAAATCAGTTAGTGTTCTGCTACATTGACTCTCTGCACATAACATAAGGGTGTTTGGTTATCTGGGAGTTCTCCTTTATCCCTTTTAGTTGACTCACCAGGCTGTTGAGGTCTGGAAGGTCAAGAGCGTAGGGCTCTGTGCTTCTCCTCTCAAACTGTGCCGCGCATGGTGGTGCTGACTCAGGCCTGATCCCATGTTGTGTTCGCCCTCCTGAGCCGCGCTGTGCCATTGACTCCTGGCCTGTTTGAGCCACCGTCCTCCCAGGCCCCATTTCTCCAGGTAGACCCGGCACAACTCGTAGTTCATAGCCGAATAGTACAGGAAGTCCAAAGCCAGGAGGACCATGACGAAAAAGCCATAAATCCACACGCCGATGAGAGCAGTGTAATTACTAAACCGAAAGAAAGGATGATAATGATGGAAGTTAGTGGCGTTGCTTATGCTCTACAAGGAAGCAAAAAAAAGAAAAAGAAAAAAAAAGCAAAAAAAAAAAAGAAACAGGAATAATCATATCATTACAAGGAAGAATGGGCCTGATTTTCTCCTCATTTAAATCAACCAGTGCAATGAAGAGAGGTCAGTGCCCATGCAATGGAAGTAAAGTGCTGTAATATCTTTCCACTGCCTTTCTGATTGCTTTGGCAGGATAGTGTGCAGGTTGGGCAGACTTTGCACAGCTACCCAGTGGTTTGGGATTCTATAGAGGGATCAATTTGATCTTGAGTGGTGAAATAACATTTTCATGCTTGACCTGAGTCAGGTGACAGACTGGTCTTTATGTCACTGCTTCATTGTTCACGTCCCATCGTGGGGCTGAAGATTAATTGATTTGTTTTGGATTAGTACTGCCATGTTTCTCACAGAGATGCTTGACTGAAACACCAGGGCTTGGTTTTTCATGCATACACCTGAGGCTGTGACTGAGTAAGATATTGCAGCCTGCAGAGATCTTTTGTGAAGGCTTAATGTCAGAGGAATTCTTTCATTTTCGGAAAAGACAATTTGATCTCGATGTGTGGTTCACTTGGGAATAGTGATTAGGAAATTGCACACACAGCAGGCATCAACAGAGATGTTTCGGAAACTGCTGACGCAGGCGGCAACAGTACAATCATACATCACTTTTGTTTTTATCAAGATATTGTGCTGATATTTTCAAATCCTTTTTAATGCATTCATGTCATTTCCTAGTCATGGATGTGCTAAAATATTCAAGATTAGGAGGTGATTAAAAAATGAATTCATGTCACTTAATATTTACAAAATATTTTTAAAAAATGTATATATTAGAATAAAAGTAATGTGCATATTATATTAACAACTTATTAACTATTAATTAAATAAGAGTATTTTCTTGTAAAACATGTTTGAATATTCTTTTTTATTTGCAACATAATGCACACACACACACACACACATATATACATACATATACATACACACACTCACACACATATGCATATATCTGCATATGTTTTGTGAAAAAATGCTTATTTCTAAGTTCTCTCCTTCAATATGATATTCACTTGATTTATATTCATATTCAATACTAAATACAAAGTATATTTTAATCAATTTTAACTTAATAATATACTTAATTTCTTTGAGCTTTTTTCTTATCTTTTTGGCCAATTACAATTATTGAATTTTGGAACTGTTTTATATCATCACATATTTTTCTTACACAGTATAAATGGGTCTTTATATATAAAAATAAATAGCTGCCTTTATATATTAGATAGGGGGTCCCTCGCAGCTGGGTAATGATATTTGCAGGCCTTTAACATCAAAAAGTTTGGAAACCCCTGATTTAATGAAAAATATTTTAAATGAACCTGCATTCAACCTGTACTGTCGGATATTTCTGTATCTTTTGCATGCATGTGATTTGAATCTGCTGCATTATGCATTTTGATCCGTGTTTGCATATGTCTGAGGATGGCAGACAAAATGAAGCCTGCCGCAAATAAGCGAGTCCATCTGATTGTCACATTTTTCTAACCTCCCTCTCAGTCAGCTGGAGGGATAAACAAGCCGTGATGATATTCAGAAGAAAGGCGTCACTCTACTGATCTCTGGTCTGGCTCACTGCACCAGAGACCGGGAGTCATTTTTCAGACTTCGTTACTTTAACAGCCTGTGGGAAAATCTGAATGGCACTGCTAACCTTCTGTGGTCATTACAGCACAGGGAGGGCTTTCACAACATAGCGTACAGGTCAGGACCCTGTCAGAAGAAGTTTTGGTTAGGTGCAGGCTGGCCGTGGTAGGGTTTGGATGGATGGACCAGCTAAGAATGAATATATAAGGAAGGATTAATCAAGGCCCATTTTTAGAAGTGTGTGCTGAGGGCAGAGGGCAGATTACACTGTCTATCTTTTATCTCTTATCACCCAATGAATAAAGTAAAAAGTAGCAGAGAAAGTGTGAATGAGAAATGTTCAGACAATATCTAATTATTTCGCACCATAGCAACATCAGAGGTTGTGAAGAGTTTGAAATGGAGATGGAGACTATTGCATGCAGTAGTTGGTATATTCACTATGTGAGTGTGAGGAATATGCTTAAAACAGCGTAATTTTCTGCAACTGCATCTATTTATTTTTTTTTTATCACAGATTTTGTTTTTTGACAAAAATATCCTTTAAACTGTCAGTATTTTATCATGCCTATTCATTAAATTTAGTTAGTTACTCAATTTTCAAAACTAATAATTTGTTAGAATATTTGGCCACGACATTACAATCATACATCACTTTCAGTTGTTATTTGTTTTTCTCAATATAAGTAAATTAAAATATAATATATGTTTATTAATCTCTCATTAATCATATGTTTATTAATCTATTAAAAATCATTAGTGTCATTTAATTCAAGGATTTTCAAAGAGGTTGCTTAAAATATTTTACAAAATGTGTATATATAGGACAAACTTATTATGTACTTAATATTTTCACAACAACTTTCATATATTAAACATTTTGAATGCAATATTTACCTTTTTCTTTTTTTTTCTTTTTTTAGAAATCTAGAGATTACAATTTTGAATCTTACAATTGTTATGTTTTACTGAAACCATAGTTTAACTTAGTGAATTAAAGATGATTCTGCATATTTTTTGTGAATTATGTACTTATATTTAATATCTCTTCTTCTGTATGATATGCATATTTTACAATATGTTGTACTTAATACAGAATAAGTATTTTGTTTGATATTTATTTGAAAAATTGTCAATGTTTTATCATGTCATATTCATTCATTTTAGTCAGTGTTACTCAAATGGCATCTAATATGAGTTGACAATACATAAATAAATATGAATAAAAATTTATGCAAGTAAACAAGTATCAGCATTTAAAAAATGCGAAGACTCCTGACATCATTTATTATTTTATTGTTTTTGAATATTTTTCTCATATTTTTGTCAAATGTATATTTGAAATGTATTTATTTTTATTTGTGTACTAATTTATTTGATTTATTTGATTTTTTTTTGTTTGTTTTTTTAGTTTTTTGGTCAGCCTTCCTTATTACCAAAACAAAAATAATTTAATTCAGTTCAATAATTTTGCTGATAACTCTTCGAGCAAAATTTAGATGGTGCACCATTTGAAAAAATTGTCGACCCTTGTGGTGGGTGTTGGTTCAGAGCCCAACAAAGCAAAGTGCATGCTAGCAAAACAGTTACTCACTTGTGGGCAAAGCCGTCTGAGTTGGTGGTGAGGTTGAGCTGCATCACGCTCTGAAATTCAGTTTCGTTGCAGCAGTACTTGAAGGCCGTGTTGTTATGGTGACAGCAGAATATGTAGGTCTTGTTGTCCGAGAGTCGAGGGCAGTGGAAACCAAAGTGATAGCGTCCCTTGTGGTCAGAGTAAGGCTCACACACCCTGAAGTGTGCAGAAAGAGCTGCAGAGAGATAAAACAGTGCAGTATGAGGGAATAAAGCAAGTCTTTCATGGGTCGATAGAGCTGAGTGATTTCAAACAGCTCATGATCTGATTCAAGGTAGGATGAATGACTTCTGATATGTGCAAGATAGAGATTATTGGGGTGGAACAGAGGGAGAGATTTACGGAGCAGATCTTTCATGTCTTCAGTCATTAGAGCTCTGGCTGCTAAACGCTGCCAGATTCATTAAATACGTCCTTTTTGACTTTCTGAAGTCTGTCATGTGACACATTTCAACTCCAGAACCATAAGCACTGTAAAAGTGAGAGTTTTTAATATCATAAGTGACATAACAAACATGTTCGTCTCGTGCCAAAGCGGACAGCTTCTCAACTCATGAACTAACTCACTGTCAAACAATCTTCATTACTCAGATAATGAAGTTCGCAGAGTCTCAGAAAACATTCTAATGGCATGGCTAATGAATGATCAAGTATCTTGGCCATTCCTCGTTTTTTTTTCTTTCTCAATGAAAAATTCTGTGCTCATCAGCAGTGTCCATAGACTCTCAAAGTGCACCTGCTCATCTCTGAAGCTTCATATTGAGCTTTACGGAAAAGAAGAAAGCACCGTGCCGTCATTTGCATATAGATGAGAGCTGTCTGAGAATGCACTATTGGTAAGTGGAATGGACTGGAACACTAGAGTTGGATCTCTGTGAATTTGATGGACCTCGCTGTCCGTTTGTACAGTGTATTAATATTTGTGCCGGAGGCATTCTTGCTCTGAACTGTACACCTGAGAGTCTGAACTGTTGTGGAAGAAATTGCTGAGATTTTATGCACTGTTAAAAAATAAATAAAATTGTGAAATGTATGGTAAAAAAAAAAACAAAAAAAAAAAACAGCAGCTATATGATTGCCAGAACTATTTAAGTTTTATATATTAAACTTAAAATTACAGTTAAAGTTTAACCATTAAAATTACTGTATTTTTTTTTTTTTGTTTAAGGCATGTGCAAGCTTTTCCTTGAGAAACCGCATTAAAGGAATAGTTCACCAAAAATGAAAATTTGCTGAATATGTACTCCCATTAGGCTGTCCAAGATGTAGATGAGTTTGTTTCTTCATAAGAACAGATTTATAGAATTTTAGCATTACATAACTAACTTCCCAGTGGATCCTCTGAATGGGTGCCGTCAAAATGAGAATCCAAACAGCTGATAAAAGCATCACAATAATCAACAAGTGATCCACACAACTCCAGTCCATCAAATAATGTCTTGTGATGTGAAAATCTCCATGTTTGTAAGAAACAAATCCATCATTAAGGCTTTTTAACTTTAAACTGTCACTTCTGGACAAAATCTGGGTAGGCCTATACATAACATTTTCTCCAGTGTAAAAGTCCATCCCCTGTTGTCCTCTCACATCAAAATCCACCAACAGATTTGTTTAGAACAATTTTAGACTGTTTTCACTTGTAAACAGTGCCCGATCTGTGCATATTTCTCTCCTGATTCAGACGAGACAACAACTTTTTCCGGAGATAGGAGCATTATGGATAGAGGACATATATTTTAATACAATGAAATTCTTTCTTACAAACGTAGCTTTTTACTTCACAAGATTTTAATTGATTATGTGGATTATTGTGATGTTTTTATCAGCTGTTTGGACTCTCATTCTGACGGCACCCATTCACTACAGAGGATGCATTGGTGGGCAAGTGATGTAATACTACATTTTTCTGAATATGTTCTGATGAAGAAATACTCATCTACATCTTGGATGACCTGTGAGTGAATAAAATTTCAGCAATTTTTAATTTCTGGTGGACTATTTTTTTATGTTTTCCAGTTATTTCAAGGCAATTATTCTGATTCACATCACAACAATGAATGAGCAGAGAAGGGGTTCAGGCTTGGAAAAGACTCACAAGAACTGGAATAGAAACAAGAACTTTTAATGTTAATTGCCATGAATCGAAGTTGAATAAGAGAGGCAAAAAATATTATGACACAGGAAACAATTTAATGTTTGCCGCATTTGACCCCTTGCTAATGACCAAAACGTCCAATTACGTGAGTGCGCAGGCATACAGAGAGCCTGGTAATGATCGGAATAAATCAGCGCTGACAGTAGCGTGGGCCAGAGAGCCCTCCAGTGCCACCTTTGACACTATAAAGAGCCCAGTATTATAGGGGAAGTTATTTGGCAGTGCTTAGGCTATGTATCCATCAACCAAATAGGCAAAAAGTCAGGCAATAAGGCAGGTCTCTCATATTTGGAAAGGGGGAACAAGAACAAAAGAAAAAGCTGGGGTGTGAAATGAAAACCACCTGTTGGAGATTTTTTTCGTTTTCTTTTCCACCGTGGCAGCGGGAGTATTTAAGTGTTTTTATTTGGTACGCCACATGATCAGCACTCACTATGGTTTTCTGCACTGACAGGCAACACCTTGGTTCATGCTCATTTCACCAGAAGTAAAGTGAAAATGAAATGTGAATGTATGTGCGATGTGTCCAGGCGGACAAACACCTTTCTAACTGGTCTGAAACCATAACATCAAGCCTTAATATCATGTACGACTGCCTTTTTGAGGGCCGAAGTTTACCACAGAAACCGTTTTTGGTGTGTACACTACTGTTCAAAAATGTTTTTTAAAGAAATTAATTTGATAAGAAGTGACAGTAATGACATTTCTATTGTTAGAAAAAAATTCCATTTTAAATAAATGCAGATTTTTTTAAAGGGGTCATATGATGCTTTTTCAAAGATCATTATTTTGTGTGTTTGGTGTAACACAATATGTTGACGTTTTAATGTTCAAAAAACACATTATTTTTCAAATACTGTACATTATTGTAGTTCCTCTATGCCCCGCCTCTCTCAAACGCGTTGTTTTCTACAAAGCCCCTCCTTCCGACAAGCGCAGTCTGCTCTGATTGGCCAGCTGACACAGTGCATTGTGATTGGCCAAACACCACAAGCACGCGTCGGAAATGTAACGCCCCTTACCATAATCGCGTTACTCTACACTGCGCATAACTCCGCATTTGAACAGTCAATAGCAAATACTTAAACTAATAACAAAACATACTTGCAGTCGCTGATTCAGAAGCGCCAGATTGTCATAGCAAAGTCACAAAACTGTCGTCCATAAAATGCGTTGCACAAATTCGAACATTTGGTTTGTGCTGTTCTGCTTTAAAGAAATATTAACCAATGATTCCTAATTGCATCTACTTTCGGAAGGCCAAATAAAGTGCTTTTGCTTTTGCATAGAAATACACAGCGTCTCCCTGACATGGCTGCATCAACGCTACTGCGGTTACTGAAACCACGCCTTCATTCTTTGCGTGAACGTTTGAGCTGCATTACGCAAATATTTCCACATCGTGACGTAGACATGTGGGGGCGTGTTTTAATGAGGCGTTTTAGCCTGGTCTGGATCAGCCTTCTCTTTTAGATAGAATAAATCCTTTTGTGGGAGACTTTGAGCTTTGTAACTCTGCAGATCGTATACATGCACAAACAGCTACATAACACACTAAAGAAAAAGAAAACAAGAAATCGCATCATATGACCCCTTTAAGGCTCTATTCATAAAAAAATCCTGGGGAAAAAAATGATCACTGTTTTCACAAAAAATATTAAGCAGAACAGCTGTTTTCAACATTGATAATAAAAAGAAATGTTTCTTGAGCGCCAAATCAACATTAGAATGATTTCTGAAGGATCATGTGACACTGAAGACTGGAGTAATGATGCTGAAAATTCAGCTTTGTCATCACAGGAATAAATTACATTTTAATCTATTAAAATATAAAACAGCTCATTTAAATTGTAATAATATTTCACAATATTACGGTTTTTAATGTATTTTAATTGTGAATTTATGTCTCACAATGTGGCTTTATGTTGCAGTTTCTCTTAGCTGCGACTTTGTTTCACAGTGTCACTTTATTTATTATTTTTTTTACTTTTTCTCACGATTACCATTTTTATATTGTACTCTAAGGTGGAAACAAGCTTCCATAGCTTAATGTTGGTTTGGTGTTAGTCTCATTATAAAAGAAATATTTGGAAATAAGTGATGTAATCCTTACTGCCTTCAGCAGTCTGATGACAAATGATGAGAATATTTTAGTCTTCAACAAAATAGATATAGCAAAACATGAATAAATCTAATGCAATTTTAGCATGCAAAGAGCAACACCATAATTAGTTTTTTAGCATTTTTATTATTTTTAATTCAGCACAAATGTGTGTTAATGCAATCTGTTAATTAATCCTGAATTAATAAAAACATTGTTCACTTGTTTATTTGTTCATTGAATAATTAAGTCACTTTTAGAGTATAAATAACTCCTTTATGCAATAAAACTCAAATGTGTTTTCAATAAACATTGTCATATAAACAACTAGTCAAAAGCGACACTGATTTAATGACTTGTGCTCAGTAAGTGAGACAAATTAATTCAGTAGCCATTCAGACATAAGTTTTTGATTCACTGAAAAACAACCAGACTGTTGTGTCTGCTGTATGTTTTGTAAATTCCTGGGTTCTATACAAGTGCAAAAGTACAGTGTTTTATCCGTGTTGGTGGAAGAACGCACATTCAGGAACCGTAAACAGAACCAAAAGTCATAAATCATTTAGTTCAGGTGTTTTTTAAACCATAGAACTGGTTCCCAGTCCTACTTAACACTGAGCTTGGCAAGTGCTCTTCTTCAGACTTCTGCTCTTTCAGATAGTTCAGCTGAGAGAGATATGTCTGAATGCTAAAAAGTGCACCATGACGTCTCTCTTTGCATACAAAAGGCACACAAGACATTTGCTCAGAGAAAACCAAAGATGAATAGCGAACTCTTTCATGCCTATTGAAGTGAGCTCAGTCAAGAGAGTCTACTAAATGTTTTAAGGATACTGACGTTACCATAAATGGATAGGTTTATGACTATTAACCTCAGGGAACGGCAGATTTTGGATGGGGTAGAATGCCTCATGAAGCCGAACATGAGCTGTGTGGACTCGTAAAGGTGAAAGTTCACCCTCTTGTGGGAGTTTTGGCAGTTTGAAGGGAGTCAGCATGTATTTTCTGGCAGAGAGAGAGCAGATCTACCTGGTTGTGTTTTATAATGATGGTGGACTGTAGCTCTGCTCTCGCTCATTATAACTAGTTACATGACTGCAAAGAACATTCCATGAAAGAAATATTAAATATTCACAGATGTTTGAATAAGGGTTTTGTCCTCAAGTTACTTTTGGGAAATTGTGTTTCTGTCTATGTTAGAATTAATATGTCTGCACTCACTGGAGAACGGCAGCAAAATGGTTTATGAATGACACTGTGCGCCATTTCTCCATGATGTTCAGCCATTAGGTTTGTGGGAAAAAAGAACTCTGTTCTCTGCTTCTTGCCATGCTAGGTTTCACTTCATTTGAGATATTTATCTCTTCTGTGTCAGGTGAGATATGGCTCAGGAGTTACATAAACAATCTCAAACGTCTGTATGTGATACTTCTGGCTCCGCTTGTCTGTTGAAATATCCTGGGGTGAATTCACTAAACAGTCGTGCCACTTCAGTGTGCACTAATTCAGCACAAAAACACTCTCAATCCAGTTTAAGCAGATGCAAAATGCATTGAAATGTGAGATTTTGAGTAATTTGCATTTTGTATTTTTTTAACTTGAAGTTTATTGATTCTTTGAACCTTTAGACAAAATATGTAAAAATAAAAATAATAAAAATGTCTGTATGTGTGTATGTATCAGATTTAATAAATTAGCATTTAATGGTAATTTATTAATCAAAACAAAAATATTTTCATTGCATTTACATTCTTTGAAGAATTTCTCTTGGTTTAATTTAATTGTTTATAAAGAAACTATCTTTGCTTTTTGGCAGTCAAAAACAGCCACAAAATTACATTTATATGTAAATATGAACTTTTATGCAAATATAATATACATACTACTATTCAAAATATTGGGGTTGGTATGACTTTGAAATTCTTTTCAAGTCTCACATGCTCACTAAGGCTTTTTTATTTGTAAATAAATAAATAAATCACAGTAAAAACAGTAATATTGTGAAACAATATTACAATTTAAAATAATTATTTTTTGTTTTAATATATTTTAAAATATCATTTATTCTTGTCATGGCAATTCAGATTTTTTTTTTGGTCTTTAGAATTTTCAGTATCACATGATGCTTTAGAAATCATATATATGCTGATTTGGTGCTCAAGATTTCTTATTATTATCAGTGTTGAAAACAGTTGTGCTGCTTATAATAGTCATGGACCTTTGTCTGTGTTTTCATTCCTCGTGTTCTGTGTGACCTAGTTTTCCCTCATGTTTGATTGTGTCATTATGTTCAGGTGTGTCTTGTCAATCATCCTTATTTACCTCCCGATATAAGTTGTATTCAGTTCAGTGTTTCTTCGTCCGGTCTCGTCAACGTGTACGTGTTTTTTTACTGCCTTCCTGTTGTGAATTACCTTGTGTGGATTATATTAAAGACTTTTACTTTCATCTTCATCTTCGTGCGAGTTCTTCAACACTGAACCTTGACACTGTTGAATATTTTTGTGGAATATTTTTTTTGTTTCTGGATTCTTTGAAAATAAATATATTTGAACCAAAAATAAATAAATAAATAAATTATAAATGTCTGTCACTTTTAACAATTTAATGCATTTTTGCTGAAAAAAAACAACAAAACTTTGAATTGGAGTATATACAGGCAGGGTGCGAACTACGGGGGAGCTAGGGGGAGCTCGGCTCCCCTTAATAAGACATGGGCTCCCCTGAAAACGTGATTTGTGAAATTTTGGGGGGTCTCAAAAAATATTGACAATGTGTTATTTTGACGTGCAATTTCAGTTTTGTCTAATGTGATCATCATGTGTAAAATTGCAAAAATATTCATTCATGCATGACGGCGATTTAAACCTAATTCGCTTCAATAAAGATAAGTATACATGCTATTCTTGTCATGAGCATCAAGGTGTGGGGCACTGCGGTGCAAATTCCACTCATGTTTAGTACGTTAACTCAAAAGATTCGTAGAAAAAGTATAAACGTTGGAGGCCACTGATCTTTGCGCGGAGTCCTTGAAATCCATTCAGGCGTCTGTGGTCGATTCTGTGTTAAGGTAAGGCATGTTATTCGCAATTATGTGTTGTGGCTGGGTTGTTATAGGTCTGCGTGACTCTCGATGTCTTAGGTCTAACTGAACGGAGAAATTATGGTATTCTTCTGTAGCCTGACGAGTAACTTTAACCGTTGTTCGTGTGAACTCAAAGACAGCCTGATGCTTTGTTTATAGACTATTTGTGGGTGGCTGTTTGTTGTTTCACCTATCAATTCGTGTCGATAAAGTATAATAGGGTAAATCCTGTATTTTTATGTATGTATCTTTCTGTTAGCTGTTATGCATTACCCCCCCATCCCCCCCCCCCCCCCCCCCGCCCCCCCGTTATAAAAAAACAAGTGGGCTCCCCCAAAGTCCACGGTATAGTTCGAACACTGTATACAGGTGCATCTCAATAAATTAGAATGTCGTGGAAAAGTTCATTTATTTCAGTAATTCAACTCAAATTGTGAAACTTGTGTATTAAATAAATTCAATGCACACAGACTGAAGTAGTTTAAGTCTTTGGTTCTTTTAATTATGATGATTTTGGCTCACATTTAACAAAAAACCACCAATTCAAAAAATCTAAAAAAAATTAGAATACTTCATAAGACCAATAAAAAAAAAAACATTTTTAGTGAATTGTTGGCCTTCTGGAAAGTATGTTCATTTACTGTATATGTACTCAATACTTGGTAGGGGCTCCTTTTGCTTTAATTACTGCCTCAATTCGGCGTGGCATGGAGGTGATTAGTTTGTGGCACTGCTGAGGTGGTATGGAAGCCCAGGTTTCTTTGACAGTGGCCTTCAGCTCATCTGCATTTTTTTTGGTCTCTTGTTTCTCATTTTCCTCTTGACAATACCCCATAGATTCTCTATGGGGTTCAGGTCTGGTGAGTTTGCTGGCCAGTCAAGCACACCAACACCATGGTCATTTAACCAACTTTTGGTGCTTTTGGCAGTGTGGGCAGGTGCCAAATCCTGCTGGAAAATGAAATCAGCATCTTTAAAAAGCTGGTCAGCAGAAGGAAGCATGAAGTGCTCCAAAATTTCTTGGTAAACGGGTGCAGTGACTTTGGTTTTCAAAAAACACAATGGAGCAACACCAGCAGATGACATTGTACCACAAATCATCACAGACTGTGGAAACTTAACACTGGACTTCAAGCAACTTGGGCTATGAGCTTCTCCACCTTTCCTCCAGACTCTAGGACCTTGGTTTCCAAATGAAATACAAAACTTGCTCTCATCTGAAAAGAGGACTTTGGACCACTGGGCAACAGTCCAGTTCTTCTTCTTCTCAGCTCAGGTAAGATGCCTCTGACATTGTCTGTGGTTCAGGAGTAGCTTAACAAGAGGAATACGACAACTGTAGTCAAATTCCTTGACACGTCTGTGTGTGGTGGCTCTTGATGCCTTGACCCCAGCCTCAGTCCATTCCTTGTGAAGTTCACCCAAATTCTTGAATCAATTTTGCTTGACAATCCTCATAAGGCTGCGGTTCTTTCGGTTGGTTGTGCATCTTTTTCTTCCACACTTTTTCCTTCCACTCAACTTTCTGTTAACATGCTTGGATACAGCACTCTGTGAACAGCCAGTTTCTTTGGCAATGAATGTTTGTGGCTTACCCTCCTTGTGAAGGGTGTCAATGATTGTCTTCTGGACAACTGTCAGATCAGCAGTCTTCCCCATGATTGTGTAGCCTAGTGAACCAAACTGAGAGACCATTTTGAAGGGTCAGGAAACCTTTGCAGGTGTTTTGAGTTGATTAGCTGATTGTCATGTCACCATATTCTAATTTGTTGAGATAGTGAATTGGTAGGTTTTTGTTAAATGTGAGCCAAAATTATTTTCCACAACATTCTAATTTATTGAGATGCACCTGTGTATATATATATATATATATATCAGAGTGGAGCAATGCTGTACAGTCAAATATGCCAGATTGCGGTAGTCTCCTGAATTATCCATAACCTAGCGCTCAAACCTCGCTTACAAGATTGGGAATTGCTCTGTGCAAATTGCATTCAGCCGATTTTTTTGGACGTGTTTGGGCTGTTACCTGATTTGCATAATTCCTTTAGTGAATCGGGTGCTAAAACAACACAAACAGCATTTGCAAAAAAGCGACTATCAACAGGCACAATTCATTCTTAGTGAATTCCCCCTGAGTAAGGTACGTCTGGCTCCGCTTGTCTTGAAACATTATAGAGCAAGTGAACAGGTCTACAAAATGAAAAAGTATTTGTATAAATATTTCTCTCATTCAGTTCCTCTCCCTCTCTAACATCCTGTTACAACAGCATAGTCTTCAGAGCTGGATCCAAACACACATCTGTCATGGCCCTGGCATTTAATATAATGGCAGAATCAGGCTTGAGGCTTTTGTACTGGCTGTTTGTCTTACGGGAAATGTGGATGTAGGTATTGAATTCATCTGAGGGCCATTTGATGAAATGTTTGGCGAGATTCTATTGAGTAGATGAACAGTAGTAGCGGCTTATGCTTTGCATAAAGATTTCCATTTAGTGAGTTTTGCTGGGAGTTAAGTTGAAGAGTGAAAAAAAGTGGATTAGATTCAGATTGAATTCAGTTGAATGTAAATTGCATGCAAGTTGTTGAATCAGAGGTTTATTAAAAAGTCAGAAAAGACTTTCAGTACAAATTTGCCAGAATAAACCATGAACTCCACAGCTTCAAGTATGTGATCGAATCTTCACAATAAAGACAATGTTATTTAATAAAAAATATGAATATACAAATACAATTACACATAATATATTTGTTTTTTTGGAGGGTGGTCTGGAATGCATCCTTTTATGACTAATAAGTCCTAAGTAAATCAGACTTTTGCAGGTTTTTGTTCCAGGATTGTTATGAAAATGTTTTTTTTTGTTTTTTTTTTCGGGGAATAAAATAAAAATAATAATTTGCATATATCTCTATTATCATATTTTATAAATCAGGGTTTTATAATAATTTAATTTAAAAAAATTGCATCTTTTAATTGCTTTATGATAGTCAAACAACCACAACATTATATATATCTAGTATTAAATAGCAGATTTTTTGACTGTGTTTGTGCCGTTACCTGACCAAAAATGGCAGTTGCTTCTTGGAACTGCTACATAAATGGTAAAACAAACTTTTTAGGACGTTTCAGTTTATTTTGCACATGCTAGATGGCCCATGAATTGCTTTCAGTGACATCATAGGCATTACTTTACCCTCTGCATGTGTTTGATGCTTGTCTAACAAATCACTGCACACTTTGCCGGGCAGAAAGAACAAATAGGCCAGTATTCAATCTCAAATTACTCATGTTGACTAATCAGTCCATAAGCAGTCATCAGTAACTGTGAGAAAGTCAAAGTTGAATAAGAGTATATAGAAAATAGAATAGAAAATAAGCAATACCTGTTTGATCTGGTCTTACCTGCAGTGGACAGCAGGATAAAGATGACGGCCAGGGTGTTGAAGGACCAGCGTCCGTTCATGGTCATCTCTCAGCCCTCATGAAGAAAGTCAACACATGCTCATTTCTCACCGCCTGGTGGTCATTTTACTCTGCAAGCTCTGGAAGAAAACACACACACACACACACACACACAAAATATACAGGTGTTTTAACTTTATATTCTCTGAACAAGACTTAAAAATTCAGTCATCGTTTGCTAACCCCCCATGTTGTTCCAACATGAAATGTAATGGAGTGAACAACTCGTGCATTATTTTAACAAAGACATCTGTTGGGCTTGAGTTACACATGCAATAACTGATAAGATGGAGCTACAGCTGGTGTTACACCGATCCTTTCATTATTGCTGTCAAAAGGGAACTGTGAGAGATTAACGATGAAGACTTGAGATTTGAGAGTATTGATGAGGAGAATCTTGGTTTGAAAAATGCCACACAATATGCGCTCATGACAAATAGATACAGCATGTTGCAAAGGATTAAATGCGATAATTCCTTATTGATGATTCCGTCCGTGCTTGTCTCTGCATGTGCTCTCTCTGATGAAAAGCACATTTTATAACAGAGCAATATGAATAAAGCCCTCCAGTCCCAACACAACTTATCAAATCAAATCTCTCTGTCTAAAGCCTTTTCAAAGCCTCCGTATCCTCCCAGACCCTTGTGCAACTGTCATGAGACACATAAGAAAAAATATAAGATGTGCCAATGAGGGTGTGTTTGGAATAGAATACTAACATACTTGCTACTGCATGCCATGCAGTATAACTGCATACTTTTTTTGTGTATTGTATATATTGTCAGAGCCATGGCCTTGTGGTTATTACATCATGTGCACAATGTGGGCATGAGCTCAAATTCAGCTTGTGTATTTATTTCCCATTGCTATTGCAGTTTTTATTTAAATAAAAGTGCCAAAAAAGCTAAAACAATGCTTTGTAAAACAAGATAGATAATAGGAATTACTTAATTTAATGATCGTACATTAATATTGGTTATTTAAATTCTACAGATTTATACATTTTAAGATATTAATGTAATAATTGTTAATAATTATTTAATTATTACATTACATTTATTACAGATTTTGTTTAATTACATTAATATTTATTAAATATTGTATATTTATTACAATAAATGTAATTAATTTATAAACTATAATGTTTTAATGGCCAGTTACTAATTTAATAATCAAATTTAATAATTGATTAGGCCTATTATTTGTTTTATATCACTTGATTTAGTAAAATGTGAAAAAAATGAAGTTTGCCACTCCAGTCATAAAACTTTAAATAAATAAAATAATAAAATAAAATCACCATCATTTATGGTTTATTTGTCATTGCCTGTCTGTATTGTAGTTAAATATGAAGTAAAGTCAAGCATATTTTATTCTGGAACACTATATCCTGGCATATTTTGTCAAATGTTGTAGGTCATCCAGGCTTCCCATACATACAGAAACTTCACATACTGTGCACAGCATGTGTTCTTCATGATTCAAAAATAGTGAAAGCAGTATGCTATACAGTACCTAGAGACTAGCAAAGGACGCTGAAAGGGGCCAACAGGAGGACCACATGGAATAGATGCATGTGACCTACCTAAGACAGAGATCTTCATTCAGGAAGAGAGGAAATATGTCTCCTAAGCACAACCAACTATTGTTTAATGGAGCTGCACTGTATAATGCATGCATTGGACAAAAGGGGTTTATGGGAATATGTGCTTAGTGTGTGTATACGTGTGTGTGTGTGTGTGTGTGTGTGTCTCCAGATATATTATTTATCATCAATCTTTCTTATCTTTCTCTGTGTTTATACAGCAGTCAGCATGTCTGTGTTTGGTTTACAGCTACACTCGCTCAAAGCTGGCCGTCTGTCATAACACGTCACCATGCCAATCCGCCTCTGTCACCCATGCAGGCCTCTGAATGGCTTGTTGGCAGTAAGAAACACTCCCTCTTGCCAACATGAAGAAAACAAACCACACAGAGTTATACACACACACACACACACACCAGAAGCTAATAACGTGTATCAATACGCATTCATATTCAGATAAGCCTATGGCACAGATCAACACACCCTAAAATATTAGCTTCCAGACATATCTATTTGATTTCAAATCCTCCTGGTAACAGATAAGGTATGTTTGTTTGTATCCAGTGTGGAAATAATCAATAATCAACACTGTGTGTTATTATATATTGCCTCATGTTTTTACAGGAATCATATATTACTGTGCAGTTACAGAATCATATTGCGCAAAAAAAAAAAACATCCTTGAGTCTCAACAATCAAATTTCCTGCTTTTTCTGAATTCCAAATGAGGTAATGACTGTTTACTCAGTCATTATGCCTTAAGTCAAAGCTGATATCTTCATATCTTAATCGTATAAAGAAAGCAGCTCTGTTTGTGTTTATTGTTGCTTTAATAATCCTCCGAGGACTGAGGAGATACTGAGCATCTGCTGTTTGAAACCAAAGTTGCACTTTTATATGCTAAAAGCAGAACACAAAAAACATACGGTGTAAAAAAACACTGTCCTACACACATGCAAACAGCTTTAGTGTTACCGTGGAAACTCAGAGACATTCAGAAAGCATGTGAACAATAAAGTGACAGTTTAGCCAAAAATTAAAATGACGTCATTGTTTGCTCACCCTCATGGCGTTCCAAACCTGTATGACTTTTTCTTTTTTGTAACATGGAAAAGATATTTTGAAGACTGTTTCAAGACTGTTTTGTCCACAGGAAAAGCGGTGGAGTTTTGTATAGTAAAAACAAGAAAAAACAAAATAAACAATGACAACAACAAAAGAAGACTGAGATATTTTTCAAAATATCTTTATATTCTGCTATGTAAAGTAAAAATAAATGAATATTATATATATATATATATATATATATATATATATATATATATATATATATATATATATATATATATATATATATATATATAATATTGATATATATTTATTTATCTACAGTGAAAATGCCGTGAAAAAGTTTTTGCCCCCTTCCTGTTGTTTTAATTTTTTGCATATTTGTCACTTAAAAGATTCAGATCATCAAACTAATTTTAATATTACACAAAGATAATCCGAGTAATTACAAAATGCAGTTTTGAAATAATGATTTCATTTATTAAGGAAAAAAGCTGTTTAAACCTGCCTAGCCCACAACTGCAATCAAGCGTTTGTGATAACTGGCAATGAGTCTTTCACATCGCTGTGGAGGAATTTTGGGCCACTCTTCTTTGCAGAATTGTTTTAATTCAGCCACATTGGAGGGATTTCGAGCTTGACTGTTTAAGGTCATGCCACTGCATCTCAATTGGATTTAATCCGGACTTTGACTTGGCCACTCCAAAACCTTAATTTTGTTTTTCTTGAGCCATTCAGAGGTGGACTTGCTGGTGTGTTTGGGATCATTGTCCTGCTGCATGTGCTTGAGCTTGAGGTCACAAACTGATGGCCAGATATTCTCCTTCAGGATTTTCTGATAAAGTGCAGAATTCATGGTTCCATCTATTATGGCAAGTCGTCCAGGTCCTGAAGCTGCAAAGCAGCCCCAGACCATCACACTACCACCACCATGTTTGACTGTTGGTATGATGTTCTTTTTATGAAATGCTCTGTTGGTTTTACGCCAGATGTAACAGGACACACACCTTCCAAAAAGTTCAACTTTTGTCTCATCAGTCCACAGAATATTTGCCAAAAAGTCTTAGGAATAATCAAGATATTTTTTGGCAAATGTGAGTTGAGCCTTTGTTTACTTTTTGGTCAGCAGTGGCTTTTGCCTTGGAACTCTCCCATGGATGCCGTTTTTGCCCAGTCTCTTTCTTATTGTTGAATTATGAACACTAATCTTAATTGAGGCAAGTGAGGCCTGCAGTTCTGTAGATGTTGTTTTGGGTTCTTTTCTGACCTTCTGGATGAGACGTCATTGCGCTCTTGGAGTAATTTTGGTAGGCCGGCCACTCCTGGGAAGGTTCACCACTGTTCCAAGTTTTCTCCATTTGTGGATAATGGCTCTGACCATGATTCGCTGGAGTCCCAAAGCCTTAGAAATGGCTTTATAACCCTTTCCAGACTGATACATGTCAACTATTTTGTTTCTCATCTGTTCTTGAATTTCTTTAGATCGCGGCATGATGTGTTTCTCTTTAAGCATGCTTCACTTTGTCATTTAAGTGATTTCCTGATTCAACAGGTCTGGCAGTAATCAGGCCTGGGTTTGGCTAGTGAAATTTAACTCCGCTTTCTAAAATAATATGGTTAATCACAGTTCTTTCATGATTTAACAGGAAGGGGCAATTAATTTTTCACGTAGGGTTAGGTAGGTTTGGACAGCTTTTTTCCCTTAATAAATGAAATCATCATTTAAAAAATTGCATTTTTTTATTTACTTGCATTATCTTTGTGTAATATTAAAATTAGTTTGATGATCTGAATCTTTTGTGACAAATATGCAAAAAATAAAAACATAAAACAGGAAAGGGGGCAAAAACCTTTTCACGGCACTGTAATATATTAATATTTATTTAAATATTATACATATATACATATACTATATACATATTTAAAATATGATTTACTTATGATATAAATTAGCATTAATATTATAATATTTAATAAATTCAAATTACTAATTTGATTTTAATAATCATACTTAAATGAATAGCGTATTAATGAAGAATAATATATTTATATTTATTTCATAAATATAATACTTTAATAATTATAAATTGTAGAATAATTTAATTATGAATTTATTAGTGTAATATTGAATAATTATTTTAATAAATGGTCAATTAATAACTTGATTTAATAATGATAATTCATTTTATTAATTTAATGATCAGTTATTCTTTTCAAAAGAAGATATTTTGAAGAATGTTTTAACTATTTTTTTTCCATAGAGTGAAAATACAGTTTTTCAAAATATCTTATTTTTATTCTGCTTCATAAAATTAATATTAAATGTTTTATATACAATATTAATATATAAATTTATTTCTAATTTATTAATATTGATTTAAATATTATACATATTATACATATAAATATTTTAAATATTATGATACTTATTATTACAAATTATTACTTTGATTTAATAATTATATTAAAATTTATATTATACTAATAAATAATAATATATTTATTAATGGTATATATGATATTACTTTAATAATTATAAATTGTATAATTATTTAATTAAATTGTCAATTATTAGCTTGATTTAATAATGATAATTAATTTATTAATTTAATGATCAATTCATTTTTTCTTTAAAAAAAAAAGAAAAAAAGAAGATATTTTGAAGAACGTTTTAACTGTTTTTGTCCATACAGTGAAAATCAGTGGCGTTCAAAAGAACATTGTATAGGCATATTCTAAAAAAAAAAAAAAATTATAATAATAAACCTATTTTTCAAAATATTTTCTTAGAATTCTTCTTTACAAAACAAGATTTTAAAAACATCATCTTTTGGTATCAGTTGTAGTAATCTGAATGGCTCTTGCTTTGTAGTTGAAATTCTGTGATTTCCACCATTTAAATCTTAAAGGTTTTAGTATTTTCAGCAAAGCTGAAAACAAAGAAAGATACATTGTGTTCCTCAGATGGATGAGTCCCTCAGAAACAGAAGTGTGGTACATATGGCTCTGAAAGCTCTGACATTTGTGTCCAAATCTGCTAGCAGTGGCTCTCCTGGCAGTACATCACATAGCGCTTCACAGAAGCACAGAAGAGTGTGAAGGACTTTCTTCTCCCAGAGCTACACTACACTGTGTTTATCTATCCCATGTGTGAGAATGTAGGAGAGAATGGGAGACGCTCCTGTTGTCTTTGAGCAAACGAGAAATCACAAAATTCTCCTAGAGCTGCGCTGAAGTCACTGTTCCTCTCTGAAGATCAATTAATATTTACATTCATATGCTCCTCCACACACCCGCTGCCTCTGACTATTGAATAATAGAGTAGCTACTTACTAATTGTTTGTGAATGTTCTGTCGCTTGTTAATTTTTTATTACAGAATGCTTTGCAAACTAATGTCAGTTTAGAGGGAAACAATGGCAGATTAGGGTGAGAAGATTCAACATCATCCTTTGAGACAAGTTCCTTTTTGTTCTTTTGGTTTCAAGGGGAGTTTTTGACAAAATTGGGTAGAGGAGGTCTGTAATACCTGAAGAGAGGTATCCGTTAGCATCCCATTCATCTCAGTGGCGGTTTTTGGTGCAGGACTCCCAGAAGTAGTAGACAGGTAAAAATATACAACAAAGAATATGTATATGCTACTTGCAAAGCATACATATCTACTTTTTAATGTCCGTCTATGGTGAAAGATGCTTTTTTTGTTCACAAAATTTCAAAAGTGTCCCTCAGTTATTGGTCTTTTGCTTTCTGCCTGGCAATTTGAAACTGCAAAAAAACTTCCACTAGCACTCTAGCAGTTTTACTGTGAAAAGATAAAGTCAACTGTCAGCTCGCAAAAAGCAGTCCATTTTAGTAAATGCAAATCTATGAGGGTAATGGAAAAATTATTTTCCAAAATGTCCGATTTTTACTTTTATGGATTTGGTAGTTTAAAAAAACCCTCTAGACTGCGTACAGGGATTAATGTGTTGGGATGAATTGAGAATGTGTGTTGAACACTGAGGAGAGGGAAGGGTACATTTAGATAACATGAATTAACGTCATTAGCACTGCAGATGGTACAGTCTGTTCTCTGCTCATCCCCATAGTTACCATCAATACCCCTTACCTAAAATCACAAAGAATGGCACAGGGATAAGCACCTTCAAACACCTTAAACATCAGAGAACTGGCATTGTTGTGTTCTGCTTTGAATTTACTCTATGCTGTTCAGAATGAAATTATTATTATTATGATTATTATTATTATTATTATGTATTTATAATTTAATAATTTATATTCTAATAACAAAATGACTGCTGTTGTTATATTACACATTATATTTCTCATAATAAAATACAATTATTATTAAAATATCATTTTTCTATAATAATAAAAATTAAACTATACAATAATAATATCTTTAAAAAGTGTCACATTGACGAGAAGACAACCTGAAAATCAGTATGGCCATAAACAACAACAACAATAGCAATACAATGTATTATGATTATGATGATGGTGATTATTATTATTATTATTGACATTAAATATTTTATCATGAGCCTTTTAAATAAATTATTTAAAAATCTAATAACAGAATACTATTTTTAAATATTATTAAAATATAATTTGTCTATAATAAAAGTAAAACTAAACATTAAAAAGGTCATAAATTTATAATAATAATAATGATAAGTTTATCTTTTTATTTATTTATTTATAATATAATAATGAGTTTTTATTATTATACTAATAAAATAACTATTGTTGCTGTTTTATTATTAAATTCAAATGTATTTCATTATTATTAAATATTATTATTTTAGTATTATTTAAATATTTTGTCTGTATTAATAATAAAACTACACTTTAAACAATTTTATAATAAATTGGCTCATTGGTGGAAACCATCCTAAAAATGTGAGCCTAGGGAGAATATGGTCATAAATTGGTTGTTTTACCATGACTTGCTTTTTCAGTCATAAAGGTTGACTGCACTGATTGTCCATTTAAATGAGAGATAAACAGCAAATAGCTTTTATTTCCCCACTTTCTCTGTCCATTTACCCAGTTCTCTTTCCAGTTCAGCCCTCTATTGTTTTTCGTTGCTGTGTTACTAAAGAGCTCTTTTATTTCTCCTCTGTGTCAGTTTTCTGCTGTAATGTGAGTATGATGGAGAAAGGCTTATTCATTAAACACATTAACACAAATTGTCTTTAAGCGACCCTGTGTGTACATCATGAACCCGAGGGAAGACTTACCTGCAGTGTGGTCGACTACTGTTAGCTTTAAGCTATTACTGCCTCAGGCGGATTGGTGTTTAAAGCAGAGCATCAGGTGTAAGACTTGGACAGACTCAGAGAAATGAGAAGATTTTTCCCTTTCAAATCATGTATTCAAAGCAAACTGGTCAGAGACATCCAGAGCGGGTTGTTTGTAATTGAGAAGAATTTCTTTTTCTCTCTGTCTCTGTGAAAGGCAGATAACCAATGCTGCTGGGGCAAAAGAGGGCTGAAATATGGCTCTCATTAATACTAGCCCCTTTGTTCTCCTCCTAAATGTATTTCTCACCTCAGAGAGATGACGTGTCGAGACTAAAATTAGGAGCCTAAATTTGGCTTCTGATTCAGAGAGAACATTTTCTAGACAGTGTTTCCTAAAGGCCTGAGAATAAATAATAATGCCACATTTCTGAATTTTGGGACTTTGGGATTTCAAAAGCCTTTAACCCCATGCTGGCAATCCAGGTTGAGTCACAAAAACTGAATCTGCTGTGACTCACCTGGGCTATTAAAGATAGCTGCTATTAAAGATCAACAATTGATATTTAATATTATTACTTTTTGAAATACTTGATTCCGATTGGTCAGTCACAGCATTCAGCAGATATTTCCTAATATTTGCTGTTGCCCATGGCAATGCTATCAGACAGCACATCCGGGTAACTGAACATCACTGACTATATTGTATAGTGCAGGGTTGTTATTGTTACTAAAAATATTATTATTATTATTATATATTTTTTGTAATTAAAATGAAGTTTAAATAAAATATAAATATTAGATGGAAAACTTAAGTGAAAATTAAAAATGTTACCTTAAGCAACTAACTGGAAAAGTTTGACGTACTACTAAAACTGAAATAAAAAGCTAAATAGAAATATTGTAAAAAATTAAAAAAAAAAAAAAATTAAAAATGTGAACAAAAAATGACAATGTAAAATATTAGCTAATCAAAATCTGAATAATATAAGGCCCTATAATATAATATAATATAATATAATATAATATAATATAATATAATATAATGCTGCTGTAGTGAGAAAGACCTCAGAGGTCTTCAGTAATAATATTACTGTAATATTATTACAGTATTATTATTATTATTATTATTATTATTATTATTATTGTTCTTTTTGTTTTGTCTTCTTTATTATTAAATGCATTTTATCTATCATAGGATAATATACAGGTATGATAATGAAATATAATATAGCATTAATTTATATCCAATTATTATGTATATAAATATCCACAAATAGTAATATAATTAATATTTCATGTCAAGTATGTCTCACCCTCTCTGTTTTTTATAATGACCAACAGATTGTTCATTATAATCTAATTGAAGAAGTTTTAATATTTAGCTTTAAAACATTTGAAAATTATTAAAAACTATTTAAATACATATAAATAAATTGAGAAAAGTAAATATAAAAACAAATTATCACAACAATTAATTTTAATCATTTATTTATTTTAATTATTCAAATTAATAATTCAAGCCCAAACCCAGAAGCTTAGAGCAGTAGTATTCTGGTCATGTTGACACTAGATGCGTCTGATCAAGCTGCGAGGGTTTCTGACAGCATGCTGTGGCACTCTATAAAAACCAGCTCGAGGGCTCCATCCAAAATCACTCATCACTGCTCAGCTGAGGACGCATTCTGATAAACTAAAGTATGCTTGAGTACACCAACTGACATCCCAACCTCTCACAGACAAGAGAGCTGTCAAACACACACAGAGGTGAGGAACCCAATTAGTAGTTGTGAAGTGCTGCTGGGATGCTTCTGTCATCTACAAATACACACAGAGGCTGAATGGATGCCCATCTGCTGTTGACTAAGACAAGTTCATTACATTTCCCCATGATCCCTTGTAAAAACAAGAAACTCGCTTGTTTCCAAGTTACCATCTCTCTAGATGTTCCCTTTCCAGTGCCGAGCAAAAGGAAAATTCAGACACTCAGGAAACACAAATCATTAGCAGTTCCTCTTTAACCTGTCTAATTATCTAAAGCTTGAAGCCCTGATGTATTGATATCCTGTGACCAAACATATCCGTTTCCACAATATTCCACATTAGCTCAAAACAGTGAACCTCTTCACCCAATCAATGCTCAGAAATATCAATAACGTACCGTAACTTGCCTGTGAGTTCAATAAAACCAAAAAGGTCTGTTCCAAGTTCAGCACATGTGAGTTAAACATTTGGCTGCGCTTTTGAAAACAGAAAGAAAAAGCACATGTTTTTTTTGTTAATGAGAAGCAGAGAGTCAGTCTTACCTCTTTCTGTGTCTCTTTCTCTCTTGTAGAGCCAGTTTGCCTGATGTTACAGCATGTTGAATGAGGCTCTCTGATGGAGAACGGCACACACGCACAGGTACACGCTCATCCTGCTGTTTCCACTGAGCGTTCAGCCTGTCATCTGAAAGAGAAGATGAACGGAGGTAAAGGGGAGGAGAGGAAACATGCACTTCTGCCCTCTACATTCTATGCGCTGGGTCCCTGCACTTAAACTGAGCGCAGACAGAGCGAGTGAGAGAGTGAGAGGCAGAGGGAGGGAGGTGTGTGTGTGGGTTAGGTTCTGCTTATATTGAAAGGATAGTAAAACCTGAAATCACCTACATTATGTAGAGCAGTCAAAGGTCCATGTCCATGAGAAAAACATGCAAAATGTTTTAATTAAAATTTAAAAATGAGAAAATATTTTAAATCTTGAAGTACACCCCCCCCCCCCCCCCCCCCCCCAAGAGTTTAAATAATGAGAAAAATTTAACAACAAATGAATGAATAAATGAATAAACAAACAAATAAATAATTTTAGAACATTTTTACACTTTAATTTCATGCAGCAAACATTCAAAATCTATTTAATAATTTTTAAAATCATTCCGTTTTTCTATTTTTATTTTGCACCATATATTGGTAACCTATCGGTTGATATAATGGTTTTTAATTTACTTAAATTAGCCCATATTGGATATGTATGTATGTATTAGATATTTTATTATGCATACTCATTTCGGTCTGTTTTTACTTTTGCCATGAACTAACACTCAAAAGTTTTTAAAAACACTAATAATTAATGAATATCCATTTTTCATTGTGCACACTATCAATTTATTTAATGTGAGTTAAATTGTAGTATTTAAAATGGTTTATTTATTGTTTAGATTATTTCTTATTAATTATTGTTGTTCATTTATGAAAATGATTATTATTATTATTATTTAAAAAAACAATTCATTTAAATAGTATTTAAATACAACTTTAATATTCAGCGATAACTTGAAAAAAAAAAAGTTTATTGGTGCTAGCTTATTGTAGTATTGGTGCATCGCTCCCGATAGATAGATAGATAGATAGATAGATAGATAGATAGAAACATGATTTAAACATCTATACGTGTGTTTGTGAGTGGGTGAATGCTGCTGAATCTCTGTGTGTGTGTGTGTGTGAGAGAGAGAGAGAGTGTGAGTAGGTGAGTTCTTCAACGTGTAGCAGGATCTGGATATAGTCCAACAGTTGAAGGCAGAAGGTCAGTATTGGCTCACTAATGAAGGATGGTCTGGGTGGGATTCTGACAGCTCGCTAGAGCTCAATCAACCAGTCTTTCTCAAACACACACACACACAATCGTCCTCCTCGGTGTAGCTCAAAATCACCCGTTCCATGGACGAAGATCTTCCCTTCCTTATAGAGAAAGGAGAAAGAGAGATGAATTGCATGTGTGTGCGTGAGGTCAAAATCTTTCTGTCCTCAAATGAACCAAGTGAGAACATTCAAAACCCAACAGTTCAGTTCAGCTCTCTCAGATGTAAAGCATCAGTATCGCATTTATTCTGCTTGATCTCTGTGTGAAGCTGGAATATGAAACAGAAGCTTAAGAGCTAGAAAGGTCATATAAATGACTGGCTACTCAATGAAACAAAAAAAGGAAGGTGAACATTGGTCCTTGCAGGATAATGGAAGGTCTCTGGTACATGTTGTGTGGTTAGATTTATACATTCAGGTAACATATGTAAAATATTTAGTAAAGATATAAAAGTGTATGCACATCATTGCCCACACTCCCAAATCCAGAATGAAATTGCTCTTTTTAGATGCCATTTGAGGACTTGTCTTAGTATTAAAGGCCTGTATGCTGAGCTGCAGCGAAACAAGAAACGTATGGTTCTCTTAAAACCAATGAACCAAAAGAACATCATGAATATATCTTTATTCACATAGATGCAAAAATAATCATGACTTTATGGGAACACAATTGCTCGATCCAGGTTTGGAGATTCCAAATGAATTTGTGAGGTCAGTCTATAAAAAGCAAGGAAAAAATACAACTTTTCATGATATCCTCTAAGAACGGGAAAGATTAAACTGTTACTGTTTCTAATTTTCCATCTGTTTGTGTTCGAAAAACATGAAAGGTACTGTAAGTTACCATTGATTTATTATTAAAAATAGCACAATACTGTTTTTTTTTTTCAACCTAGGCTCACTGAAAAAACATCCCTCAACCAACATTTCTCCAAAAACCTGCCTATACACACAACTAACTGCGGTTTCTAACTGAACTGAACACTAGTGGCAGTTAAACACAACAACTTTTATTCCTTTTCACACAAATTATGATTAGTGCAGATTATCAATAAAAAACTTATTTTCACGTGGTTCCTTGAACAAAAATATGTAATGACCTCAACACTCTTTTATCGCAGTGTATGATTTGTAAATACATTTTGGTGTTTGCGTCAAATAAACAGATCCAAATGCATGGCTTTTCTGATATTGTAAACTTGCTCAGTAGCTCACCTGGTACAGCATTGCATCCATTAAAACACAAGTCAGGATAAAAGCAAGATAAAATGCCATGGTTGCATCAGAAAATGGATTTTTATCTCGCATTTGCTTTTGTTAGCATTATCTGATAAATTTAGAGTAGGTTTAGTGTATGTCATTCACTGGATATTTCACTTCAAAAGTGTTACAAAATGTTGTATTCAATGCAGTATTATTTAGCAGAATTTGTCTCCACAGGCACGTTTTTCCATTGAAACTGTCCCACATTCATTCACTAAAACACCCTCACACACCTTTCAGCAGAATGCTTCACTACTGCAATACGCAGTACTGCATCGAGCACCTGAAGCAGGACAGCTGCATTATGACACACCTCTGCAGTCCACATGACACGCACCGACACACTTCCACACACACCATGAATACCCACACAAACTTTTCTGCAAGTGTGTTTCCTCCTTCTCAATCTCTTTCTCTCTCCCAACACTCACACGCCAGCAGATACAGTTCAATATCATGTTCACATTTAATGACTTACATTTGCTCACAGTTATTAAATATCTCCAATGTCACACCCACATCAACAAACACATATTAACCATTCACCATTCACTCTGAAACCCTGCCACAAATGAGCATGATTCATTTTGATGAGCTGCACACGTGAAATTGTGAAGACGCAGCAGTATCTGATCGCACATGAGCAAACGTGTCTGTCAGCACAGCCTGAGTAAGTCCTGATGAGGTTAAGCTTCAAATAAGTGTCGGCTGAAAAAGGAAAAAACAAGGAGAAAATGCTCAGCAATTCAGTATTTTTTCTTCAGACAACTACTGTATTGATGACATTGCATGTACAGACAGGATCCAAAATTACGTTTTGAAGTGAGATGGTTTAGCACAAATGGTTTACTAAATATTTAACCCAAAACAGATTTATATATATATATATATATATATATATATATATATTTATTTATTTATTTAAAAATCATATCATATTTTATGTATATATAATACACACACATATAAAAAAGTATAATTAAAAAAATATAAATATTATCTGTATCTATCTATCTATCTATCTATCTGTCTATCTGTCTGTCTGTCTGTCTGTCTGTCTGTCTGTCTGTCTGTCTATCGCTATGCCGCTGTCAAATTATATGGAAATAATTGTGTTAGTTTTCTATAGGAGATGGTTGGTTTGTATGTCTCATTTCACTTACATCAATCTCTTGCTCTCTTAATTCATTTTCAATTTTTTTTAAGTTGCAGATCTTAAGTTACCTTAACCTTAACATTTTTTTCTTTTCACTTGACGAGTATGAGTTTTAGACCCTGTTGGCCAGCATAAGCATGTGAATGAAAACATCCTGTGCTATGCACCACATCATTATTTCATGAAGATATTGGTGACATCTCATGTTCCACAGCAGGCAAGTGTGACAGACTTGTGATCTGCAGCTCTTTTTTTGTAGAGCAGAATGACACGCCTCTTGAAGAAACAGCAGGTCTGGGGAAATAATGAATGGGTGAGGAGGATGCGTTACAGACAATACACAAAGTGAATGAAAGAGAGAGAATAAAAACAATCCAAAACTGGTGTCAAACACCCAAGAGAAAAACTATTTTGATGTCTTGTCATGTGTATGTTAGTACATGCTATCCTCATTAGCGTAATATACATGTTAGAAACAGTTACTTTTTTTTCTCATTGCCCCCAAAGCAGCATATATGTGGTAACGTTTTACTGTGGCCAACCATTTGGACACCACTTATAAAGAGCGCCAGAAAGAAACTGAGATAATTAGAGGCAGAGAGACAGATAAAGATGGCAAGGAAGACAAAAGGAAAGAGACGGAACCTGAGGGAGGGATTTGCTCCTGCCAAAGTTTGTCAGGTGAAATACAGTTTAGCAAAGACCTCCTCCTCACTTTCCTGTTAGTGGAGCTGGCTTTTATCAAGATCACCAGCTGCCTGGAAGAATATACTGAGATAGAGACTGAAAAAAGAAAGCGAGCAGGAAAAGATCAACTTTAAAAGCCAGATTGGTGAGTGTATAGTGCGAATTTCTGCTACGAAAACCAAAGCAGCGCTCACCTGGGGACCAACTGACAGAAAATGAAAAAGCAACTATTTTTTGTCTTATAGGCTGTTCTTTTGTCCTTGATTTGGCAAAAAAAGACAGAATAATAAGGTCCTAATCATACTGAGGGAGAGCTTTCTTAAAAGCAGGAATCAAATTCTTTCAAGTTTTTTTCTTTTTTTCATTTTATTAAAAAACTCGACAGCTACTAGATTTAGGCTTTTGGTTCTTGTGAGACAGATGGGTTAAAATCAATGATCTGAAGACAGCGTCTTGCTCTCTTTCTAATCACACAGAATAAATTTAGCAGCACGTTTTTACTGATCTCCAAAGAACTGCTAATTAAAGGTAAATCAATCTGGACTGTGTAAACCTCTGTGCTAATAGAGCATCGATTTAATCTGCATCATTTAGCTCATTTGAGGTATGTGTATGCTACAGTCTTGTAAATGTGCCAGTATTTTATTGTAACATATGGTATGCTTCTTTGAGGAACAAAAGTGGAAGAAAATACATATTAGTCCTAGTTCTGTGATAGTATTCTGGTCGTCTGCGATGAATCATTTTATAATAACCGATTTAATCATGATTATTGTGGAAAATCTGTCAGTGCTGATGCATATTGTGCTTTCAGACTGACGTGAATTATTCTGTACAGTTTTGAGGCAGACAGCCATTGTTATATTAAAGTTGGCCTCATCAGGAGAAGTGGGAGCAAATACTCTTCTTCCATTAGGTTGTCTGAAGGCAATGTGTTAAATGTCCTATAATAAGGACAGAGTGATGTAAGAATGGATGTGTGCCATGAGCTGCAGAGCACAACCAATGAGTAACAAAGGCTGAAGGCTTTGGGCAAGGTAAAGGAGTCTCAGGAGAGAACAGCTATAGTTTCACAGCTGTACCTTAAACATTTAATAGCTGGGAGACTTTTAAAGTGTCAGCTCGTCACTAATACTTTTTAGGTTGGGCTATATTTTAGACATTATTTTAGACAATTTTACAGTACAGGTCTTAAAAGTACAATGTGCAATGTGATTCAAATATATAGTTATAGATTTAAAAAAATAAATAAAATGAAAAAATTCTAATTAGCTAAAATTATATTGATATATTAAATATTAAGTCTTATAATTTTTATAATAAAAGTAATATATTATTAAAATGAGAATATTACAATGGCGTAATAATATAATAATAAAAATATAAATATAATATATATATATATATATATATATATATATATATAATAGCAGTTAATAATAATATATTTATATACAATTATTAAACAATTATGATTGATTGTTTAAAATTGCTGAATATAAATAATTGTAAATATATAATATAATAAAATAGATAATTTATAGCTTAATAATTTTAAACCACTATAGTTAACTGTTATTTTTTAATACAATTAATCATACACATATAGTTTGTATATAAAACAAGTTGTGTATATACAAATCCTCCAGATTTTCATAGATTTTGTGATCATACTTCCATCATAAGGTTTGCACTTCATTTGCTAAATTAATGTTTTTGTTTTCTGCTTTGTCCAGATGTCAGTTGACCCGTACCAATAGACAGAGCTCAATGAATTCAGTTGGTTATAGTGATTTCAAGCTTGCAGATCATTGATGCACAAGGTCAGGGTTTAGATAATATGTTTAATTTAGAAGAACTCCTCCCTCTGATATTAGTTGGATATGTTTAGAGATGGCAAGCACTGTCATCACCGTTGCTCTGTTGCCATGGCAAGACAAACACAGCTGTTTACAAGACTTCATTTGAAAGACTGAATGAGTGAAAACAGAGCATCTTCTGTCTTCACATGACATGCCCTAAAAATTGGGCACTGCTAAATCATCTACAATAGTATCATGAAATATATTTGATTTATATCTGTATATCTATATACTTGCAAATAAATAAATTAATCAGATACAGTTCCCTGCAGCCAACATCAATGAAGGTGGCATAGATTTATCCAGATGTTCACTACCCTAATGATGAGTTTCATTCAAGTCATTCAGCACCTCACAAATGCACTTTATTGTGATGTAATGTTAAATCTAAGTGGGAGGAGAAAAGGAGAAAAGTAAATGAATGGACCAGTGTGAGGGGCGTGTGGGTGGAGGACGAGATCTATTTTTGTTCTTCTTTTTTACACAGGAGTTGGAACACGTGACTATAAAGCATTACAGCTGGACTCTGAGGAGAACACATCTGAAGATCTGCTTTTCCAGGCTCAAACATGGTACAACATTATATGCCTGTCCCTAGTAACTATGGAAACACTTTGACTTTTCTTTGTTTTGTTTTTTTTAGCTAAACTGCAGAACTAGATAAGCATCCCTGCTTAATTCAGTCTAAACTGGCTTTTTGGTCTGGTTTAGGTTGGTTTAGTTGGTCTGCCAGCTGGTTTGGAGAGTATCCAACCACCTTAGGCTGGTTTCAGCTGAAATGTCAGTTAATAATTCATGCATTCATTAACATTTATGGTCAAACATCAAACTCATAACCACTACTGCCTTTCCTATAGGTCTCCCTGTTTTTATGTTTGCTGCGTAGTACCTTCACAAGGTCATCTAAGCATGGATCCATAGAAAAAGCATGCTAGCATGTCCTTCGAGGACAATTGGTATAAATTGGTATCACCTCAGGCTCCAAAGGAACGCTGGCCAATGTCCAGACCTGCACAACAACTGAAGGTGACACAAGACCTGAGAAAGTGACATTGCTGATGGTTTTGCTGTGATTGTGACTGTCACACGGCTAATGATTTATTATTGGTACCTGCAGAAAGCTGGCTGATGGATATGTGCAGGTTATGGGATATTACCAACCACTCATGTGGGACAAAAAAAGATTAGAGGTGGATGGAAATGGATGCTAAAGGGGCAAGAGCTTTTCGGGCCAAAAAGAATCTAAAAAGAGTTTCTAATCCAAAACTCCTGGAATGATTATAAGACTATCCTTGTTTTGATGCGATTAAGCCTGTTAATCCAACCCAAGAGTGCTGGAAGAGGACAGAGTTTAAAGGCGCACGCAAACACAAAGCAGCTGTTTTGGCCCCATTCTGCCGTTCATGAAAACTGTTATTCATTTTATTTATTTATTAAAAAAATACACATTTCTTTTATAGATGCAGCCTGAGTCGTTGAGCTGTTTGGGGCTTACTGCTACGCTCCTGCTTTTCCCAGAAAAGTGCATGGCACAATGAAAGTATTTATGAGATTAATTTACGGCAAAACAGAAACAATCGCTCTCGCATCTACTTTTCTCTGAAAGTTTAAGTGTGGCATTATTTTTGTTGTGGCATTACCTGATTTGCATAATTGTTTTAGTTGAATCAGGTGCTAAAACAACACAAATGAGCAATGCAATCAGTGGACGCAACGCAAGTGAGAGTTTTTGAACATTAATTGGGTGGATAATACAGTAAATGTCGGTATTCACGGTCAGCTTGTCTGTTTCCTACACTGGAAGGTTGACAGGATGTAGCGGTTACCATGGTGATGCATCTGCTCTGGTAAAGTGGGCCTTAGGATTCGAGAGGAATTCCATAAAATGATTTTCTCCTACTTTTCATTAGAGGCTGATTGCATTGGGATAGACTCATTTAGGAGCTTATTAGAGTGAAGCTTGAGGAGAATCTAGAAATGTAATGACATTATGTTGTGTCAGTTATATCTTTTCTTCATCTGTGTCTTCACTTATAGAAATACACACTCTGATTGGCTTGGCTTGTCAAAGTGAACTGTTATCAGAAAAACTCAAAATGCAAGACAAGAACATACTGTAGTTTTACTAGGCTCTCACAGACCCGCCATCTTTTCCTTCAGAGGAATTGGTTGTGGACAGCTGATGTGACACTATCCTCCTGGAAAAGTAGTAATGAAGTAAATTTGCATTTCCTAAAGGAAATACCAGTGCTGGAACACGGCAAATGAATAATATTAAATATGTAGGGAAGTTTAGAGTTTAGCCCTTATTGAGTAAATGAAATGGCCTTTTAGAGCCAATTTTCTGTCATCCTGCTTCTATAACAATCAAATAAAATATTTAAAAATATAAAATATTTAAATATTTAAAAAATAAATATAAATATTTTAATTTGATTAATTTATTAATTGTGTGTGTATTAGACTAAAATAAAAAAAATGTATGTAATAAAATAAAAATAAATTCTAAATAAATAAAATAAATATTTTAAAAGATAAAAATTAGATAAAAATTAATAGTTGAATTTAAAAAAATGTAACCAGGATAGTTAAGGAATATATTATATAGTATATAGACAGTATATTGCTGTCTGTCACACTAGCTCTTCACAGTGATGTTTATCTTTCTTTCATATCAGGTCTAGATATAATAAAATCCCTGTGTGTACATAGTTAGACCTGCAGAATCCAGTTTATCCCAAGCTGAACCTTCTGAATATGTGAAAAACTTATATTTCCAAAACTGAACATTGGTTTATTTTTGTTCCAGCTTCTTCCATCCCACCCTTCCAGTTCTTAATCTCCCCTCATCTTGAGACACAGGGCAACAGGTGATGCTTGGAGATACTTCACACGGCCTCATTTGCACTGATGGCAGATTGCAATCAACAGGTCAGACGAATAATTAAAGAGGAAAAAGGATGGAGGGGACGGAATGATGAAGAGGGGATGAAATGATTATAAGCATTGTACCGAACGCAGGTTTGAGCTTTGAAGGAATAGCCTCATCAACACCACCATCATCATCACTTTTGTCCATCTTAATGATTGGTGTTTGTATGAATGATGTTTCCTCTCAGCTAATCAGGAGTATGCATGAGTACCCTCGCTTTCTCAAGCATTTAATCAGGCCTAATCAGCGTTAAAAATCTGCTCGCCTTCTACTAGTATACATGTTCTCATCTTACAAAAAAAAAACAAAAAACACACAAGTCTCACCAAGCAGCTCAGAAAAATGCGTTTGATATTCTGAAGGCTGAATAAAACCAAATATGACATTTCTCAAGCTATTTTCTCTCAAAAAGAAACTTGACTTCCTTCAAAAACAAGCCAGACATTTCCATCCTTTTTAGCTCGCTGAGTGATTTGCCGCCGTTCGAGCGAGAACAGCAGGAGTGTCCTTTATGCCAATGGCTGGTGTATCATTGACCCATGAATTGTATTTGCTGATAGGTCACCATCTGTCACCCTGGACCAGATGAGCAGGCTTCGGGACGGAAAATGTTATCACTGAAATGGCAACATGTGGATTGAGGGAAGTTTTGGGAGCTACAGGACAATTGGATCCCTGGAGACAAAAAGGGCCTCATTAAATAGATCATTTTTTCCTTTGCTGAATTCTGCCGAAAACTATTCTCCCCAAACGAGATTCACAAAGTCAATAATCTTAATCAGGTGGAGCTATTTTGAGAATGATAAGGCTGAGAAGCAGGGGAATGTTAAAACCATTGACAATTAATAACATTTTAAAAGGATTCGTCGAGCCACAGTTGCTGGGAATGTGTCGCAATTACTGTGTTTACGAAGTTAAATAGATGTCGTTGATGGAGGAACATGAAGTCAGGGGGTTTCTGTAACTTTGAGTAATCAAACAAAATAAGAAAGAAAACCAAGCATGGCTCACTGGAAAAACATGCCTTTTGCAACTTTTTTTACAATATGATATTCCAATTATTATTGATTTTTTCTTTTTGTGCATTTCATCACACTTTCAATGTGAAATGTCCAATGAGTGCCACTAACCATCTGTTAAATTTTATCCAAAACGGATAAATGTGAATCTAGCAATGTTTTATTATGTTGGTTGTTGTGTGTATGTTGTCAGTTCAAAAATGAAATATTTGGTGAGTGGTGCTAAAAGGCTAATTCTCACTCATGTTTGAAAATAACGTACCAACTACACTAAATTCTGACCTAAACCTAACCAAGTGTTAGCAAAAACAAACATGAGATAAAACAAATTTGCTGAAGCAACCATGACATTTTAGTCTGCTTCGATAAATCTTGGCATTGCAAGTGCAGTACTGTACCAGGTGAGCTACCGAGCAAGTTTACCAAGTCAGAAAAGCCATATATATAGCTGATTATGTAATGCAAACATCAAAATGTGCTAGTTTACAAATAATTCACTGATGGTAAAAGTGTTTTATGGACATAGCATAGTGGCAGAACAAATTTAGGTTATAAAAAATGTTTTGTATGAACATTGTTTTGAAATGTTTCTAAAAGATTGAAATATCCAGTTTTCTTGTCATAGTTATAACGTTATTTAAAGGTTACAAAAACATTTCTTACAACATTTTACTAACTTTATTTTCACTCTAAATATAACATTATTTGAACATTTATTTTTAATATTATGAGAACTTTATAATGTCGTTTTCTTGTTGTGATTATAACATTATTTAAAGGTACAATAATGTTTCTTACAACATTCTACTAACTTTGTTTACTTAAAATATAACATTATTTGAATGTTTATTTTTAATATTCTAAAACATTAAATTGTCAATTTTCTTGTTGTGTTTATAATGTACTTCAAAGGTTATGTAAACGTTACTTATCATGTTCATCAATACAAATAACATCATAAAGATGTTGCCTCTCAGAATTATGAGAACGTACTGTATATAAAATATTAATAAAGAACGTTCCCTGTTAGTTTGGGTATTGTTTAAGGAACCATGCATAAACAAGTCTTTATTAATTGATAATCTAGCCCTGTAATCAGAATTTCTGTGAAAAGAAATTTTACTCCTGCTGTAGTGTTCATTTCAGCTGGAAATGTCAGTGAATTGGACTGTATGTAAATTTTTTTGTAGGAAGTAGCACATTTTTCAATTAAGTCTATATTGTAGAAAACTGTAAACATAAGGCTGTGATTACAGTTACCTTTTCAGAAATTCTGTTTTTTTTTTTTTGCGTTCACACAGACAAGTCACTCATTTGGTCATTCATTTCGAGAACAAACCTGAGGTAGTTCTTTGCCCAGGCTTTTAATTTCAGCAAGAAATTCAATTATGATGCCGTGTTGACGCAATTAAGAGGATTTGTACGCAGACACTTATTTACCTCTCGTTCTTGGCCGAAAGGTTTCCATGGTGACAACTTGCCACTGTTGAAAAACTTCAGTTGTTCCTGAATATTCGATCATTATATTAAGGAGCAAGTGCAAAGGCCCGACCTTCTGTCAGAGAGGAAGTGGCCGTCCTTACTGAAAGATTCATGCTATTGACAAGGCTTTTCATATTGCCACATTGTTAAAAGTCCTCTTTGATGATGTCCTCTGAGAAGACAGATGGCATTTGGATTTCTACCATTTTCTGAGAGCCTGATCGCTAGTGCCAGAGATTCCATGGCGACTTTACCTCGAACACAGAGACTGCGAAAGAGGTCAAGTGCTCTGAGAGAAGTGCACAGTTCTCAGAACGAGCCGGCTGTTAAGGGTCAGAGTAAACATGACAGGGTGGCAGATCACTCAAACTCTGCGCCGTAAATCTCTACGCTCTGAATGAGGATATTTAAGGCTCGATGAAGCTTAAAAGAGAGCAATAGCACATTCGAAGCGATAAAACTGCCTCAGTAATCATTAATCTGCTCTTAATTCGTCTTAATCTTCTTTGCTGCTTTTGCAACACAGGCTTCTACAATCATTTCACCAAGTGGAAAGCGAATAGACGGCTGTTATTTTATGTAGTTAGGTAAAATAGGACATTTCGAGGCCAATCGTTCAAGACACATTTATTTTGGTTCTGTTTGCTATCTCTGAATCCTCCAAACGTCCAAAAAAGAGTGATAACCTTGGGCTTGGGTTTCAGGTGTCCTCCAGCAGTAGAATAAACAGAAACTTTAACTTAGGCTCACGGAAGGAATTTATGTATCTGGCTTCAATACAAAGAGACTGCCTGATAAGACCTGCAACGATCAGGAAGATTTGTGGAGTGAGAGAGAAAGAGAGAGAGACATTCTGAATGCGTTTGCTTGTGCAAAGCATCCTATGATAAAGCACTGGCATCTGGCATCTGTGTAAAATATATTAACTTATAATAGTAGATCTAAAATCAATATCAGTATTCTTCTTGCCATAAATTCTTCCTATGTACATGAAGTCGCTATTTATTTTTTAGCTGCTTGGCTCACCAAATAACAGCAGTAGATTACAAACAGCTTGCTATAAATACAATATAGACAGAAACCAGAAACTTGAGCCAATCCCCAAAAATAAGAAAGAAATATTCAGAGAGGGTTGGCAAATTGTACCCACTGATATTTTTACATTTATCTGCAGTGTTTTGGGAATCGTACACAATAGGTGCACATGTACCTACAACACATGTAACGTTCCTGTAGCTCAAATAGCACTGTTCACAAATGTCAAGAGTTCAGTTTCCAGGGAATCTATGTTGTCGTTTAAAAGCTTGAAGTTGGTACGGTTTTTTAATGTTATTAATTTTAATGAAATAAGTCTTTTATGCTCACCAAAGTTGCATTTATTTGATCAAAAGCACATCAAAAATAGTATTATGTAATATTATTACAATTAAAAAATAGCTGTTTTCTAGTTTAATATATTTTAAACATAATTTTTTCCTGTGAAGTCAAAGCTGAATTTTCAGCAGCCATTACTTCAGGCTTCAGAGTCACATGATCCTTCAGAAATCATTCTAATATGCTGGTTTGTTGCTCAAGAAATATTTCTTATCACTGCTTCAGGCAAGTTAAAGTCCTGGCTTGTGGATCTTTCCAAACCTTTTCTCTCCTTGTGCTGTCTTGTCAAAATCAAGGCAAAACCCCCAAAATATATATCTTAAAAAATAAAATGTACTGTTTCACTTTCGTGAATGATGCACAATCTATAATAAGCCAAATTTACATAGGATGGAGGAGTGTTTACAATGTCAGCGACTTTATAAAATACTAATAGTGCACATCTAATTTAGAACATTTTGCATTTGGTTGAACCTTGACTGAGGTGGTTATTGAATATGATTTTTTATTTATTTATTTTTTAATGGAAAATCTCACATAAAAAGTGCTGCAACTTTTTAGTGAAATCAGTTAAACAGTCTCATGGGCTGCAGGCACATCAGTATGTTGAGCCTCTAAATTTCAGTCACAATCTTTGTTCCAAACAACAATCATAAATCTTTGGACAGAGATGCTTCATTTACCCTGCACTCTCAGAGATTGTTATGCTGATGTAGCTCATGCTGTTTGTGGGTAGTTGGCATTTTCTACCTGGTCCTTCACTATGAATTTGATGCATCACTGTGGGGTCCAGATAATGGGAACTTTAAAACGGCATCCATTATGTTGACTCAAGTGGTGAGAAGAAGGAAAGGTGGATAAAGGATGAAATGTCATTCAGATGAAGGGCAGATGCTTTTGTTTCATCCACAGCTTTTCAAATAATGTACCAATTCATTACAGTCAGATTACTGTCCTGGATAATCAATGACTGGTCGGGGTTTTGAAGCTGTCAGAGCCGAATACGAAGATGCTAGACAATGAATCTGTGCGGATGAAGGTATGAAATGATAGAAAGTGTCATGAATGGTTTGATTAGGGTTAAAATTCTCATGCATTATTATTGAACCCCGTTATGAGATGCCGATTTCAGTCCCCTGGATGGCTATAAAAAGACCATTCAGGCATGTGGGCAGCTTACTGGTCATAGCTGCTGATATGGGGCCTCAATTTCGGAGACATAACCTTTCGGTCGAGTCCTAGTTACACCGGCATTAATGGAGCTGTCGTGTCCTCTCATCTCTTTGACATACACACAATACCTGTTGACATACTGCTCCGAAATTGTGGCTCACCTGGCTTTAAGAATAAGCTTGTCATTGAGTGGTCTGCTTGGAGAGATAACAGAACCCATAGTCATCGGCAACTGCAGACCTGCACAACAAAAAGTCCAGCAAATACAATGGCCTTCCAGTCTGTGATCCGTGACAGAGAGGTGAAGCATAATTAGATCAGCCAGCTGGATGTTTTCCTCTGAAAGCTGGATGGAACTTCTGTGACTAAAACAGAGAATATTAAGAGAAGTTGCTGTAATTTGGTTTTCCTGCTGCCCTTGTTTTTATGCTTTGTGGAAAGCGGCATTTCTCTTCATTTTTCAGTATTAGCGGCTGACATTTTACAGCTGCATTTAATCTTTGGAATTACACACAATGCCTGAAGTCTGATTTTGCACCAGCAGTGCATGAGTGAAATGAACCGAGAACCATTCCTGCCTCTGCTTAAAGGGATAGTTCACTTAAAAATGAAAATCCAGTCATCATTATTTCCTAATGCTCATCAGTCATTTTTGTAATTCTCTCAGTGGAATACCAAAGTACTATTGTTTGTTAACTTGGACTATAGTTATGGTATTTGTTGGTTACTTATAAGGTCTACTAAAAACTACAGTTGTGACTATATTTCTTGTCATTGCAATTTTATATTGTTCTATCTCACAGTGTGGTTTTCCATTCATCCATCCATTGTCCATTGTCTCTCTAGGATCAGGGGACAATGTGGTTTTATATGAGTTTATATCTTTTCATTGGAACTTTTTTATCTCAAAATATGGCCTCATATCTTAAAATTTGACTCTGTATCTTCTAGCTATGACTATATATATATCAAAGTTGTGACTTTATCTATCAAAATGTGAACATTTATCTCCAAATTGTGACTTTATAGCTCTAAATGTTAATTAATATCTCATAATGTGACTACATATCAAAATGTGACTCTGTATCTCTGTATTTTATATCTCCCTATGTGTTTTTATCTTACAACATGGCTTTACCTCAAAATATGACTTTATATCTCCAAATTGTAACTTTATATGTCACAATGCAGTTTTTTATCTCAAAATGCGACTTTGTATCTCACAATGTGGCTTTATATATCAAAATATGACTTTATGTATCATAGTGTGGCTTTATATCTCAAAATATGACTTTATATATGGCATTGTATCTCAAAATATGACTTAATGTCTCACAATATGAGTTTGTATCTCTCAATGTGGCTTTATATGTCAAAATATGACTTCATATTTCACAATGTTGCTTTATATATTACAGTTTTGGATTTATATCTTACAATGTTACATATATCTTACATTGTGATCTCATGTTTACATTATTTTACACAATATTTTTTGTATAGTAAAATATCTACTTTTGTGTTCCATTAAAAAAATAACAGCACAGTTTTTTAATGACATGAGAGTGTGCAGAGGTGTCATAAACATAAGCTATAATGTGAACCAGGTGTCAGTTTAATGTATTTACAAGGAATACATATTTTTTTCCAAAGAATACTGTTGTTTCACATTACCATATATTACCATATCAACCTCTGACCTGTGCGGTAAAAAGAAGAAGCATTTGATGCTGAAATATGTCAAGTGAAGCATTATCATGAAATTATCAGACGTTGCATGACCCCTGCACACAGACTGTCAGCAGACTAAAAGCAACAGTTTACCCTGGTCTGGGTTTCAGTTTTTCTGTCAGAGTGTTCAGAAACACTGTTCCATTAATGAGGAAATAGTGACTCATAGCTTGTGGGGTCAGTCTCATGTAGAAGGCCATGGTATCTGGCAGAAGTCAGGTCCATTGTATGAAAACAAACATTAACATTTAATAACCTTTTTAGAGTGACAAAGAGACAATAATGATTTTGTCAGATCTTTTGTACATCTTAAAAATTTTTTAATTATTAACTCATTTTAATAGCTAAAAAAGTAATATTTAGCTGTTGCACACAGCCGTTTTTCCATAATTGAAAGTAAATACTTTTATTCTATCTTAAAGATTTTTACAGAAATTGTAGTGTTGACTGCATTGGTCAACCTCAACCAACACGGCTACCAAAGTAATTGTAAGAAAAAAAAAAAAAAATCCATACTAATTATTTTATTTTATTAAGAGTTTCAGCCCTATTTCGTACACTATTTGTGGACAGTGACAGATAAATATTTCTCATTTGCTTGGTTAGTTTTTCCTTTTGTAGGGTTATAGTTTGATTGTGTGATTAAATATAGCTCCAGTATTGCATACGTGCTCCCTCTTCCCCCAATATTAATCATTATTATGAGAATTTGAAGATTAATATCGAGCTGCTGTGTACAGGCGTGGTTTTCTGAATTTTCTTGAAGTTCACTGACAGAAATCCGAGGCATGACTCAATAGTCTGAGGAGCGCTTGGCAAATACAGAAAATTTAAATCTCCTACGCACTCCAACAACATACAAACAGACTCAGCACTTTAATAATGCAAAACACGACTTGCATCCAGCCATCCGGCTATCATCCAATAAAAAAGATTAATTTAGAGAAAGTTAAAAAATGATAGAGGTTTTGATTAAAAGGATTTTCATTTGGTATTACAAGTTGTATCCAATAATACAGGCTCACTGCCAGAGCTGAGGACAATTCTGTTAAAAACAGGAGGGAGTAAATCCTTTGTTTATCAAACATTTGGGTTTGGCTGGAGACTCCGTGAGCATCTTTGACAACATCCGTTCCACCCCTCTATTAGTTTGTTTGCACAAAGTTAATTTAGTTGGAACCAAATGAAGCACACTTTGCATAATGTTTTAATTTGGAGTTTCACAAGGAAGCACTTAAGAAAATTTGGAATCTGTTTTACAAACAACTTTTTAATTTCAGTTTCAATGTGCTCTTGTTGTACCTGAACTAATTTCTAGAGAACAAGTGAGTGCGTGGACAGTTAGCATAACATGTTTTAATGATATCTACAGTAAACGTGCATTATGATGACTTGCATACTGGAGTGCAAAAAAAAAAAAAAAAAGATTTATTAATCTGCGTCAGCAATGGAGCATGGAACATTGCAAGAGATAATATTTCAATTTAAACGCAGTGCCCTTGGGCCCACTTCTTTTCTAAACACTGAACATGCAACAATTTAGCAAATTTGTGAAATTTCAGTAGCAGCAATAACTTTCAGACTGCCGTCAGCTGTCAGAAACGTCATTTAAAAAACCCAGTAGCAAGCAAACTATGAGAAGTTGATTAAATTGTCTAATCATGAAGAAAAAGAAATGAGGGTGACATACAATCCCAGTCCAGAACAATTTAAAGAAACATGCTGAGTTTGAGGCATCCTGAATTGGCTGAATAGAATATATACATTAAATAAAAGAAGAAGAGCAGACAGCAAATCAAAGAGAACAAGTATATGTGGAGCAGAGGGTCCATGGGGAAAAGATGGGTAGGTAATTGCTGTGTTCGTGAAAACAAGATCACAGAGCACCCATCCAAAAACGCTGTGAGAGGCAGTCCTTGACATGCTTACTTCAAAAAAGTGAATGAGAGCACTGCTCTCAAGTGAAAATAAAACACAATTTCACTCTTTCCCAATCCCCCTTTCTTGCAGAGCACAATAACACAATGAAAAGAGGCCTGAATATAGACCACTGCAGCGAGCTGACTACCTAAACAGCATTTTAAGGATGTCATAGGTGCGCTCTAACCTCAAAGTCTGAGGTAAGAAACCACACTTTGCCCAAAAACTGAAGCCACTTTGCATTGCTTTATGACAGCAATTCTAAAACACATTGCAATAAGCTCAGTGATCATATAACTATGATTATAAATATATTCAGTTCATTCAATTTTGTAAACAGGAGTAGGACTTTTTGTATGGTGTGCATGCTGTACAAAGTTAGTAGCTTTTCAATTCAGTTTATTTCACTTAGGAGGCTGCCTTCAAGTACATTGATTCTGACAATGATTTGCAGTGACAAAGCAACCTCAAGTCATTTCTTTTCAATGGGAATTGCCAACTTCTGAAGCCATGCTAAATTTTAAGCTGTTTTTGAAATCGCCCCCATACCCTGTTATCCACAGCTAAATCATATACTGTATGTAAGTTCCTTTTTAATGGATTTTAAAATGGTTTAATTTATACAAGCATGTTTCCATGACAAATTTAAAGAAAGATTGTTACCACTGGAGCTCGCAATTACTAATGCGAGTGGCAGCTTTTGCAGTGCAGTCGTTTCGCTCGCTCGTTTTTATTCACTCCTTCAAACAGATAATACTAGTAGACTAATGTAGGGAGCAGTGAATAAGGGTAAGTCATTCTCAGCATTGAACTCTAGAATGAAATGGTCTAGTAAGTCCACATGGCTACGTCAACTTTCAAACCAAGCAAACCAAGAATTGTGAGGAGGACTTTTAGTATGCTTTGATGTACAAAGTTGGTCTGACAAAGTTGCATTTCAGTTCATTCACTTATGAGCTTCAGGACGCTGCCTTCAGGTGCATTGACTTTGACAGTGATTTTTGTGAACTGGAATTTGTGCAAAAGATTGTGGGTGATTGGACAACACAAAGGATACACTTAATGCATACTTGTTTGATGGCCTTCTCTCGTCATTTTTTATGGATTGTCTATTTGATGCCTGACTAAAAATAATTGAAATAATCAAAATGTATTTGGATTCATTAGCAGTCTTGTGGTGCTGTTGAATAAGTATGTTGCATTTGTCTTTCATTTTAAAACTTAGTATACTAAATACTTAAACAATTTTAATAATTAATAATTATTTTAACAAATTAATAATTATGCCTTTTAAATTACATAGCACAATATATTGCAGGGCTAGAAATGGTCAAATGAAACATTTTCCCTCATGTCAACAGAAAACCTTTGCCTTCTACAGTATCTTAGCATAGTGCTAACTTGAAAAAAAAAAAAAGCTCTTGATTAGCTAGAAAAAATATCAGTTATGTGCTACGTTTTTGATCAGGTACTGAGGAAGGAGGATAAGATTTTGTGAGAGGATAGAATCTCGCATGACACTGACAACATGATTGGAGCTTAACTTAATGCAAATGAGCAGTGATCTGCTGCTTGATTCAGCCTACTAGCTAGCAACCAACAGCACAACAGTGACATACAGTGATTTAATTGCTGTCAGTGTGAACACCAACATCTAGAAAGTTGCCCATAAGCTGTAGACAGCTCGCTAGATTTTAGGAGAGAGCTTCAATCTAGAGTTAAAAGGTTTTTACCTATACACACTGCTTTCTATGTCCTTGTCACTAGATACAGTACAAACACAAGTCCCGTTTCACCTGACAGTAAATCTGTTGCCATACCGCCACACATTTGAAGTACATTAGCACTAAGTGAAAAACAGAGTGAGAAAAAATAGCCCGGGCCTGGGATCTTTTCATGGCACATACGGCTACTGCCAGGTTTGTTTTAGTTACGGTGCTAAACAGAGAGACGGGCATGATGTTCCAGTCGGGCCCGTTTATACAAGCTGAGAGATAAGAGCCAAATGCGGGTCTGGACTCTCTCACCTCTTCCTCCTCCGCACGCACAGTCTGAGGATGCTTTGGGATTCTTTGCTGAGGCGATTTGCAGTTCTGACCACTTATGTCACCGTGTTTACGCAAATTGCAGACATTTCAAACTATCTGTGTGAGTGCTAATGGGGAAAAGACTAAACTGAGGCTTCAATATGCTTACATTTACAGCACAGGTGATTACAGTAGACAGAAAATTCTCGGCACTGCAATCACAAACTAATTTTTCACTACCTCAAGGACTTCAATAGCTGGAAAAATGTCAGTTAAACAGGAGCTTTAGTGTATATATACATATATAGGATTGTGTGCATGCTTTTAAGCACTGATGTGTTTAATTTTTTGGTATATGGCAGCAATATGTTTTTTCCAGACATTCTCTCCCACTTTTGAGACCGAGAGCCACGGAGGCAGGATAAAACAAGACAGGGTGCTTGCCAGGTTGGTTAGCTGTTCGCAGAGGTCATAAAACTTTAACATCATCACAATCTCTGGGAAATGTATGACTGCCCTTTACACTATGTCTACAGCTGGGAACACGAACAGCACTCAGCAGTCAACTGAGAGGTCACTGCAGGCCCTGGCTGGCTGGAAAACCATCGGGAGAGGATATACCATACTTCAGTCATGAAAGTTGCTTCTGTAATAAAACCTAAAAAGTTAGATTATAACAATGCATGTATTTAAAGTATAAAGGTATGTTCACATTAATGAAATTTTACAGGCAAAAATGGTCACATAGAAGTCATTTTCAAACCAAGCAGATTTCTGTTGGTCAGTATGGTGAATCCATTTGACCGAGTTGAACATGCTGTGAAATCTGCATGGGGAAACCTTAATGCAGAAATCCTGATCATGTGGATTCCTATTGAAATAGATTTTGCCCATGACAATTCACAGAACAATGGTAAATGTGGCAGCATATTAACATTTGTTCTAAACTGTTTGGGTTTGCTTGTAGGAAATTAAGAACAACAAGCCTTCAAGTCTTCCTGGGAATTTTCCTCTTACAGTCTTGAATATGATATGAAATATTAGAAAACGTGCAATTTCATATTTCTTTAGTGCTAATGCAATAAAATGAGGAACCAAGGATGCATTAGGTGTCTAATTGAATCTTTTAGTATTTTACCAATATTGTGCTGCTACAGATCATGGGAAATGTTTTTTTTTTTTTTTTTTCTCCATACAAGCCTGTTGCCTGTTCATTAAAAAAAACTAAATGAGAAGTATTTTCTTCCAAGATTTAGCACTATTTTTTATTAAAAGTACACAAAATGGGTCTTACAGACTAATTGTATGGTAAATATTAAAAATGAAAGCTAAAAAAATTATCATTACCAATTTGCTTTCACCGTGATTTTTTTTTTTTTAATTGACGCCCCCAAACTCAAAGTCAAGGGCTCCAAAAATTATCAGTGACATTGCGGGTTATTTAATGGCTTGATGGCAGCATAAATTGCAGAACAATTTGTAAAGCAACAAAATTCAAAACTCTTGTAGGCTTGATTTGCAGAGGCAAATGTGTAATTGTCATTGGCATCTTGAGGCATGAGAGTGCTGTATGCATAATTACTGTACTCTCGGTTGCTTTGGATACCAAAGATTCTTTTTAATATGTTATATTAAGATCTAATAGGACACAGACTGATAAAGAATAGAACATAAGGCTTCCATTTGAATAAAAATGATTTATTGCTCTTACAAAGACCATCAGTGCCAGAGAAAACTCAGATACTTGTTTAAATTTGGATGCGGCTGAGCAACTTCCTTCATTCTAGAAACCAAAGCATCATTTACGAATTCTTCATAGGGGCAATTTCCTTGGCGAAAAATACCCTGTATTCATATTTCCTGAAGAACATGGAGCTGATCTTTAAGAAAACAGTTGCAGTTATTAACTGCATTACATTACAGAAATAAAACCAAGTCTGAGTGCCTCCTACGCTGAATTAAGAAGTGATTCTCTCTCATTGAAGTTTCCTGTGTGATAATGAGTCTGATCCTTCATGCCAAATCACTTAACTTAATGAGCAATGGGCCAGAGGCCAAAATTTCAAATCCAAAGCCCTGAGTATAAGATTATTGAAAAGATTACACTTCTGTTATTTTCTTTCCCGTGTCCGATGCCGAGGAGTGTGTGGGTGTGTCCTGTGGGTAATGCAGGAACTGACCAATCAACATGCACCCCTCCTCAAACACCAGTGAGAACATCTTGGAAATTACTGCCAATTAAAGGGAGCTGCATTTGGTTAGACAAGTTTTTAAAAAGCCTCTTGAATGCTTGCTTTCGGGGGTGGAGCATGAATGCTGGTGGGTTGAGTAGCTAGCATTAACTTGAACATGTTGTCAGTTTTGTTTTCTTTGAAATCATGCTTTATGTAACAAAAAAAAAGTGATGTGTGACCCTAAGACGTTTATAATGAATGTTTGTTAGTTAGGACAAAGTGATGTTAGTCATTTTTAATATGTTTGTATTTTTAAAAGCAAGTAATTTTAAAAGATTTTGCAAATTTTAAAAAGATTATGAACATTTCTTTAGAATAACATGCACCAATCAACTATGCCAGAAATGTGTGTAGTAAATTTTTATTTCATGCTTTCCAACTTAATTTGATACTTTGTTATGCCTCATGTTCATTTTGTTTTGACCAGCTAAAATGATCCTAGACATGTGTTCAATACGACCATAATCATGTTTCAAATCTCACATTTCAGCATTACTACTCTGCACGACATTGTTGTCAAAGATAAGATTTCTTTTTGAAAAGCAATACATGAAACCTTCTGGCTGGCTAAATCAACCTCATCATAGACTCAGACTATCTGGCTGCCTTGCATTGCAGCAGTCCTTTTTTATATAAATCTCTGTCTCTCATGATCCCTCTGCAACTCTTATCAGCTAAATGGCTTATCTTTTGAGAATGTAGCAATCAATACATCAACAAGTGAATGAATGAATGAATGACCTCCTTCAGAGTTCATTGCTAACAAAAGAAAAACATATCTGTATAAGGATTTCTGTTATCATGGGTTTGGTACAAAATGGAAACTGTAGAGATAAAATCGAATGGGATGTAAATGGTTATAGGGTGCTATTAAAAAATCTATACATTATTTTCAGCATTCCTCTCATGAGAAAAATAGATTTTTGTGAATTAGTTGAACAATTTCATAAGAATTTGTATGTTCAGTTTCATATGAATTTGTACTTATGATTTTCAGGAAACAAAAGCATAAAGGTCCACCAATAAACCTCATGGGAACATTGTACGAATATACACTGAGGTTGTACAAATTTGTCACAGATTCACCAAAATGTAAAATAAAATTACCATTACAGTGTGTTGAATCTTTCTGTGATCAAGGAGTTGCTTCATACTGCTCTTGCTCTCCCTGAGGCGATTTATAATTCAGGATCACAACTTGACGTTCAGTGTTTCTGATGAATGTGACAGGCTTAGCTGCATAATTCACCTGATCATCAGCATTAAAAATACATTTACGGACACAATGTATTGTGACACCGTGCTCCTATACATTGGTTGATCTTATGTTTAAGGATGGCCCACAGGTCACATCCTATAGAAAAGCATTTGTGATTAGCATTCCTGAGCTCTAAATGGAAGTTTTCCTGGAAATGAGGTTTCGAGATTTGCACCAGTATCACAGGATGGTGAATGAGACGCAGCAGTGCTAACAGACCACAGAAATTGTGCTGTACCATTGTAGGAGGGCAGTTTTTGCGTTGGGTCAGGGGTTAGCACATTGCTGGGGAGTGACAGAGAACGTGGAGTGAATTTAAATGAGTTTGTTGAGTTGAAACGATGTGGGAATCTGTGAAAAATGATTGTCGCAATGTTACAGTTAGTGCTTCTTATCTCTACACTGTAAAAAATGACCGTGATTTTAACGGTAAAAAATTGTGAAAATGCTACAGTAAAAACCTGTTAAATGGTTAACGGTAAGTTCCCCAAATATATACAGTGAAAAACTGTAATAGACATTTCAGACAATTTTACGGTGAAATACCATTTTTGGAAGTGAAAAAGAATGTAAAATTTACAGGGGAAAACCGTAAATTGACGTTCCCAGAATTCCCTGCGTTGCATTTCAAATTGGATGCTTTTTCTTTGAAATAACTGTTTCTTAGTTTTTTCTTATCTGTTATGTTTATTAGGGTTGTATGTTACATCTAATGTTATTAAATTAATGTTTATTGCATATTTCAGTTTAATGAGTCTCACCGTGATGGTGTTTAGTGTTTGTGTGAATGACTGTGCACCTTCTATACATGTTATTATTTAAAAGCTGCTTGTGATGGGCTTTGGTTCATCATGTGACTTTCTCATCACCTCCTGCATTTGGTGGTTATCAGTGCATTACAATGGTACAAAACAGATTTCAGTACTTCAGTAGGTTGGTATATTAACATTATATCAGTTAATGAAATTACGGTATTTAACTGTAAATTTAAGTTTAAACCGTAAAATCTAAAATGTTGCTACCGTATTTTTTTACGGTAGAATTCCGGCAACCACAGCTGTCGGTTTTTTACCGTAAATTTTATGGAATTTTTTTACAGTGTATGTTTAAGCTAGATATGGAGAAAAGTAGTGATTTATCTGACTGAAATTCATCTCAGATTTTGTTGAAGTGTTGATTTTAACGTATTTTTGTTCAAAAAGTTCTGTGTGAAAAGCACTGTTGCATTTTTTTCTCATTCTTCATGAAGAAACACTCAGGGCTAGATTTTTAACAGCACTGCATGGCATGTCAAAGAATAACAACCTTTTTGCAAAGGTCATGTGCAAAGGCTAAACTAGTTAGCGCCAAAGCTATCTGTTAGCATTCCCATTCATCTCAATGGCAGTTTCTCTGCTAGCACACAATTGTATACGATTTGAAGTTCACCATTTAAATTCCAGAAGAAATGGGATAACCTTTCATAGGTGAGAATGTGTTGGTTTATGTTTTTATATGTATCAACTTGTTTTTTTTCAACTATGGTAACTTTTTAATGACGTGTTAGCTAATGCCATTGTCTTGTGTTGTGTTAGTTTAGCAAAATCATCTGCTGAAGTCTTAAAGCCCTCCAAAAATGGCATGTTTAAGGTTGTTGATGCTAACAGTTGATGCTAACTAGCTTGCTAACCCTTTTAGTCAGCACTGTTTATAGGCAATTACTGGATGCTGTCAGAACATCTAGTGAATTGGGTTTGCGCAAGTTAAGTGTATTTTTGTCCAATCAATATCCTTTTAAAACTCGATTAATGGGGCACAGAGGGGTGTGTGTGTGTGTGTGTGTTTGCTCTTTCTCACATGTGAAACCCTCAATTTATCAGTTTTCTGTTGGCAAACAAACTGACGCTGTACAAAAATGAGCTTAGAATTAGTACTTAGCTCTGCATATCTCACCCAGCTGTCATTATATAATTGAATGTATCTCTGTATATTGATGCATGAAAAACACAAAAGAACAAAGAACAAAATTAGAATTAAAACAATAAACCACTTTAACCGAATCCTTTCCCCTGCCGTGCAGGTGGACGCCTGGTCTTCTGAAGATCTGAAGAGCTGCGAATGTGAATAAGAAGATCAGAGGGAGAGAATGAGACACCTGCTTGCCACAGTCCTGCATGACGACAGTAACATCACAGTAAAAACCAGTCAAATAAACAGGCTTTCATGAGCCAAAGGGACAGCGGCTTTATCAGATACATCTACTCGCAGAAATCTATTAGTACGGAATATTAATTTTTGTTTTTCCACCAGAATGTTTTCTTTTTACATGGAAAGATAATTTTTTTCCATGATGCTATACTTACTAAAATACTTGCATTTTCATCTGAGATCTGATTAAAATGACAAACAAAAATGTACATTTATGATTTTTCTTTAGCACGTCACATCTGATATTTCATTTTAAGCATGGTTTTATTTGACATTTTTGTGCTTATGTTGCTTACTTTATGAACATTTATTATTCTGATGAAAATAATAGTAACTCTGAGGAACAGGACTTTTATTCTTTTTTTTCCAGACAGTAAATATTGATTTGACTTTTAATATATTTACATTTTAATGATGGATTTTCATATTTTAAGATTATGTCTGGGACAAGAGTGAAATAAATTTAATTAATGAATACATTAATTTTAATTAATGGTAAAAAGTTTCCAAAACCATATTAATATGACTGGCTTACAATAATCATTTTAATTAAAATAATAATAATGTTAAATAAAATAACTGTGTTAAATAAAACTGATTTCATCATTGCCATAGATCAACAGCTAATGGATAATGAAAGCTAATGTGGGGTGTCTGACCTTTTGACTGAATTAGCGCAAATAGTTTATTGACACTAAAATAAAAGAATACAACTCTAGCATCTAGTTGATAGGATGCATTCAAACGTGCAGAATGAGGTTGCTATATCAACACAGTACAAGTGTTTCTTTATGAGCTATTAGCATGTTTAAGACTGGCCTCTGCTTCGCATTACACTAAACTGAAGAAGGAGCTGACAAACCTCGCCTACTACTCAGTAAAAAGCGGGAAACCCACACTCGTAATAATCCAGACAGCTGACAGAAAGCCCTGTGGTCCTGTCTACGTCTCTCCTGAAGATTGAGCTACATGACTATGATGTGGTGGGCAGGATCATGCTGACATTTTTCCCAATAATGCATTATAATGATGAAATATTCAGGCTTAAATGTCAGGAGCTGCAGCAGAAGCCTTTAGTCTTGACTGCGAGCGAAGAAGAAAAATCTCTTGTCCAACAAAAATGGCGAAAAAAAAATGATGAAACCATTCTGAGTGGAATAAAAAAGTAATTGATGAGCAAAATATATTTCATTCCAAAGCAATAGCTAGATGTTATTTGAAAATATAAGAGTGGCAATAAATAACACTCCTAAACAGGCTAAAAAGCATATCACTATGACACTAACGCTATAAGTTTTACTGAGCATTTTCTTGAGGGAATTTGTCGGCAAAGTTTCAAAGCTAGATTCTGTAAGTTCAGGACAGTCACGTCATTTTCAGCCCTTGGGTCAGAGAAACTGAAGTTGCTCAAGCAGAGAAACTGTCCTTCAGTTACAGAAGAAAAATGCAAGCCTTTAGCTATCTGTGTAATAACTTTTATTTGAGCGCTCACACTCTTTCTCCCTCTCTCCCCCTCATTTCTCATGTTGTTTTTGTTATTCCATTAATTTTTTAGACTGCTAATGAGCTGACTGTTTGCAAACTAAAGAGTTGAACTGAATATTTATTTATTTATTTATTTTGTCAATTACTTATTTTTTTGTTTCTTTGTTTAAAGAATTTTTAATCAATGTATTTACGTAAAATATATTTGAACTTCATTGATTAAAAATATTTGTTTGTTTGTCTAAAGTATTTATTTTTAATTGATTTATTTACTTAATATTTAAATACTTATTTTATTTACGTATTATTTATTGTTTTTATAGCACACACACACATACATACATACATATCTGTATATATATATACATAAGTATTTAACATTTTATTGTTTCAAAAGGCTGTTTATAGGACAAAAAGGCAATAGTTTGCAATACTTGAGCACATTTGATGCAGAGTACAAATCAAATTCTGCTTTAGCGGTGTAGTTCATCGGATTCTTAAACTTGCTGAATGTGCAAGACAGCCTTAATGTTTTTTTTTCCTCAAAAAATATATAATTAAAGAAGATTGTATTCAGGTTTTATTGAGGACCTGAGAGGCCTGGTGAATTTCTAAACAGTCTGAGTCCAGTGGTGGGTCGAAAGCTATCAGGCTCTGCAAGCAAATCCACATTTATCTTCCTGCAACCGCACCGACTCACTCACTTGCCTTTAAATGCTTTGATAAGCAGCTGCTTTCCTTGAACCGCTTCAATTAATGGACTTCCTGAAGAATTCTTGTTGGTGGAGGTGCTAATGGGTCTTTTTTTTCCCTCTTAAACTTTCTCACTCCTGGCGCTGTTTGCTTTCACCTTGCTCCTTGGGTCAGTCTGAGGTAGCAGCGCAACGGTAGCCCCTGACAACAGTCACTATGGGATCCGAGAGTTGCTTACGCAAATGAGAGCGACCATACAAGAGGTAAAGGGTACCGTGGGAGACAGCCAGTGCACTGGCCTTTCCCCTTAGAGCCCAACTGCTTTTAATGAGCTACATTTTCAGCTTTAGCTTCAGCTGTGAACAAACAAAAGCTCAGTCTCAGCAAGCCACAACAAAAAAAGCACAATGTAAATTTTGAATGACAGCTGAAAGGGCAAAGTCATTACAGAAAATGCATTCACATCTCCATGAAAATAACAGCTTTCATGTGGCCCCTGGAGTTGGACCCCAAATAACGTTTACTCATCTTACATATGCGTTTTAGCAGACACAAATACATTCAAGCCCATACATGTTGTAAATATGTACATTAACCCTTGACCTTAGCATTGTTAGCATTATGGTAATGTTCTAATCACTGTGGAACGAATATATAAAAGGGCTACAAATCTCGGAAACCAACAGACACAGATCTTCGAAGACCAAGGACAACAGTTTGTCTCGTCTGTTTTGTGTTGTGGTTGTCATTGTTAATATGAATAAATCAACGGGAGACACAGTTTGGTCATGACAAGACATGCTTGGTTAGTTTTCACATGACGGAGTCAATAAGCATCTCACACTCATAACAATAACCTGTTTATTTTCTGACCGCTGTCAATTTTCATTCAATGTGACGTCTTGCAAGTCTGAAACTGCATCTGTGAGTGATTAACACCTAGAAGAAACCAGAATGAGAACAAAATCATTGTGTAAGAAACTGATGCTAGTGAAACATTCAGATTTGCTTTAAAAAGATAATTTTAAAAAAGGGTATTTTATTTTATTTTATTTTATTTTATTTTATTTTATTTTATGTTATTTTATTTTATTTTATTTTATTTTAATATTTTGCTATCTACTGCAGTCTCCATTATGGATTGCATGTCAGCTCTGTATGCTGAAACCATTGTTTTATTTTAGTTTGTTATGATGCTTTTTTTATTTATTTTTTTTTTATTTTGCTAGCTAGCTATTACAGTCTCAATTATCGATAGCATGCCAAACCCCATACTGAAAATGGTAAGATGATTATCAAAATATTTCATAAATGAACATACAAGGGTCATTGGATTTGCCAGTCTTTGTGAATAATGGACCTTTTCAATTCTGCTTGTATTTTTGTTTATTTTTTTTATTTTATTTTTTAATTTCATGTCATTTTTATTGTATATTATTATTTATGGTATCTTATTTCCTTTATGTTATTTTATTTTACTATCTACTGCAGTCTCTGTTATGGATAGCATTGTTCATGGTATCATATTTCCTTTACATTTGTATTTTTTATTTTGTTTTGTTTCATTTCCTTTTATACTCTGTTATGGATAGCATGCCAAATCCATATGCTGGAAGCATTCTACAATGATTATCAAATTACCCAAAATATTTCCTAATTGAACATACAAGGGCCGCTGGATGTGTCAAGCTTTGTGAATGATGACCTTTCCAATTCTGCTGACTCTTCTGTTGAGTTCTGCGAGCATGACAGCCACTTAATCAATCGTTAATAGACTGTCCTTCTTTCTCATTATATAAACTGCCAAGGAACCGACTGGATTTAGCCTGAGAATACTTTTGCTTCTGTTATGGGTTTAAAACTACCTTTCCTGCCCGTATATTGTCCTTAATCTTCAGCATATTTTTGTATTTATTATTCCCCAGTTTCTACAGAGATTTGGAGTTCATAGTGCCATTTTCTGAGACAAAAGACTATCAAGTCTAATGCTCATTCATCTGTAGTGTCAATATAAATGGCCCTGTGTTTGTTTGTGAGAGAATGAGGGAGAATTCAGTGGGTTTGAATGTATCTCCCCATCTATCTCACCCATTGAAAAAGCTGATTTGCATCGGTTATGTTCTGTGTCCCTCTGTGTTTTGTGAAAGGTGCGCCCAGATGAATATTGATTCTTTTCTCCTTCTTCATACTTGTTAATGACTGCTATTGTTTAGTCAGACTGCAGTCGTCCTCACTGCGGTAGTGCCATTGATCCAAACGGAGAGTTCACTGCGCTTATATTCCTCTCTGCTTAAACTGTCAGCAGCTAAAGTGAAAAACACAAAGACTAGCAGTCACTTTTATAGGATATCTGACTGCTAGTTTCTGTCATTATAAATGAATGAGCTCAAGATTGAAAAAAAAACTCTTTGCATTACCCTCAATCACTGAAGAAACCTTTCAAACCATGACTCATCTGATTTCACACAGTAAAAACCATTTTAGCATTTCCAAATGCAACTCTATAGAGTGAGGGTTTTAATTAATTAATTAATTTTATTTATTTATTTATTTGAAATTTCTGTTTTTTTGGGTTTTTTTTTTTTTACGAATGCATTGTTTTTATTTATTATTTAGATATATTTGCTTATAGAAAATGTTTCTAAATATTTTGTTTAGATTTTATTTATTTATATGCAATTTGTTTATTTATTAATGCTTTTAATTTATTGTATAAATGCATACATTTGTTTATAGAAAATATTTATAGAATATTTGGTATTTATATGCAATTTCTGTTTAATTATGAATGTTTTTGTTTATTATATAAACGTGTATATATTTGTTTATATAAATTGTTTAAAAAATATTCTGTCTTTTGTTTAGAATTTATTTGTAATTTCTATTTGTGAATGCATTGTTTTCATTCATTATAAATATATTTGCTTATAGAAATTGTTCATAAAATCTTAGTTTATTTATTTATTTGCAGTTTCTGTTCATGAATGCATTGTTTTTATTTATTATATAGATATATTTGCTTATAGAAGATGTTTATAAATATATTGTTTAGATTTATTTATATGCAATTTCTGTTTATTTATTTTATTTTTTTTATTATATTAATGCATATATTTGCTTATATAAAATATATGTATAATTTTTGGGGGATTTTTTTTATTTGCAATGTCTATTTATTGAATGCATTGTTTTTATTTATTATATAAATATATTTGCTTATAGAAATTGTTCATAAAATGTATGTATTTATTTATATATTTATTTGTTTGTTTGTTTAGGTACAAAGAAATGTTTAAAAACTGTCAATCTCTGTAAAGAGTTCCCTCAATATCTCTTAAAGAAGCATCCCTAAACCTCAGTTCTTCAATTAATTTTAATTCACCAATACCGTATCAGGTGAGTTTGGTTTCTTAAACAACATTTTTTTTCTTTCTGCAACATGTTCAAACAATGGACCTTTTTCTTTTCTAAGCTCAAATACACATTTTCATTTGATTATTGCCCACTCTTCATGCTTTCTAGCTACCTAGCAACATGTTAAAATTGCCCTTTTGTGATGTTATCTCCAGTACTTTTCATGTGGAGGTCAAAGCAGTGCATGGAACTTGCATTGAAGCCCTGTTGTGAAGGAGCCTTTATTTCATTTCAAAGCAGCTTCCATCTACTCCTGTGTTGAACCGAATAAGGAGTCAAAGTCAGAACTCTGGTGAGCAGATGTGTATTGAAAGTTCGGTCCCTGATTGCCAGACCATCTGCTACCAGCCAAAGCTGTTCCACCTAATTGCAAGTGACAAAACACAAAGCATGAGGCATACGCTTTGAATCGGCGAAGAGCCAGATTGATCATGCTTTGTTTTTAATTAAGGGGTATTGTAGTATAGAGTGTCTAGGGAAATCTCAAGCAGAATAGCAACTGTGTGTTTGATCTAGGTAACATCTGCGTGTTATTGCTAGTGCTCTTTTGTTTTTCATGAAAAAGTGTCAGAATGAAGTTTCATGCCCACAACACGTGTAATACTCAAGTACCTTCAAAGCACAAGAGAGAAAAGGCTTATTCTCATCAAGAGTGAACATTGATTGGGTGCAATACGTTCTTATTGACATTTTAATTCTACAGTATTGAATTGTATTGTATGTATGTATTTAAATTGTATAAATGTGTAATTTCTTTTTATAAATTTATATTTTTATTTATTATATAAATGTATATTTTTATAAATAAATGATGAATTTAATATATGAAAATGTTTATTAATTTATTTATTTCTAATACATATATTTATAAATATTTAATTTCTGTTTATTAATGTATTATTTTATTATATAAATGTATATATTTGCTTATAAATAAATTGTTTAGAAAATTTGTCTTTCTTTAGTTTAGTTTTGTTTTTGTTAGGTTGTGTGGACTAATACAATCTCATGGCAATTCAACTATTTTACATTTTGATGAATTAATGGCTAATTAGTAAAAATATTCATACGAATAAAAAAACTAAATTGCCACTATGTAGATTTTAATTCTACAGTATTGTATTATATTGTATTATGAATATAATATTGCATTATAATTTCTTTTTATGAATTATATTTTAATTTATTTAATTTTATTTATTATACAAATGTATATTTTCTTGTAAATAAATTATTTAATATCTAAAATATTCATTCATTCATTCATAATAAATATAAACTGTATAAATGTAATTTCTGCCATTTCTCTTTATTTAATAATGTATTATTTTTATAGTGTAAATTTATAAATTTGCTTATAAATACATTCTTTAGAAAATTAGAAATTTGTATTTTTTTTGTAAATTTTATTTATTTATTTATTTATTTATTTTATTTACTTTTTTTGTAGAAATTGTACATTCATACGGAATTTTTTCTTTTGTTTTAAATTACAAAATAGGGAGATCAGATTGTGTGTCCAGATCTGCTACTGCTTCCAGACTCTTGGTAAATGTTAACTGCAGTCAAAAGCATGCTTCTCCATTAAGAGCAATTCAAAAGTGGTCGTTAATTGTGTGTATTCCGACTATTTTTGCAAGAAGCACCAAACTTTGCTAACTGCCATTAAACACATAAAACTTTCAACATCTGCACCAATGTGAGATTTCCTTTGTCTGTTAAAATGCAAACCTCCTCGACAAAAGCAAATGTCAGCGTGCAGACTGGTCAGCGTGTGTGAGTGGCTCATCTGTGGCTTTGGGTCGGGTCTCTGGCAGACTCTCTAATGTCCCTGAGGGAGACGCTCTTCCATTCTCTCCCCATGCAGACCGAGGCTGGAGGCAGGTATCGGATTCCAGGCTTTCTCGCTTTGATCTCCCCCTCCGAGAAAGCAGATCGAAACCCTACGAACTCCACAACACACCAGCTTCTGCATAATTCAGTGCTGGAAGCCTATTTAAATACCATGACCACCCTGCCTGCCTGTTCTCTTATAAAAGGCTGTCAGAGCAGATTCAAAGAAGATTTGAGCAGTTTTAAGAGATTATTGCTAAAACCAAGGACAAGGAGAAGGGCATTTAGGGGCAGAGTATGAGGGTTTGTTGCATTTCTTTTTCCATCTTGTTTTAGACCCTATTCCATTGCTATCTACAAACACACGAGCACCACAGCTAAGGCCAGGCATGCTATAGGCCACAATTCTGACACAGCATTTTAAAGCATCAAAGACAGGTAGAAAAATACAGCAAAACTTTCTAGTTTTTGGAAGTAAAAACTATGAATTATTTACTGTGAAATATATATTTATATATAATATTCATCAAGACAATATGTGTATTTAACAAAATTGTTTTTGTTAGTAAAAATAAAAAAAACTTCAAGTGTTAAGACAAACTTTATTTGTATTACAGTTTATTTATATTTGCATGTTATTTATTTATTATTTATTTTTATACATTCATTTATTTATATTTGTATATTTAAATGTATATATTTATACATTCCTGTTCATTTGTTTATTAATATTGATTCATTATTTATTCATTCGTGTTTGTATATTTAAAGATTCATTCATTCATTCATTCATTCATTCATCCATTCATTCGTTCATCATTAGGTTATTTATATTTGTAAATTATTTCTTCTTTTATTTATATTTGTACATTTCAGTTTGTTTATTTATTTGTACAAATGTATTTATATTTGTACTTTTAATCATTTATTTATTTATTTTTGTACATTATTCATTCATTTGTTTGTATATTTAAATTTATTTATTTGTATAGATTTATATTTATACATTTATTCTGTTTATTTGTATTTGTATATTGTGTTCATTCATTTATATTTGTACATCTCAGTTTGTTTATTTGTACCTTATTTATTTATATTGTATTTTATGTTTTTATTTATTTATATTTGTTCTGTATTTATTTATTTAATTAATTATTTATATTTGTACATTATTTATTCATTCCTTTATGTTTGTTTATTTGATTAAATTTATTTGCATAGGTTTATTTATTTATTTATTATTGAATCCATTATTTATTTAGTTTATTTATATTTGTAAATTATGTGTTTATTCATTTATATTTGTAAATTTCAGTTTAATTTTTTTGTATACATTTATTTATATTTGAACTTTATTTTTAATTCATTTTCATTCATTTAATTCAATTTTATTCATTCATGAATTTTTTTTTTTATTATGAATTTCAAGGAAATGGCTAATTTGAGTTGGCAGTGCAACTTCTCTGACTGAAATTGTGATTTTTCTTCCTACAAGGAATTTCCTGATTTATGACAATAAAGTTGTGATGGGACTCGCTTCAAATGAAGCATGAAGCCTAATAATGCCAGATAACTTGACTTGAAGTGTTAAAATGTGAAGCAAGCAACAGCGGGACATGATGAATTAAATATTTCCTTGGGTAATGAAGCATTTCGGATGCCTTTCTGCCTGTCAGAAGCTCATACGCAGGTGTTAAGTGGTATATGATGAAATGAATATTAGCACATTCCCATCAGATCACATCCTATTGTTTTCTAAGTCGACACAAACTGCATGACATTATACAATATTATGCTTCCAGATTTGTTTCCATATCACATTTTTGCCAGAAAAAAAAAAAAAAGAAAAAACACGCTTTGAATTGCCACATAAAATCCCTTCTGAGCCAAGGTCAATGCGGTTTATGTCCCGTTTCAGTCAAAGTATTACTGGAAGCTTCCTCCTTCCCTTCCATCTTTCACTGCACTCCTGAGCTCGGTTTCAATGAAAGGCCCTAGTCTGGGATTTCCGAGGGGAAAATCATATTTCGGGGAACGCGGCTCCATCCATTAATCTATCCGATCCAATCATACAGCATCCAGTCACCTCCAAGATGGCTGTTTAGAGCGCTGCTGTTGGGAGCATCACATATTCATTAGGCCACCCTTATCAGGGCCACAGCAGGGGCCACAGCCAGACTTTACCTTCTAGAGAGTGTCTACAGACACCCATTAGTCTGACTTACAGCAGCTTGCTCAGCTGGGCTGAATAAATTGCTTTCTACTATCTGATGTGGACAATTTGTTTGGGATCATGATTTGTTTTTTAGTAGAACCACACTTTCCTGTTCATCTCCTTCCTCTCTCTCTCTCATACACACACACACACACACACACACACACACACACACAGAGACTTTCAGAATGTCAGTTTGCAATCTACTTTCCAGAAGTAAAGGCCTTTAAGGTTTTGAGTGCTACTTTATTTCACAATTCCACTATGCTGAAGATAAAAGCATTGTTTAAAAAAGTTTTAACTAGTTTTAACTAGAAACAATAACTACTTTAAAAGAATTTAAAATCCCTCTATAAGATACCTTACCATGCATAGTGTAAATAAATAAATAAATAAATAAATAAAAGAACATGTTTTGTAAGTTTTATAATATTCAATAATTTATACAGTATTTATATACGTGTACTTTTACAGATTTGTTTTTATTTATTTAGATGTGAAATGTCTTAAGTTTACAGTGAAAGGGATAAAAAGGTGCATCACATTTTATTATTTTAATGAAATTATGTTTAATCTTATATTAGTTGTCCGTTATGGCCATTTAGGTGTTTCAATTACATTTTCTGTTTAGTTAATGTTTATTCCATTATTTAGTGTCTTTACAGTTTTGTTTTATTTTATTTTATTTATCGCATCATGAGGGATTGGTTTAATTGTTACTTTCCCAATCTATTTTATTCAACATACCAAATTTACAAGCTAAATAACTGGCATTTGGCCATTCAGGTCTTTAGTTACACTTTCTTATTATATAATATTTATTATTTTGTGTTTTTATAGTACATTTTTATAAGAATTTTTTTAATAGCTTTGTTTTTAATAGAGATTGTGGTCAGGATTGGTTTTGTTACTTTCTTAAGCTGATTTATTCAGCATATCGAATTTATATGCTAAATGCTGACATTTGGTGTCATACGACCTTTTATGTGTCCCATTTATAATGAGCAATCAAAAGCTTTTTCCACAAACTGATTACAAATAAATATTTAATGATTCTTTATTTGAAAGAGTCAATGGGATCACATCTAAAAGGTCACATACTGCTGACTTTCTGATCAAAATAATTAATTTTTATTAATGGGTCACACAATCAGACCAATAAAAGATTCTTCCTACTTTTCAGACTTCAAGCAGAGATAATCAGCTCTGACTAAAGAGTTCATCTAACTTTATGAGGTTCTTTTAAGCTGTGTGCCGACCGTTAAGCTCCTGACCTTCTGACTAAAGATTTTAATTTCCATCCAGATTTGGGCTGAGATTAGCTTTAAATGACTAGTTTCAAATCATTACCACTACTAAGCGCTGAAGGATAGGCAGCCATTAGGATTCAGCTGAATCATCGGTTCAGGATAGGCATCAGTATTGACAGATGAACAAACTAAATCAGCACTGACACCTGAGTCAATTGTAAAACAATGCATTTCGTATTTTCAACAGTTTTCCTTTTGGCTTGTACTATCCTCAGCAAACATTTCGCTAGAGAAAAAGGTCAAGAAAAAGATAAATACTACGGTAAATTAGCAGTATAAGGACCAAAACAAGGTTATTTGTTTTAATGTAAGGCTGTGGCAGGAAGAAGCTTTCAGAGTCTGGACACATTTCATCTCAAGTAATTTCATCAGGATATTCTGCTTCCTTGGTTTCATGCAGTTGAAAATACAAAACAGGGCATTATAGAGACATATGCGAATGCCCATAACGCAACCATGCACTTTGTCTAATATCCTGAACTTCACTTGCACAACCACAAGACACATACTTGCATTTTATTATTAAAACACTAGCACAGACATATGCATATAATAGATCCACAGTGCTGCTTTTACGATTCCTAATGCCTTTACCATTAGATTTATGGCCCTGAAAGACTGCAATAAAAGCATTGAGGGTCCTTACGCAGAGGAAGTGATGCATCTTTTATAAGATCTGCAGGAGAGAGATTAGGAGATAATGGAAGACCAGAAGGATGAACAGGAGGGTCGAACCAAAACAGGACAAGATGCTCTGTAACCTTTTAAATTCAAGTGCTGCTCCATATAAAGATCAGACTTCAGATGCTCAAAGTGCATTTACATGACGTGATCGATGGACTTTACACAGGCAGGAAAAAAGCAATGTCAGTACATTGAGAAAAGGCCAGATTGATATATTTATTTAATATTTTATAGTATATGTATTTATTATAAACATTTATTTTATTTTATTTTTAGCTTGTGTGGACTCTATTCCACATTCTTCAATAGAATTAGATATGCTACTGATTCAGATGATACCAGTTTTGTCATTTTGCATCCCTTAATGTGATCACAAATTATAAAATAGTTGTGAAATTTTAACTGTACCTCTTTTTGTCCCATAAAGGTCTTAAGGTGTGATTATATTTACTGTTGTTTGGAAAAATTTTGCGGGCAAAATCGTGTCATTCCAATTGCAATCTGCATGTTTGGGAGTTTAGCGTGAGGATAATGTTCTCACAGAGATTTCACTCATTTTCAAGTTGGTCATGTGAATTTGCGGAATTGACCAACAGAAAGCTGCTTGATTTGAAAGTGACTTCTGTGCAAGCTGTATTTTAGTGCTTTTTTTGCCTGTGAAATTTTGTTGACATTTTGCTAATGTGATTACACTTCTACTAGCGATGCTCATATATGAGCATTTTACCTCTGTATTTTATTTCATATTGAGGAAACTGATGCTGTTAGTACTCTGCCCATGTTATGCTACCTTAGTTTTCATATTAGCAAACCTATAAATTACTATAGTACTTGTTGTGAAATACCTGAGAATTAGTTCTGTTATTTTCTCTGTACTGCTGATGTTAGGCCACTCCATTTCCAGTTCCTCTGGCTGTTACAGGAACAGAACCAGGAAATGGTGACTGAGGTGTTCAGAGGTTTTGCTTTCCGACAAAACAGATGGGGTACAGAGGGAGATGTGGTTCTGACGGCTGGAGAAAGGTTAGCTGGAAGTAATGGGTTTTGGCCCAGACAGGCTGTGTCGTGCTGTGCCTGAGGATGACTGTCAAACTGAAGAGCTTGTCTGCTCCGAGTAAAGAAGAGGTTCATGGGTTTTGATGTACATAGAGGTCCAAAAATGGATATTTAATACAACCATTTTAAATTTTCTTGAGCTTCAGTGGCAGCAAGAACATCTGAGCATCTGTACAAAGGATGATCAATGTCACACATATACTTATTTGATTAGTGAGTTGAATCTCTTGATGCTGAATCTTTTATTTTTTCTTGTTTATTACATTTCATAGTATTCTATTTTTTTTCAGGTTTAAATGGAAAGGGGGGGAAAAAATCCTGTTTTTATAAACGTGCCTTAGAAAAAAAACATTACTGGTATGCATCTTGAGACAAAACAAAGGCACTGACATATTTTAAGATCAGTCAGTTCAAGTTTCTTTCAGTTGAAACAGCTCAGACTTACATTTTAGTCTGGGACTAGGTTTAAGCCTGGTCTGTGAAACCGGCGGTTAATCGAGAGAACACTATTATTCTTATATTTATTTTTCACACAGTTAATCAACATTAGCTACATTTACATTCACTCAAATAATCTGTTTATAATTGGATTGGTGGCTAAATCTGACTGAAAAGCCTACACGTAAACGCCTCAGTTGATCTGACTGAGCTTAATCTGAGTTAAATTTCAACTGAAAGGGGTGTTTTAGATCTGAAATAGTCAGATCAGCACATGTTAGATACATTTTATATCATACAAACGTGTATGTTTATTTGCATGTCATATCTTATCAACTGGTCAGTGAATGAGACTGAATATTTACCTATATTTGCTAAAAATAAAAAATCAGCAACATGCGCCTTAGCTCTTGTCAGGTTTTGTTTGGAATACATATGCTAATGTAAATGAATATGTGAATTGGTTTTAATCATTTAGGATTCATGTAAACAAACCTTTCAGAATTTGAAAAAAGATTGGATTCATTCCAACAGACAAAAATTAGTGCATGTAAATGTATCTACTCTGACCTCTGACAGCTTTCAGTCCAAGCTTTTGCTGTCTTTGTATGCCCTCTTACAAATCACTTGAGTGAAAATGAATTCTTTGTGCAGCTTCTCCTTTTCCTGCCAAATTCAGAAGCATTTATTCCACTCCTCAGCTGCAGTTGTCTGTCAGGTAGGTTTACTGAGGCCTGTCCCTGCTGATATCTGTACCTGTCGGTTGTAAGGACGTGCTCGGGCTTCTACGGCAAGCCATTAGCCAATGGAGCGGAAAAGCAGAACCCCACAGCGAAGGCGGCACTGACCGTTTACGCCAATCGAGCACCGTGATGGACTGTGCTACCTCTCGACTTACTTACCCGCTCATGGTTCGATGGAAAAAGTAATCGGATCATGAAGTTTGATCGCAGACTTGGCTGTGATATTGAACCTCACCCGTTCTGTCTCCTCTCAGCCCCTGGTGGGTTTCAGCTTTCTCCTCTGAAAGCTTCTCTCAGTGAAGTCATGCATCCTCCATCTCCACCTCTTTACCACAGGGCCTCAATACCCCCATGCATAATTCAATGGAGTTTTCTCAGGTGAAGGGGAGGTTCACCTTGGTACAGTGAGGTGCTGGCTGGACGAGGCTCTTCGGGAAAAGAACATCTCGTCTGAGATCAAACGTTATTGAGCCTGTCACTCTGAAGACACACAAACACATCAGAGCAAGCAAAAAGCACTGAAGAATCCCGAGGGGGAGGCTTAAAAGGTAAAGCAATGAAAGTGGATGACAACATGGACGTCACATCCGTGCTATGAGTCAACAGGGCACTTTGCTAATGGGAAATATTCTATTTTCGCACCAGGACATACAAAAACAAAATGTGCAGGGATGGAGGGACGGTGCACTTGTGACATCAAGAAAGACGCTCACTGTTTTAGCTTGTTCAATTTACTGTAATTTGCAGCGAATTATTTAATTTGTTGGGGTATTACCAATGACGTGGGAAACCGAGGGGACAGACTCGTGCTGTCTGTCATGAATGACGCAATTGATTTGCATTAATCTGTTGAGAGTGAAATTTAATGGAGCTCTGTTCTCTCATTTGGGAAATGGCAAACACGACAGTTTAAGTAATGGGAAATATAATCTGTTGTCTGATCATATCAAGCTTTTCCATTGTTCGTTTTCCTGCATCATGCACTTAATTGCCAAAATAGCCGTTTTAGGTTTTGGTTACAGATAATGAAATCTAATTTTCCAGGTCGCTGTGACCACATAAGCTGTTTGGGATGAGGTACATGCATTTTATCTCCTGTTCCACCTAATATTTAATATATTTTACCCTTAGTGGTGGAAGATCATTTGATGACTCAAGCTGTAGTCACACCAGATTGAGCATGCAAAATGTCTATGGACACTCAAATTCAATACATCAATATTTGATGAATACGTAGGTCAAAGTTCACCAAATTTGAACTTTGTAATGCAGCTAAATTTACATGAGCAAATTTCCCAGGTGTGTCAATGAAAGTCAATAAACCAAAAAGTGTAATGTTATGCCCCTTCGGACGCTGAAGGGATACAGAATATGAAATATGCAATTAAAAACTAGCAGTGTTCTGGTAAAAATATATATATATATATATATAAAATTAAAGCATTTGCTTGAATAAAAACCTTGAAGCTTTTGGAGCCATTCACACAGAATGCAAGTAGTATAAACATGCACTAGACATCTTTAAAAGTTGTACCGCTTCTATCTTCTCTTCAGTCCCTCGCTCACCATGTTTTTAAGATCAAATTGACAGTTTAAAACAAAATGTCTCAAGATTCTGCTTTTCTATTTCATTGCCCTTTGTGCACGTTTGTAACACTTTTTAAGGTCTAAAAACTCGTTTAAATATGTCTGTCTAACAAGTGTTTGTATAGAAAAACATTCTCAAGCAATGCAGTGGAACTCACAAAATGTGTAAACACTCCCTTTGAGTATCTTAAAGAATAATTACATTTAATATAGGCTACAAAACCGTCAAAAGGTTCCAGCATTTATGCATAAAACTACTACCAAATGGTGTTTTCTATGGGATTCCTGAGCCCCATTCAAATCGAGAACAATAACTAGCGTCCACACTAATGCAATGCACGATTACGTTCTTTACAAAGTTGCAGTCTGCTGCTTGAAATTCTCAAGCTCTTTGAAATTGGGTGGATTATGACTGGCTGTCAATGTTTTTGTTCATTAGCTGGAAAACAAATAGCTCTAAAAGTGAGTCCAATATTGTTCCTGCATTGTTCTAGTTTTAGTTGTGGTGTGATATGAACTTACTTCCCAACAGAATTAGAACGATTATTATTAAAACTTTATTAAAAAGTATGATGCCCTTTCATATCAACAAACTGTCATGCAGGAATACCTCAGTCAATGAAGCACAACTGTTTAATTAACAAAGGCTTTATGGGCCATGTGCTCCTCAACTTGGCAGTTAATTAGAGTGAATGAATGAATTTGTACAATGTTTTTTTGTACGTAAACACTTTTTTCAGAAAAAAAAAATCTAACCCTCAGTGGGGTGTAAGCAGATCATACAAAAACATACAAAGTAGTTTTTTTTTTTTTTTTCTAATTCATATCAACTAGCCACAGATTCACGAAAACACAAATTCTCATGTATATATCTCAGTGTAAAATGCTCAAAAGTTTGCCTTCTTAAAATGTGACTGGTCCATTTGAATCATGATTTATTCGTCCTGAGGTACCTTAAACAGATGTCTTAACATGTTATTTCATTGCCAAAGCGATATGAAAAGACAGTAATCAAGGGAATAAAACCTTTTTACAAGGAAGCAGGTCCACGGGTCACAAAACACCATGTGCTAAAACACAATGTTGCTAGGACATCACAGACCTGTCAACAGCAATCCGGCCGCTGTCACTGTCCAATAAAACCTCCATGAGGCTGACGAACGAGCATGTCAGCACGGCAAATTAAAGTGCTCTGACCTCATAGGAAGAAACCCTTACCTATAAATACCAGTGGACTGTAATTCAGAGGGACAGGTGAGGTATGGGTGCTATTGCTAAAGAAGACTGCGTATGGAACATTCATCATCGTCACATTTGATGAGCCCCATTGCTTGGGCTGGATTTGATGGATGGGAGCGTGTGTAATGCCAACAGGGCAGGAACAGGAAGTAAGCTTGGGTGTGTCACTGTGAGCTGAGATTATTACTGTCAGCTTTACAATTGCGAATGAATCACAGCCTCCTTTTTCAAAAGAAAAGCTCCAAATCACACTATAGCATATATAATGTAAATTAACTAAATTTCTCCAAAATGCTGGACATCACATATCCCATAAATCTCATTCTAAATGATTTAAAAATGCAAACCACAAACTCGCTGTGCACTAATATACCTGAGAGACTCATAACTGAGAGTTAGTCTTGGCATCTGATTGATGCATGACTAGGAGGCTTCGTGAAAACTCACTGCAAGCCCTTCATCACTGTCAGCTCACTTTCTCTCTCCAGTCGCTGACATGTAAATATAACATTGGTAATCTGCTGGTTAAGTCTGACTTCAAGTGTCACTGTTTCCGAGGCAAAACGCTCCATCAGATACCAAAAGCATTCAACAAATGGTGCTAACATTCACAGGCTACGTCTGAAATCACATATTCTCTGAGTAGGCGCTTCTTTTGAATAAGTAATTATTTCATAATGGTTAAAAAAGAATTTTATAGATAGTATGAATGTGTGTATTATGAATGTAATGTGGACATCCTTCATGTTGTCATTGTCATATGCATTATTTCACTGCCATTTACAAATCCTTTCCCGTGGCCTGATGGGATGGGAAAATACAGTGTCCATCAGATGCGCACTTCAGAATCTCACTTAAGTAGTAGGTTATCTGAACACTTTTTGCCTGCTGTTTGATGAATACTGTGAATTCGGACATACTACTTGTCTCATATATTGTTTATAGAAGGGAAATATTTGATTTGCAGCCATGACGTGCCATAATAATATATGGAAAAATCGTTATTCTAACATTTTATCTCCATATCAAAATCTCATACGACCAGATAGTAATTGATCTTTATTTATTTATTTATTTTTTTTAAAGCTTAGCTTAAATGTTATGTTATTAAATGATATGATTTGAATAAACAGTGAATAAAGTGTACTAATTCCACAAGAAATTAAGAAGAATGAATGAATGAATGAATGCATAGATAAATAAATAAATAATACAAATGAACATTTTAGAAATGAATAGTAATTTGTAGAAATTAATTTCTTGTCAGTTTATTTACAAGAAATTCATTATCAGCATTTCAAAAGTTACTTTATTATGAAAAATATATATATTTTTTAAATATTTAAAACATGTAAACAACTGTTTTGTTATCTGTGTTTGCTAACATGCATGGACGTCTGGTTGTGTAGTTTGCTTACATGTTACTATACTACAACTTATTACATATTTTGTGGACATGTTCCATTCTATGCATTTAATTTTTTTTTTTTTTAATTTACTTACTGTAGAGCAGGGATTCCCAACCCTTTTTTCCAGCTGAAATCCTTTGACATATGATATTTTACATTTTAATATTTAATTAATTAATAGATTTTCATCAACACAAACCCCAGTCTGGGAAACCCTGCTTTAGAGAACCATGTAAAAACCATGGTGCCTGAATATGGTTAGTGCTTATGCCCATGGCATTGGCCTGTTTCATTGCACCTTGAAACCTGCCATCTGATTCCATCACTGTAGCATATCAGGACCACAGTAGCTACTTTTTATAGTATCAAGGTTTCCTTAATCCATTTTTTCCAAGAGGTTTTGATAGTACGCTGAAGGTATATTTGCATTAAGCTAATATGATTAAATTATAACGGTGCGATACACAGATCCTATCCATGCAGAAATACCATCTCTCGCCATTCTAAATTTAAAACATCCCCAGGGCTTAAAACCACGATCAAAGTCAATCCAATCCCTCCAAACCCACCTGAGGCCCCATTGTACAGGGACCTGTGACTGCGCTCAGAAACAGACAGGCTGAAAGGTTTGGGGTTTTTTAATGAGATGATGGGTATAGTATGAACTGGCACACCTGTGCCCCGTGCAGAGGGTCTCATCAGTTTCTATTGACCCAGTTTAATTGGCTCCAGTGGACAAGCGGGAGTTAGTGAGAGAGGTGCCTCTGCATGTATTGATCCTGCAACTTACTGCCTGACTCTTAAAATTCCCCCACTAGCTTACAATCTTCCAGTCCGTTGGGTTTTAAGAAGGTCATGTGTAATGTCAGTGTCAGAGGTTAATTTATTTAGAAAACACTAACGACAGTGGTGAAAGGTTGTTAACTCCAGCTAATAAGCTCTATTTACAGCTACTAGTTTATTAAACCATCTGAACATAAGAATTCTCTCAACTCTGCGACTCCAGTGACGTGTAATTTTTTTAATTATTTCATCCATTCTAATCTTTAAATCTATTCAAAACTGATTGGTTCAGTAACCTTAAAAAAAAAAAAAAAAAAACACCACATGATAAAGTTGAGTGTTTTTTTGCCACATCAAAAAAATATGCATAGTTTATTAATATTTCCATGTATTTAATTTTATCTACATCACATTTTCAAAATGGATTTATGTAATTTTCTTAGAATCAGCATTACAAATGTTTAAAATATGGCTAGCTGTGGAATAAGCAATATTCAGTTGCTAACATGTATGAGATTTAAGCCTGTTGGATTTATTGATGATAAATATATAAACTTAGTTACTGTATATTTAAAATACATTCAGTTTATTAGTACTATTTCAGATATCTTACCCATTTCTTTTATTTATGACTGAAAGAATATGCATCACAAAAAGTTTATTAGTTTGTTTGTAAAAACTGCAATCCAAATGGGTGGAAATTTTATATGCAATTCAAATACGTCTTAAATTCAGGCTTAAATATTTTTAAGGGTAAGTGTTATTTAAGTATTATTTATGTATTATTAATTAATATTTTGCATTAGCTTTTAGAATTTCAAATTTAGTTTTTGTTATTTTAAGTTTCTTTTAGCGTTTTTTTAAACATTTTAAAACTTTATATTTATTTCAGTTTTTGTTTTAGTAATTTTAGTACTTATTTCAGTTTTAATTTAAATTTCATCTGATATTTATATTTGATTTTATTTCAGCTTCATTTCAGTTACCAAAAACAATTATTAATAGTTTTAATCAAAAATAACAACACTGCATTAGGTGTTATTTAATCTATAGCCTTTTTTTTTTTTTTTGGAACAACGAGGACGCTTGGTCATCCTAACAAATGAACAAAAGTTTATGATAAAGTCAATTACAAAATTCATTCACAATGACTGATTCTGTAAAGCAAATCTACTCCAATACATGCATTTCCTTTAATCAGTTTCCCATTTTAGCCTTTGAAACCAACAGAACTGTAAGATTAACTCAAACTAGATCTAAATGATAATACTACTTTATCACAGAGCCCAAGTTATGAATTAACATTTAATTTCGAGGGAAATGTCTTATCTTCCCACTCTCTTTGGTTATATAAGTTGACTTTGGGTGATTTAGTGACTAAATTGTATTCCGGTGGCATTGCACTGTGCGCACACAACAACAAGCGCACAATGATAATGTGCCAGAGGATGACGAGAGAGAGTTAATTGGGTTTGCCCTCTCTCTTAGGGTGCATAGATTAAGAGGAATCATAAATTAACAAACCTATTGAGTCTTAATTGTGGCTGGTGAGTGGAAATCTCACCCTCATTATGGCCTCTGCTTTTACCCTGGTGATCATCCTTCAGGCATCACACAGAGACAACTAAAGGTCATGTACAGCTGCCAAACAATGAAGAAATTCATGAGGGTGAAGAAACTGTCTAAGATAGGTTTTAGTATGCAAAACTGGGTACCATAGTGATTATCTACTAAATATCAATGAAGTTGTCTAGGTAGCCGGTAAAATTAAACATATTCAGATGATGGCTTGAGTGAATTTTCCTTTATTTGTTCTCAGTGATGGAGTGATTGTCATTTTATCTAGTTTTAAGATGATTGTGATGTATACAATGACAAATTGCTCTATAATAATTAATTTCTGATATTTTACTTCCCAGTAATCAGCTAGTGCAGGTGACTGACTCAAAGTTTGTTTTAAAAATTAGGTTTTGGAAGAGCATTTCTATATGCAAAAATAATATTTGAGCAGCTATCATTTATTTAGTAGACTTAAGACTCACATAACGTGGACTTATTCTGTGTTGACATTATATAATTTTAGTATTTCAATTTCATATTCTGTTGAATTTAAAATGAGGTGTGTATCTGAGTAAGTTTTTGTAAAAGGCTGCCCTCTAGTTGTATATTTTGAGAACACAAAGTAGCTTCCAATACACTCTTTACCACTCTGTTTTTTAGTGTTTGTAATAAAGGACAATAGTTCACCCAAAAATAAAAATTTACCCACCCTCAGGTCATGCACGATATCTTGTGAAGCGAAAAGCTGTGTTCATAAAAGCAAATTCATCATTAAAACGAGTCTTGTATTCATGATATTCAGTTTACAATCAAAAACAGTTCTAAACAAATATGTCTGTAGATTCTGATATGAAAAGACAACAGGGGATGTACATTTTCAAAGGGCTTTATTTATAGACTGGTATTTTTGCCAGAAGCGATGTTTTAAAATTAAAACGCCTTAAAGTGATGGTTCACCTTCAGTTGCTGGTCCCCATTGACTTCCATAGCATGGGGGAAAAAAACACTATGCAACCAATGCGACTAACTGAAGGTGAACTATTCCTTTAATGGTGGATTTGTTTCTTACAAACAAGTAGCTTTTCACTTCACAATACACTGATTGACAGAGCTGTGTGGATTTCTTGTGGATTATTGTGATTTTTTTTCAGCTGTTTGGACTCTCATTCTGACGGCACCCACTGCAGAGGATCCATTGGTGAGCAAGTGGTGTAATGCCAAATTTCTACAAATCTGTTCAGATGTATGTATATATATATATATATATATATATATATATATATATATATATATATATATATATATATATTAAAAAAAAAAAAAAACTTGGATGGCCTGAGGGTGAGTACATTTTCAGCAAATTTAAATTTAGTGTACTATTTAAATTACTGTGTCCTATTCTTAATCTTGTCATCGCTATTTCTTCTGTCCTAGTCCCTCCCCAGTTCCTCACTGTACCAACTTTGTCAGGATCATCTACCCTTGAATTCACTATATAAACCAGTGTCCTTTAAATACCGCATTAAAAAATTAAAGCTTTTATCACCTTATTTTTCCCCCAAAAATGTTTATCAAATCAAATTTCTCTTTATTTTCTTTGAGGTCAGCAATCAGTATATTTCTTTCCTTACTGTATCTTGGACATTTCTACATTTTCCTCCTGATTACAATACTCACTCTTTCCGCTTCATGTCTCCCTGTTCTATTCAAATTGCTATTAAAGGGATAGTTCACCCAAAAATGAAAATTCTGTCATCATTTTCTCACCCTCAAGTAGTTCCAAACCTGTATGAATGTCTTTGTTCTGCCGAACACAAAGGAAGATATTTTGAAGAAAGTTCGTAACCAGCCTGTTTTGGGGCACCATTGACTTCCATAGTAGGAAAAAAAAATACTATGGAAGTCAGTGGTGCCCCAGAACTGCTCTGTTTCCCACATTCTTCAGAATATCTTCCTTTGTGTTCAGCAGAACAAAGACATTCATACAGGTTTGGAACTACTTGAGGGTGAGTAAATGATGACAGAATTTTCATTTTTGGGTGAACTATCCCTTTAAGAGCAGTATGACCAAATCTAAGCCTTGAGAAATATGGTTTCTTCATGTCTATTTCTTCCTGTTACTCTATATTTAACTTACTTAACGTTACATCTCTTTGAATGCTATAAAACCATCTCCGTGTTTGTTCTTCTTCCCATTGTTTCTGCCATCTATTCTTCACATGTTGTTTGAATAAACACTTCATTTCACTCTTACTATACTTTAACTGCATATCTAAGAAGCAATTTATCTAACATTACTCAAATAATACATAAAGTATACAATAAATAAATAAATAAATAAATAAATAAACGCGCACTATTATTTCAACTGTCTGTTAACTGTATAATTGTATAAACATGGCATTATACTGACCTGACTCAAATAAACAATGTACTGAGAATAAAAGTAAACAATTCACATGCCTTCATGGGAAAAGTACGTATTGAGAAAATTAAAGCTGCGCAAAATTACAGTTATTTACGGTACATTTGTTTACAACCAGGAAATCAAAGCAAACATCTGCTACAAAACTATCTAATTTGTTGCCATAAAACAAGTGATTGCACTCAGAAACTAAGCTTATTTTGTTATTACAGTAGCATGAACTTTATGTGGTTTATTAACAATTTCCTCGTTTTCTTTCAAAAATGAAAAAGAAAATGTTTGGCTCACACAGTAAAAGCAAAAATCTTTTACTCACGCATTTTGTTGCATTAAACAGCAAACATTTAGTCACTAACAGTTAAATACACTCAAGTGGGGATAATTATTTTAAGAGCGTAAATACTGCTATACACATTTATTTTATTTTCTTTGTTTAATAATTCATTTTTCACAATAACTCAATATTAGCTTTAAATGTAGTAGAGATAATAATAAAATACTTTTCTATATTTTACTCACGCATGTTTATTTTTATTTATTTTTTATATCATGCACAATATTTAATAGGTTTAAAATAAAGTTTTAATAACTCGAAGTTAAGTGGGGATCGTTGTTAGTACATACTACCCTAAAATAACTATTTTTGGATTTGAAAAAAACAAACAAATTATAAACCCAAATAAACAGTCCCCAAAAGATCTAAATAGAACATCTAATATATAGGCTTTCTCATTATTCACGAAACTTAATGATTAAAGTACATAATTCTAAATTGACCAAATAAATCAGTCCCCGTAGAGACCGTCAAAAATTGCCAGTGCCGACTATATTTCAAGTCGTCACGGCGGGGTATTGGGTAAAGTTTTCAATTAGCAATAATCGCGCCTCGGATAAACCTCATAGGCTACGATACTGCCACTGCGCAAAGCTGAGGCCCCTGACTTCAGAGAGGGGACCTCACCAAACCACACACGCCTTCCCTCGACGGTAAGCACACTTACTATTCTCTCTCCTATAGACAGGGCCACTGCGAAGGTGGATATGTAATCGAAACGCTGAAGCAAAATACATCGTGAAAACTACGTGTTTTATGAACGTTTTAAACAGATATATATATATATATATATATATATATATATATATATATATATATATATATATATATATATATATATATATAGACTATTGGTTAACCTCGCGCAGTGCATGCTGGGATATACAGCAGTCTTCAAGTATAAGGAGCGCAAAGTGCCACAAATCGTTTACAAAATAATTTAATAACATAGACGCACAGGCGTAAATAAAAGTCTATTTTCTCTCCGGTCAGTGGCAATGCAATGCTGTGATTCCTGGTTTCTTTTTCACATCTATAATGTGCAGCCCGCTTTTAATGTTGGAACTGCAAGTGGCCACCAGAGGGCGGTATTAATCTTAAAAAGATTTGACTATATTTACCTTCGAGTGATTAAAAGTGTGCAAATCCGTTTAAAACTGTGCTTAATTTGGAATATATTAAATAATATGCATTTAAATGCAAATTAAATATCAAATTCGCCAGTGAAGTTGGACAAGTTATCATTCGAGTTGTTGCAGCTGATGATGACTCATTAGCTTCAGAACATCTAGTCTAATTTACCTATGTAAAATGTTGCACATTATAAAACTAGAGCTACAAACGTAGATGCGTCTTCATATCGTGGAATTATTCTAACAATATTATTAAGAACATAATTATTTATTTAAACGGTTCAGAATGCTAACTTTCAGGACATTCACCATGTTCACTAAACGTTTGACTAGCTTATTCACAAGAAATACATACACAATACAAATATGGGCTAATGCAAATAGCATCAACAATTGTGTGATGTTTACCTGCCTGACTCTCAAATGATCAACGTTGATCAAAGATGCTCTTGCTAGTCGCAATGAAGCTTGGAGGAAAGGTTACTGCTTGCGTCTTGTAGTTGCACAACGAACCACCAGAGGTCACCATCACGTGCAGTTTCATCAGTTCACCACCAGAGGTCACCATCACGTGGTGCAGCTTCATCAGTTCACCACCAGAGGTCACCATCACATCCAGTTTCATCAGTTCACCACCAGAGGTCACCATCACGTGCAGTTTCATCAGTTCACCACCAGAGGTCACATCACGTGCAGTTTCATCACTTCACCACCAGAGGTCACATCACATGCAGTTTCATCACTTCACCACCAGAGGTCACATCACGTGCAGTTTCATCACTTCACCACCAGAGGTCACATCACGTGCAGTTTCATCACTTCACCACCAGAGGTCACATCACGTGCAGTTTCATCAGTTCACCACCAGAGGTCACCATCACGTGCAGTTTCATCAGTTCACCACCAGAGTTCACCATCACGTGCAGTTTCATCAGTTCACCACCAGAGGTCCCATCACATGCAGTTTCATCAGTTCACCACCAGAGGTCCCATCACATGCAGTTTCATCAATTCACCACCAGAGGTCACCATCACATCCAGTTTTATCAGTTCACCACCAGAGGTCACCATCACATCCAGTTTCATCAGTTCACCACCAGAGGTCACCATCACGTGCAGTTTCATCAGTTCACCACCAGAGGTCACATCACGTGCAGTTTCATCACTTCACCACCAGAGGTCACATCACATGCAGTTTCATCACTTCACCACCAGAGGTCACCATCACGTGCAGTTTCATCACTTCACCACCAGAGGTCACATCACGTGCAGTTTCATCACTTCACCACCAGAGGTCACATCACGTGCAGTTTCATCAGTTCACCACCAGAGATCACCATCACATCCAGTTTCATCAGTTCACCACCAGAGGTCACCATCACGTGCAGTTTCATCAGTTCACCACCAGAGTTCACCATCACGTGCAGTTTCATCAATTCACCACCAGAGGTCCCATCACATGCAGTTTCATCAGTTCACCACCAGAGGTCCCATCACATGCAGTTTCATCAATTCACCACCAGAGGTCACCATCACATCCAGTTTCATCAGTTCACCACCAGAGGTCACCATCACGTGCAGTTTCATCAATTCACCACCAGAGGTCACATCACATGCAGTTTCATCAGTTCACCACCAGAGGTCACATCACGTGCAGTTTCATCAGTTCACCACCAGAGGTCACATCACATGCAGTTTCATCAGTTCACCACCAGAGGTCACCATCACATGCAGTTTCATCAATTCACCACCAGAGGTCACCATCACATCCAGTTTCATCAGTTCACCACCAGAGGTCACCATCACATCCAGTTTCATCAGTTCACCATCACATCACGTGCAGTTTCATCAGTTCACCACCAGAGGTCGCCACGAACCCGGCATCACAATCAGTTATCCTACATTTTCACTGTTTACACTATTGTTTTACCCCTAATATTATGCTGAATTGCTTTCTTTTTTTATTTTTATTTGTTATTGATTATTTTCGTGGATCATTTCAGCCTTATTAATAACCCTAATTCATTTCTAGGCTTCACTGATAGAGATGATTGAAATAAAAATCCCAGAGCTTTATTGAGCACATACAATTTATTACAAATCAAATTGAAAAATGACAGGTTGATTAAGTTTAATTAAATGTGAAACATATTGTCATAGTCCATAGTACATTCCATTTAAATACAGAGTTATACGGTAGTCATGCAAAAATGGAAGTAGCCTATTCTTAAAAATAATGATTCTTTATTGCATTGATGGTTCCATGAAGAACCTTTAACATCCACAGAAACTTTCCATTTCACAAAAGGTTCTTTACAGAGAAAAAAAAGGTTCTTTATATGTTTAAAATGATCTTCACACTAAGAAAAAAAAAAGGTTCTTTTACGAACAGTGGACTGAAAGGTTCTTTGGGAAGGAACCAGAAAGATTTCTTCTATGTCATCACTGTGAAAACCCTCTTTTGGAATCTTGTTTTATAAAGTGTAGTGACAGATCTCTTTTTTCCATATAGTGATCTACGTGCAAGTGTAACGGATTGTTAAAAAAGTGGGGACTTGTATACGTAACCAGAGAGAAGTCTATTTTTACTAGAAGGTTCAGTTATGATGTGAAAAAAAAAAAATTAAACATAAATTGTTCACAATAAGACCTGTAATATGCTTTTAGAAAATTTCATGTCGACTAATATGCCTAATTATTTGTGGACCTCCTTCGAATTGTGCATTATTTGAGGATTAACAGTCATACAGGAAACCATTATAATCAGAATTGTAATGTCAAAAACAATGTCTCACCTTCAAATATGACAGGGTTGGCCAACTCTGGCCCTCGAGATTCACTTTCCTGCAGAGAGAACCCTGATCAAACTCCCCTGCTTGGCTTTCTAGGGTGCTGCAGTCTCAAAAGACCATAGGGCAGTGTTTCCCTGTCCCTGGAGGCACACCAACACTATACATTTTCATATATATATATATATATATATATATATATATATATATATATATATATATATATATACACAAAAGTGTCTGCTAAATGACTAAATGTAAATGTAAATATATGTTCAATGAATTAGCTCATTAGTAGACTTCAAGACCTGAAATGTGTGGGTCAGATAAGGGAGACATCCAAAATGTGCACTGTTGGTGTGCCTCCGAGAACAGAGTTAAGAAACACTGCCGTCCCATTCATCATTTTAGATTTCAGAAGGGTGCTCGCTAGCATCCCTCTCTGTGGCCACTATGTGTCCTCAATGCACACTTCTGCTAAGCCGACACTGAGGTGAGCTCCACAGCAGACTTCTACCCAACGGTCAAAGCAGCGTTACGTCACAAAAGAGTGGTCTTAGAGGAAGACCACAAGGGCTTAGGGTACCATTTGAGACAGGGTCTAGTAATCCTAAAGATCTTAACTTGTTCTGGTGTATTTTTATTTTTAGTTGAATCTAAACTCTACAGAAAAGTGGATCTCGAGGGCCAGAGTTGCCCAGATGAGAATGGACCTAAAGAAAGACGGGTGAAAATCGTAAACCAGGCATTTTGTCATGTAACTGCTTGATTTGGTCCACCCCCAGGGATGAGGAACCACACTTTGGGCATGGTGAGAGTGGAATTGTTGAGGTGCATAGAGTTGCCCTTGCACACAGAATTGTTCCGGCGCATGGAGGTCCTCGTGCGCAAATAGTTCTGGTGCAACAGCTCGCTCCTCTAGAGCGTCTGGATCAGGATGGAGGGCTTCTCATCCAGCTCACTGGCACTGCAGCGCGGGGTGGTCACCTTAACCGTGTTCCCAAACTTTGAGTAATCCAGTAAGTAGCTTGTTCTGGTGTATTTTATAAGGTTTGAAGCTAAACTCTGCAGAAAAGTTGATCTGGAGGGCCAGTGTTGCCAAGGATGGGAATGATCAAAAAACAGATGAAACCATAGAAAAGAGCATGACAAGGACCAACAGAAAGACAAGGACTTAAAGAAAGAGAGGTGAAAATCGCTAACCAGACCATTTGTCATGTGACTGCTAGATTTGGTCCACCCTCAGGGGTGAGGAACTGCACTTTGGGCACGGCGAGGGCGGAATTGTTGCGCCGCATGGAGTTGTTCTTGCGCATAGAGTTGTTCCGGCGCATGGAGTTCCTCTTGCGCAAAGAGTTCTGGTGTGACAACTCGCTCTTCTGGAGCGTCTGAATGAGGATGGAGGGCTTCTCATCCAGCTCGCGGGCACTGCAGCGCGGGGTGGCCACCTTGACTGTGTTCCCGAACTTTGAGTAGTCCACCGAGTACACACCCTCTTCCTCGGTCACTATAGGCACGAATCGGTGGCCCCACTGGATCTCCTCGGTCATGTACGAGGTGCGAGCCTGAGTGGAGATGCCTGTGGTCTCCACCACACCTTCCAGGATCACGATGACCTCCAGATCGCTACACTGCAGCTCCATCTCCGAGAGATCGTACAGAGGACTGTCCTTATCGATGACGTGACATATGATCAGGGGAGCCAACAGGAAGATGCTGTTGCTGGCAACTGCGCTCTCTGTCTGGACGTCGATCTGGTGGATGGGTATAACTTCGCCCTCTGGCGTAGTGGTCTTCCGGACCACTTGGAGGCGCACAACCGCATTGATGATCATGCTTTTGCGCAGATCACCCACCCGGATCATGAAGCACAGGCGGTTGTTTCGCACGGCGATGACGGCTTGGCGGCTGAAGATGAGGGTCTCGGCACGCCGGTGGGACTGGGCGGTCTTCATGAAGATGCAGCCCAGCATGACAGCGTTAATTATCAGGCCGATGATGTTCTGTAATATGAGCACCGTGATGGCTGTGGGACACTGCTCTGTTATCATGCGGCCTCCAAATCCTATTGTCACCTGCACCTCAATGGAGAAGAGGAAGGCGGAAGTGAAAGAGCTGGAAAAGACAAAGAGAAAAGACCAAAGAATATTAGGCCTCTAGAACTATTAAAATAAAGGGAATAAAACAACCTAGTAACAATATTATTAAAAAAAAAAACAGTTCTTTAATGGTTTCTATTTAATATTATGCATATTGAAATTATGATTTTTAAATGATTCTTCTAGTTTTTTTTCAAAATTTTCTGATCACTAAATATTTTCCATAATTACATAAATGTCAAGTTTTAGTGATTTTTACTATTAATTTGTGGAAAATACAAATAAAGAATGCGTAGGTACATCTAAACATCTTGTATTGCAGGCTCATAGGCAATAGATTTTTATTTTATATATTACTCATATATATATAATTTAATACATTCTATGTATGTGTGTATGTGTGTGTGTGTGTGTGTGTGTGTGTGTGTGTATATATATATATAGTTTTAACTTATTAAAATCTTTTAGATTATTTCAGTTAAATTGAGTTCTTTATATATTAAGCAATTTTTAATTAAAACAGACATATTTAAATATCCTTTAAATAGTTTTATTAATGATTATACACTGAAAAAAATGCTACTAAATTTTTTTAAGGTAAGCGGTCGCAAACTATTTATTTTAGCTACATTTAATTAAAAAAGATATGTTGAAAGTTAGTCAAATAAATTTATTTGTTTATTTAAATGTAGCTAAAATAAATTGATTGCAACCACTTACCTTAAAAAAATTGAGTAAATTCAATGAATCATTTGTTTTCAGTGTAGTAATACAGATTAGGCCATACAATTGCATATATGTAATTGTATTAATATAATTATTTTATCATTCTTGTTTTAAAATGTACAAAAAGTAGTAACATTTACACAAAGAATAAAGAATGAGTTATATAGTAATTTTATTCTTTATATAAATATTTCCTTTTCAACAAGTTCTGCTTTATGATGTACTATGGAGCTAAACTGACGACAACATTTATTATTCATTTGAACTTTACTGGAATTAAATTAAAATGTATCTTATTTCAGTTATTAGTTTGCCACTATAAGTGTTTTGATGCACGGTATAAATGTTTGGACATTTAATTAATTTATTTAGACAGCTTCTTTTTAATCATGTTTTCTGTAATGTACTAACAATAAATAAATAAATACATAAATCAATTTACATTTAATCCTAGTAACATTAATTTAGTTTGAACATTATTAGTCTCCATCTGCACAAACATAGTCAAAGCAGACTCTTCTCATGTCTATTACTTTATATATATTTTTACAACAGCTAAAACGACTTGAGCACACTTACTTGACATTAGTGACACACTGCTCTACGCCAGGTTTACGGTTTGGGTTCAGATCTCCGTGCGCAAAGGCCACCAGCCACCAGAACATAGCGAACAGCAGCCAGCTGCACAGGAAAGTCATGGAGAAAATCACCAGGGTGAAACGCCATTTGAGATCCACCAAAGTAGTGACCACGTCCTGCAGGAATCTGCCTTGCTCGCGGATGTTCTTGTGCGATAAGTTGCATGCGCCGCTCTTGGCGATGAAGCGCGCTTTGTTCACGCGGTCCCTGAACACGGGCTTGCGGGGAATCGACGACACGAGCGCCGGGGAGAACGCGAACTCTTCGGGAATGATGCTTTTGCGCGGCAGCATTATCTGAGCAGGTCACTGCAAACGGTAAGGAAAAAAGACTCTCCATTCAACGACTGTCAAAGCGCAGCTCCAGTTCAATAACCATCCTGTATCTGCCCTCTAACTCTGTTCAGCAAGTATAAACTAAAGTTAAGAAAGTTATTTTGCATCTATCAGACCTTAATCTTGGTATTGTGTCAGTTTATACAATAAACATCACATGTACATCAGCACACACTCACCGCGTAAAGGCTTCAAAAAAGTATCTTTATGATGATTGCGCTGCGCTCTTACAGGACTTTACACACATGGGCGGTACATCACTGTCCTGCTGTCTCTGAGAAACATTCACCCTGGAGAGAAGAGGCTAAAACTACTTTCAAAGATTTAATTAACTAAATCTGCCCTTATTTTATAGATTAAAAAATGAAAATACTATATCATATAAACTGAATTAGTCGTAGAGAATCTATAGCCTATATAAAATAGACCATATATTAGGAACAGATAAGCTGTCAGACAAATTTCTGAGAAATTTAAATGTAGAAAAAACAATGTGTGTGTCTGTGTCAGTGCAATGTAATGAGTTACTGTAAGCGTGCAAGAGCTTTCAAACTGGGGTCTGGAGACACCTGAGGACCGCAAGGGGCCGCTAGAAAGACTACGAAAATGTATTTTAGTTTAGTTTTTAATTGAAAAATATATATTATTCGACACATTTATGGAATGCACATTTTTGTTTTATTTTGCTTTCTGAAGACAGTAAAATTATGAGATTAATTGTGAATGTTTTTTTTTTTTTTAGTTGACAGCCCTATTTTTCAAAAATAAAATAATAGTAATAAACATAAATGTGCCTATTGTTTTTTTTTTTAATTTTTATGACTAAACGTTTTCTTCTATGAGACACACACACACACTTAAGAATAAGTTAAGAATAGTTTAATTCTGAGGGGTTTCTCCTCAAAGTTGTCTCTATAGCTGCTCACTGATTAAGGCAATGTTATATTTATTGTGAAAAGTGCTATACAAATAAATCTGAATTGATAATGTTTTTCTTCAGGTTTATATATCTAACTTTATCCTAATAGAGAGTAGGATAAAAGACGCTGTCAATTTACAAAGTAAACATTATCCAGATTTGGTTTGGCTTCAGTACACTTTCACAATCTAAAAGGCAACTATTTGTTTGTTGTCTTTATAATATCACACTTAATATGTTTCTTTCACAGTACAAATGGGTTTCTGTATATGGAAATATATAGCTGCCTTTATAATTTAGGAAAGAGGCAAGATTTAACCGTGTTTGGGAGTCCTTGGCATCAAGCTCCATGAATTAGTCAAAATGTGAACAGAAGGGAGCGCTGTATAGCAAACTATTTTTTCCTTCCCAAGGGATTTAGAAGTAATACAAGAGTTAAATGCGACAATTGTATTCCTTTTTTTTTTTTTTTTTTTTTACACATTTTCGACATGTAGTAAACAGTTTTCAGGTTTATAATTTTTTTACCCTTATTATTATTTTTTTTATAATAGTTTCCATGTTTTGCCTATGCAAAGGCACTAAACAGAGATAAGTAACACAAAGCAATTTTTTATTTTCATAAAAAGTTAGGCACACAGAACAATGCTGTTACAAATGCCATATTAATTACATAGGCTTATGTACATTTAAAACAGTCCATCAAGACTAACATGCAAATACCTGAAATTTGCAGTAAGTTCAAAAAACTGGAAATGTTTTTGACTGAAATATGCTGCTGTTGGCTCTTAGTTAAGTTTTACGTCATGTTTACACATCACCAGAGTGTGTAAAGCCTGTCAGCTGCACTTTTACGCACATGGTTGCGTTCACAAGTTACTGGAATATCACTGCTCAAGTATAACATCACAGCTCACTGCAAATATTCATCAAATCACCAGCCCTGACAGTCAGCGGCCAGTGAACGGAACGATTTCCCACAGTGGTTGCAGCTATGCATCATTTTACTGCAGGGACAAAGCGTCACTTACAGCATATTGTTCAGATCATCTTTGGTTGTAACTTCCAGAAAGCAGAGTGATCAAATAAAGAAAGCTGAAGGTTAAAAGGTGAAAGGGAGGTGAGGGTACAGACTGGCACTCCATTAAAGGACGAGGAGAGAAACAAAGGATGTTATGTGTACAATATATCTATCGCTTGGCTGTACAAAGACTGCAGACTCGTTTTGACATTCCCATAATAAAACGTCATAGCGGCTTAGAAGAGAGAAATTACATGGTTTTGAAATTATATTTAACTTGTAGTGTACTCAGAAAAAAGTGTAGGCTTGTTTGCTTAGAGTATGCATTAAAATATATGGTAAATTTTTTATTGTGTTTTTATAGGGTGAATCTCATGATAAAACGTCAAAAAAAAAAATTATATATATATATATATATATATATATATATATATATATATATATATATATAGCATAGCGGTCTTAAAAAAAAGGGCCACACTTTTCTATTTTATTGTGGAAAAAAAATAAATTAAAATATGTATGTATGCATGTGTATATAATAATAATAAATGTATTATATTACATTAAATATTTGTGTGTTTGTGTGTGTGTAAATATATCACACAAACACACACACAAAAATCATTATTATTTTATTTTACCTTTAAAAAGAAATGTTCCTAAAAAGGCATAGTCTTCGATTTTATTTTATTTTATTTTTAGTTGGTGAAATATTACCTGGACAGTTTTTGTGAAATTCACCCTCTTAGGGTTTTGGACAAGGAGCAAATGTTTAAAAAGGAATATTACTTAACGAAGACTAACACAACATTGTCACCAAAGGAAAAAAAAACCCCCCACTAAAAATAGGTTTTTGGTTAAGTAATTTGCATAAGAGGAATACAGTACAAAGTATAAAATACAATCAGTTTTGTATATAGGGTGTGAATAACACATTAGGGTTGATCTGGTGGACATTGCAGGACTCCCCAGAAAGTGAGGGCTCACGATTCTGTCGAGAGTACAACCACAGGCATGTGAGGGTGCAGGCTTTGGGGAGCCAGCTATATAATGTCCTCCTTCTCTAAATCTGTATCAGCAATACACTTCAGACAGACAGACGAGCGTCAGGCCTCAACTGGACAGACGTGCTCTGTACAGTGTTGGTACTAATCAAAACACAGTAGATAAATGCTTATTGCTCATGCGTTTCAGAGTACACGCGATATCAACTTAGAAAAAGAGCTGTAAGGTAAGAAAATGCTAAAAAAGAGTCTAATACTGTGCTTCATATAAAACAATAACAGTTAAGAGTCTGTGTGTTGTTGAGTCCTTTCCAATGCACCTGTCAAAAATGGCTGCCATTTTTTTTCATAAGGCCAAAAGTGGTATAAACCAATGTGGTGACGGAGATGAGTGACTCTACATGTCAGCTTTGACGAAGGATGCAAATAAGCCGTCCTCTTGTTCCATGAGAATCTCTGGTTTTCCATACTCCATGATGCTTCCTCGCTTCATCACAATGACTAGATCAGCCGTTAGGATAGTGTGGACACGATGCTGTGGAAAACAGGCACAATCAAGCAGATGTGTGCAAATGTATTTCTATTAAAGCATCACCTTAGTTTGTTGCTCAAATCACTGCAGGATTCTGTAATCAGTAAAACATCCTGCTGCTGTTTACAGGATAAATGAAAACCAGCTTAAGGGAACGTTACAATCATCTGATCCATTTCCAGCGCACAAAACGGTAGCAGGTGCAGGCCTTTAATTCTGTGAAACTCACAAAGGGCCCTCAAATAACTTGGCCCATCTATCATAAACACCAAAGGCTAGCGTCAGTTTTACTATTTATATACAATTTTAGTTTTTAATTAATATTTTAAATATTTAATATTTTCTCTTTTATTTTTATATTTAGGTTAAAGTTTTAGTAATTTTGTTATGTTTTTCATTTTTAGTCGTTTTAATTTAAATTTTATGCCAGTTTTACTTCTAATAATTTTAGTTCTCTACCTTCAGCAGTTAGTATCTGTGGCAATATTGCTAATTTTAGTTTAGTTATATATATATATATATATTTTTTTTCAACTAAATTAACTGAATGTTTTTAATTGTTGTTTTTGTTAGCAACACGCAGACAACTAAATTTTTAAAATTTTTGTGAAAAATGTTTTTTTTTAAAAAAATACATAAAATATATAAATATACTTATTTCATAATAAATATTTAATAGACCACTAGCAAAACATAAATAAATAAATAAAAATAAAAAAACCTCTATTTATTTATTTATTTATTGATCTTATTTTAGTTTACAGAGCCTAGTGCTGTGAAAGGACAGAGTCTGTTTTCTTAGAATACCTGGTCAGGTAAGGGCCTTTATGTCATATTTAATAAAACAAAAACAGACTCACAACACCTATATTGTGGCTATTTGTATTTTTAAAAATGTATCTGTCAAACTGTTTATTTGTCAGAAAAAAAGATAAAAGGTTATTAAATTGTGAAAGGTGTAGACCAGGTAAGAACCAAATAAATTATATTAAAAATTAATACAAACATTTCAACCTAAAATTGTAATGTTGGGAAAAAAAAAAAAAGACTAGTCAAACACTAGTCAGCTAGTTAAATTTTAACCCAAAAGTTGAGTTAGTCCATTTGACCCAAAGTTGGGTTGAAACAACCCAGCATTTTTTAGAGTGTAGGGTTAGTGACTGCGCGCTGAAGTATTCTAATAGGTTGCACACATAGGAGGTTCTTGGTTACCAACCAGTGTGGCAGGGTGTAGGCGCCTTGGGGCGGAGCCAAAGCACGGTTACTTGTGCGTCCGGACTAAGATGCTGAAGAGGCTGTTCTCCTGTGCCAAGAGGTTAGGAGCGCTGTCACACTCAGCCAGAGTCCCAGAGGAAAACACCAGCACCTGCTCCGCCTCCAAGATGGAGGAAACCAGGTGCTGTGTCAGAGGAAGAGAGACGGGTGGAAAAAGGAGGAGAAAGAAGAGAGGGGAAAAAGGTGATGAGGGTGAGGAGAGGAAAACGGGTGAAAAAGTGCAGCAGACAGAGATCATGCATTTATTCAGAGCTCAATCGTGTTCCCTGACACAAACAGAGGCAGAAAGGCCATTTTTGTGTATCTGTGGCTCTGAATGACAGTTTACAGTACAGACTACAGTGGCTGCAGGCTTATAATATTCTTATGAGCCAATGTGTTAATGCCAAGAGATTGATAGTGACTGATTATCAGCTGTCAGAAGTGGTGAAGAAAGACGAAAATACAGAAAGGATTGAAGATGTCAAAGCCTGGCAAGGATTAAAAGTCCTTTTATCCCTTTAAAGATCTACTTCTGTATTTCTGTATTGTATTTCTGTGCCCATTTCTTATACAGACTAGCAAAAAAAAGTTCATATAGGGTAACTTACTGCTATAGTGACAACCGTCCGATCAGCAAATGCAGTCATCACCACTTTCTGAAGAATATTTTCCTGTTGAAGTTACCACAAAATACATTTTAATACCAAAAAAAAAAAGTTTTTTTTTCCAGCATTCAGTGTTCAGAAATTATGTGTTCTTTCCTAAACAAGACTCAAACAAGATGAAATTGAAATTGACCTCATCAATTTCCAATAATTTTTTTCTCAATGAATTTCCTGTTTCAATCTATAATACATTATATTATGTAAGTAAAATGTGTTGAGAATGTTTTTATAAATGTTTAGCGAATGATATAACATGTAATGGATGTATATTTAAGCCTATTCCCAATGCCTAAGAAAACTTTTTTTAGGGCAAGTCATAATTATGAGATAAAAAAAAAAAAATTAAAAAAAAAATCAAAACTATGAGATACTAAATCATAATCATGAGAATAAAGTCAAAATTATGACAGAAAAACTCAGAATTATGAGATAAAATGTCATAATTATATCAGAAGTCCAAATGCTGTCATAATTATGGCTTTTTCCCCTCATAATTTCAACGTTTTCGTAAACCTGATTTCATCTCAAAATTTTGACTTATGATGTAATATCTCATAATTTCGACTTTTTATGTCATAGTTATGTTTTACCAAATCATGATTTTTTTCTTATGGAATGGAAATGGTCTTCCGTAGATGTAGATGTGGTTTTACCGTGGCCATGTCTATAGAAGCTGTCGCCTCATCCATAATTAGGATGCTGCTTTTGCGGACAAAGGCCCTTGCAAGACAGAAGAGCTGTCTTTGTCCCACGCTGAAGTTCTCCCCTCCTTCTGTCACCACAGCATCTGGGGAAAGACAAACGTACAGCATGATGCTTTACAGCTGTTCAGATCGACCAAATATCACTTTTAAATAAAACTGAATGCTTCGGGTCATCATGAAAAGGTCAGAAAACTCCGGCATTTCATTGCAATAGAAAATTTTCACTCCGTGTCAAAATCATGAGGTGACTGACATTATGGTGTCAGCCAATCCTGATAAGGGCTGAACAGTTGGAGAGGATAATTCTTACCCAATCCTCCTGGGAGTGCTTTCACCATATTCTTCAACTGAGCGATTTCAAGCGCTTCCCAAAGCCTGTCATCAGTGCAAGTGCACTCGGGGTCAAGATTTAACCTAAAAATGCACAGGTGCAAACAAAAGCACACATAAAAAGAATTAGCAGACATTCAAATCACCCAAAATGAAAACGGCCATCATTTCATCATATCTTATGTCTATACAAACCCATAAAAAAACAAAAGGAGACATTTAGCAGAATGTTCATGCTGCTCTTTTTCTTACAATGAAAGTGAAGGAAGACTGGGGTAAAAAAGCACCATAAAAGTATGACTCATGCGCTATATTCAAGTCCTCTTAAGTTATATGATAATTTTGTGTAAGTAACAGTATTCAATAGTCAAGGGCTACTGAGTGTCTGTCACCAGTAATCATTGGTTTTGATATGCGGTATTTTAAAAGTTTGGTGTCAGTAAGTTTTTTTTTTTTAAGAATTATCAATTATTTTATTGATCAAGGATGCATTAAATTGATCAAAAGAGACAGTAAATACACTTATAATGTTACAAAGGATTTCTAATTCAGATAAATGCTGTTTAAAAATGTTCTAACCCTGAAAAAAAGTATCACTGTTTCAACAAAATTATAAAGTAGCACAAATTCAGCATTAATAATAATAATAATAATAATAAGTTTCTAGTGCACCAAATTAGGATTTTACAAGGATTTATGAAGGATCATTTGACAATGAAGACTAGAATAATGGCTGCTGAAAATTCAGATTTGCCTTCACAGGAATAAATGATATTTTAAAATAAATTAAAATAGAAAACAGTTACTTGAAATTGTAATAATATTTCACTCTTCAACTTCAATTTGGGCCAAATATTTACAGTTTTTGTGAACATAAGATACTTCTTTCAAAAGACAATCATTTTCATTGTATGGAAAAGAGCAGCTCGGACATTCTTCAAAATAACTCTTTTCTTGTTACACTTAAGAAAGATGTGGGACATCATCACCCTGAATAAATATGACAGAATTTAGTTTTTTGGATGAACTTTCCCTTTTAATGAATAACACACTCAGGGGACGTTGTGTTAATGCACCCAATGACCATAAGAGGAAATGCTAATGAACCCATATTCACATCCGTTTTAACACACTGGGACATGGTTTCCAACTACAGCTTCTTCCTTTATGGCCCTACATTTTCCGAAATTAAAATCAAGGAAAGATTTGCTGTACTAATAATTCGTACGCTCGGTCTCCTGGACCTAATGATCCATTAAGCCTGCTTCGTATAAACATTGTCATGACAACAGCTTGCCCAAAACCATTCCCAGACGACTCGTGATGGTGGTTCAGTTTTATTTTCTTTCTTATCCCTTGGCGGCCTCTTTAAACAAACCCCATATGCTCACTGTCTTCAGAAACAAACATGACACTTGGTATCCGTGAGAAGTTCAAACAAGCTTGGAGCCGAGGACACTTGTAGATACATATTGAACATCCAGTGAAATAAATACTTAACACTGTTTGAAAAGAAACATATAGGGGAATAAAATACTAAATACATGAATACAAGAATGTATATGAGAACAGCAGAGTTATGCAATGCCAGTATATCGAAACGCTCCCTATTTCACATTCTGGGGGTCCCTATGTTTTGTAAATGATCTGTGTTTATGCTGAACTTCTGATTAAAAATGTCAGGCAGGAAGTACATGTTTATGGTCCCTGGTCTTGTCTGTTTGGGTCAGTTTAGCCTTAGTGAGTGCGTGTGAGGTGCATGCATTACGCAGATACAAATGTATTTTTGTGTCTGTTTGTATGTTTGAACGAGCATGTTTGTGTGTTTATACCGGATGGAGCCGCTGAACAGCACTGGATCCTGTAGAATGATTGACAGACGGGATCTCAGGGTTTGGAGTGGAAGCTTGCAGATGTCAATGCCATCAATAACAATCTTTCCTAGAGCAAAAAAGATGACGACAAGTTTTGAATTAGATTTTATTTTGATATTATCATTTGTAATTAGTTTACTTATTTTGTTATTTGCTTTTAGAATTATTTTTTATTATTATTATTTTTTTAAATTAATTTTTATTTCAGTTTTAGCTTGATTAATTTTAGTACTTAAACATATTTTATTTCAGTTATTTACCAAAGCAGTATTTCTCATTTTTGTTTGTTTTCAAGTTTTTCACCTAATATTATATAATTTTTTATTTATTTTAAGTTTATTTGTTTGCATGTTTGTTTTAAATTTTCATTATTTATAATTAAACAATTTTTAATAGTTTTAGTTAACAAGAACACTAGTTTATATTTAGCTCATATTAATTGAGAAACTACACTGATATTTGTATTTGTTTTTATTTATTTAAATGTATTTATTTAATTTTATTTATTTTTTTCTCTATTTATTTATAATTTACTTTTTAAACTTTTTTTTTTTTAAATAACAACTTTAGTAAACAATAACAACACTGGTTTATAATTTATTTTTAAAATCATATTAATTGCGAAAATTGAGAATTATTTTATTATTTATTTTTTTAAAAATGTCTTTATTTTTATTTGTTTATTATTTATTAATTTAACAATTTTAATAGTTTTAATTTTAGTTAACAATAACATCTCTTGTTTATATTTTATATTTAGCTCAAATTAATTGAGAAACTACATTGAATATTTTTATTTATTTTTAGTTAAACCATTTAAAAGCACATAAAACATACACTTTCTGTTATATACCAATACGAATTTAAATTTTAACTCCATAGATGTGTTTTGCGTCAGCTTCCCAGATATTTAACATAACTATATAAGATATAGCTATATTTAGCTCCTTGCAAAATCTCAAACTAATCACTATAATATTTTTTCTTCTTTCCCTGAAGGATTGTTTTATTAGCTTTGGGTGTTCAGGTCAGTTTACAGTAACTTGACTTTAATACATAGTGGTCTGTAGTGGATATCAGGAAACCAAACACAGCTCTTAAGATTTTGATTTTACCTTTATATGGACACAGTGAAGAGAGAGTCCATGCACTTCAGAGATTTAAAACATCTCTAACAGCCATGCTCATGTGCACAAAACAGCATGAACTGTTTGATTTGGCTAAAGATTTATTTTGACTAAGAGAAATATTGTAATGCTGCATGCTGGATAATATGATAAAACACAGAGAAAATAAATGTATTTTTGTTTGTCATAATGATAAAATCAATATCCCTAAAATAGCACTATTTAGTTATAACTGTTATTTATAGCATTGCTTTAATTCTTCTGCATCATTTTTGTTTAATTACGAAGGAAAGTAGAGAATGTTTTTAAAATGCATTAATGAACGTTATACTAAATATTTTGCATGATTTAGATAACATAGTTTTTTTACACACTTTCTGTTTGATATCTTACAACAAATGAAGCTATGGTTCCGTTTTAAATCAACTAGACTAAGAAATTCTGTCAATAATGACAGTAAGACTCAACAGATCTCTATGGTTAATGTCTAAATATAACATCATGGCTGCTTGTCAAAGTGACAGTAACCATAAGGTAAAAGAACAAACAACACTGGCAAAGAGATAAATGTTTCTAGGGTAAGCAGCTGAGGACATTAAAAATAGCTTTATCAAAAATGTCCACAGCTTTTCTTTCATATTTTCCTAACTCCTTTTTTCTTCTTTAGGCATGCACAAGGGTCAGCTTCTCCCCAGCGGCGAGCTTGACATACATCGGAGCGCTGTAATGCTCAGTGAACCATAATATTTCATTAAATAGAGACTTGGAAGATGTCCTGGGAAGACCTACCTTCGAAAACATCTACCATGTTGAAGAAGGCCAGAGACAGCGAAGACTTTCCACTGCCCGTTCTGCCACAGATGCCCACCTTGGACAAAAAGAAGAACACATAAGCACTTGACACAGCCTGACATTTTCAGATTGCTTTTGTATAAACACGCTCAGGGCTGCTCTCCTAAATTACACAAACTAGTGCGGACAGTTACAGTTCCCATGTCACAACAAGAAGCCATCTGTGCTGCCGTACTCGTATATTGACGGCCAGGGCACCTATTAAAAACAAGTTAGACTAATAAAGATAAAAGCTTATGACGGAATTGCAAATTGCGTAGGTTTTGCTACACTGTGTAGTTGATATTCAGGCAGAGATTAACTGTGGTTTCGCAGTGCAATGAGAAAATAAACGCTACAGTGACAAAACCGCAAGTGCGTGTTATGTGCTACAACAGGTCGATCGGTATCAGGACTACCAAATTCTCATTGTCAGCTTTGGTTTGAGGTTGTGATATCTAGAACCTTTTTAATGATACTTTTGAGGGTAACGGACTACATACATTATAGCTTGAGAGTAATAATATTGTTTATTTATTGAGGTGTTATTTTAGCATTATTAATATACTATTATAGCTTTTCCCCCTCATTTTAATTGTAGTAATTTTATAATATGCTTTTATCATTTGTGTTTTATATTTCTATTTAGCTTTAATTTTTATTTCAGTTTTTGTTTTAGCTAGGGCTGTCAAATTGATTAATCGCATCCAAAATAAAAAAAATTGTGTTTACATAATGTATACGGTGTAAATATATAAATATAAAAATAAACACACATACCTGTATATGTCACAATTATATAGGCGAGGAGACACAGAGGTAAGTGAAACACAGGATGGTTTATTGACAGGATGAATGCAGATCGTGAGGAGAGAATGGCCGGTGAGTATCTAGGAGATAATAACAGTTCAATGGTCTTAGCTGTTGACTGATGTGAGTCTTTTGCAGGATCAAATGGAGTGCAGGAACCAGTAACAGGGGATTCTTAGACGGAGTATCGCAGGAGGATCGTTGGAGAGCTGAAATGCAAGTAAATAGGTAAGTGCACACAGGGTCTGGGAACTGTTCGGGGTAGTGAACGGTAGACTGGACGATGAAAGTCTGAACAGAGCATGTATTTAAAGAAGAGGTGATAAGTGGCTGCAGGTGCGGGTGATCAGCAATCCAGGTGATGGGGATCTTGGGTGCGCTGGGGCTGATAACTGGTGACTAAGACTGGAACATTACTCCCCCCCTCCCTAACAGTACGTCCCGCACCGTACAACATCCCACGGGGAGGGGGGGTAGGCGCTCTGGAGGCCTCCAGGGACCAGGAGATATGACAGACGGCCTCCAGGGCGGCGCCCGTTCTGGGACCCATGGCGGAGCAGGGAGCTCAGGAGGCCATGGTGGTGCAGGAGACTTGGGAGGCCATGGCGGATCAGGAGACTTGGGAGGCCATGGGGGATCAGGAGACTTGGGAGGCCATGGCGGTGCAGGATGCCCGGGAGGCCATGGCGGATCAGGAGACTTGGGAGGCCATGGCGGTGCAGGATGTCCGGGAGGCCATGGCGATGCAAGATTCTCCGGAGGCCATGGCAATGCAGCATGCTCGGGAGGCCACGGCTTTGCAGCCTCCGAGGCCGTGGCCCCAGCCCCTGTCTCTCCGGCAACAGCCAACCTACCTAACCCCCCCCCCCAAAAAAAATACTTGGGGAAGCTTCCGGGCCTGAACTCAGGGACTGGAGCCCTTCCCGGGCTGAACTGCGGATCAGGAGCCCTCACTGGGCTGGACTGAGGACCAGGAGAACTCACTGGGCTGGACTGGGGATCAGGAGCCTCTCCTGGGCTCAACTCGGGAGCGAAAGCCCATCCTGGGCTTATCTCGGGAACTGGAGCCTCTCCTGGGCTCGACTCGGGAGCTGGAGTCTCTCCTGGGCTCGACTCGGGAACGGAAGTGCGTTTAAGTGGGGCTGGGACAGGAGGACGCTGCTGAGGAGCGGGCTCTGGAGGGCGCTCTGGAAGGACGGACACTTGGGGGGGCGCTGGAAGCGTGGAGACAGGAAGGCGCCTTCGTAGCGCAGGCACTGGAGGGCGCTCTGGAAGCGCGGACACTCGGGGGCGCTCTGGAGGCGCAGACCCTTTAACGGCCGGATGGCTTGCCACATTAACAGCCACATGGCTTGCCATACTCTCTGCCGGCGGCGGACGAGGGAGAGCCGCGAAAGGGGGCGGGCTTGGGAGAGCCGCGGGCGACAGATTGCGTTGTCCGCTGATGGCAGCAGTCTTGAGTTAGCCACGGGCGGCTGTCTTACGTTGGCCGCGGACGATGGCGGGCTTGGGAGACGGGGGTTAGATTTCAGCGCTGACCTGACAGATGTTAAAGACGGGTCCAGTACTTTCGCCCCCCAGATCAGCGCTATTGGAGGCCCACTTCCGGGCTCGTGGGTACACAAGGGAATGTGTGTGGCCGTAGCCATTGGACAGGGATGTGGAGGTGACCGTAGAGGTGACCTCGGATGGGACTCCAGCTCGGGATCGGAGATTTTCCAGACACCGGATGACCGTCTCTTGCCACTTTAGGTTGGAGGTGTCTGGTAGCTCCACTGGTTGATGGAAAGAGATCCCGAGCCGGAACAGAGTCTTGAGGACTTCACCTTCTAGAGAGCTGGTGAGGGCGAGTGGCATGAATGCCTTGGCAAAATCCAACGGCTCGGGATTAGCGTGAGCCAGAGAAATGAACAAGGCTCGTTCATCCATTGGTGTCGGTCCGGTCTTCTGTCACAATTATATAGGCAAGGAGACACAGAGGTAAGTGAAACACAGGATGGTTTATTGACAGGATGAATGCAGATCGTGAGGAGAGAATGGCAGGTGAGTATCTAGGAGATAGTAACAGTTCAATGGTCTTAGCTGTTGACTGATGTGAGCCTTTTGCAGGATCAATGGAGTGCAGGAACCAGGAACAGGGGATTCTTAGACGGAGTATCGCAGGAGGATCGTTGGAGAGCTGAAATGTAAATAAAGGTGATGGTGATGGTGATGGTGATCTTGATGGTGATGGTGATCTTGGGTGCGCTGGGGCTGATGACTGGGGACTAAGACTCTGACAGTATATACTTAAGAAATATATGTAATATATATTTATATTTATTATAAATCATATATATATATATATATATATATATATACACACACACACACACAAGTAAATATTTCTAGAAAATATACATGTATGTGTGTGTATTTATATATATATATATATATATATATATATATATGTATGTATATATATATGTATGTATATATATATATATATATATACACACACACACACACACACACACACACACACATACTATATATACATTACACAGTAAACACAAACTTTATTTTGGATGCAATTAATCATGATTAATCAATTTGACAGCCCTAGCAGCTTAGGTCAAGTAGTGCAACATTTATTTTAGTTTCCAACACAACATTTCTAATTTCCATTTAAGTTTAAATGTAATTTTTCTTAAAAAATGTTTTATTTTAGCTTCCTTTCAATTATCGAAAACAATTTTTAATAGTTTTAGTTAACAATACCAGCACTGATTTATTGCTTAGTAAATCCCTGTTGAATAGTTGATACACCATCCTTGCCCATTTGTTCAACATTAATGAAATATTTACTTAAAAATTAAGAAACAATTTGGATAAATTAAAGTAAATAAATATACTGCAGAAGTTAATCCTTTTTTTTTTTTTTTTTTTTTTATTGATAGTGGCTTGTTGTGTACCTTTTGCCCAGGGTTGATGTGTGCATTGACGTGTTTGAGGACGGGTTTGAGCATGGTGTCATAACGGACACACAAATCATGGATCTTTATCTCTCCATGCTGCGGCCAGTCTTCCGGTACCTGTGAGACATCTGAAATCAAAGTGAACATTTATATATTCAATATGTTATAACTGTTATGAGATAAAATATAGCAAAACTGACATATCCGACTGGTGATGTGATCTCAACATGATGCCATCATGAGGAGATACCACATTCATGTAGAATAAAATAGCTTTTCTGGGCCACAGATTTTGGCATAATTTCATGTAAGTGCACATCACTCATTTCTTTAGGCACAAAACCTTTTTAAGTGTAAAAAAAAAAACTTACTGCACCTTTAACCTTTAAATCATGTTTATGGATATAATTTAGTTTACAGAATGGTTAACTACAGAATGTTCCTTTCTGCCCAGTCAGTGGATTAAGTGCTGCCACACATGACTTTATCTGAGGAGAGTATAAAGTAGACATAACACTGATACATCAATGGCAACAAAAACTCAGAACACTGCAAGTGAGCACTTTAACAAGCTGCAATTAACACAGCTATATATGGTGTCCAAATGTCAAAGTTAAGTCTCATTCCTACTGCTATCCAGGCCAGTTTTCCATTATGTCACTGAGAAGGAGATGGAGAATAAGCTATTGTTTCAGTCTAACAGTGGCGCTAACAGGCTATTGCTAAATCTTCTCCTTTTTCTCAGCTCATTCCTGCTTGGTCTCTAGAGGCAAGTGTTTAGACTCTACGTACTAAATGCCCTTTCATGATGCTCTCAGTGGTTTGTGTCAGGTCGCTCTGTCCTAATGCACTAAAATGTGAGAAAATGCACATGTAGCAGTGCTTTGGAAGCCAGAAATATGGGTTTTTATCTAGTAGGTATAAATCTTAATTTAGAGTCTAAATAATACTCTGGATAATCATTAAAAACAATACTAATAGTGTCAGGAAAGGATTTATTACCCATGGATCCCTCATAGTTCTCAGATTCTGTGCTTAGGAAGCTGTTAACCTTCTTTACCGCAGCCATCTGGACCTCCAGGTCTGCCAGATTCCTCACCACCCAGTTCAGGTAGTTTGTCACCTTAACACAAAGCATGTTGAGGACTTTTAAGTGCTTTTAAGTGCTTTTAAATAACAGATGACCACTAAAAATTCAATAAAGCTGTTTAAATGGATAACTCACAGTGAGAGCATATGTTAAACCAAGTCCAACCAGTCCAGACTGAGATGTGGACCAGATCGCTGCCACTGCTGCAGTGAGGACAATCACAGCACCCAGATAATCCTGGAGGAAAATACAAATGTTATTATATAGGGATTTTAAGATACCAAAGTTTTACTAGTTGATAATAATACCATTAATTAAATGCTATAATCCTCTGTACCAATTTTGATACTAAAATACCATTGTACATGTTTCTTTTTTTTAAGTTAATTATTAATATAAATATTAATGAATTAAATGTAAAAAAGTATCTCTTCTACATCTCATGAGAAAACTTAACTATTTTAGTGCTTTAAGGCAGTGTTTTCGTATGATTTTTTCCAATGCAATCGTATAAAAATTATTTTTAGAGAAAAAAACAAAGCTCCACCCCTAACCTAACCCTCAGTGGGGCGTAAGCATATTGCACAAAAACGTACAAATTGGATCGTATGAATTCATATGAATTAGCCAGTAATATGCCAAAATGTAAAATAGTTATGAGATTGTGTTGGTGTTTCTACATTAAACAAACTTTCATGATGCTCTCAGTGGTTTGTGTCTATTTTAGGAAGTGGCATTTTAGTACTTGTAGGATGTGTTTGTATGATGTGGTTCGTACAAAAACATACAATTTAGGTTTAGATCCAACCCTAAACCTAATCTTCAGTGGGGTGTAAGCATATTGTACAAAAACGAACGTATTGTACAAATTCATATGAAAAAGTGAAAACTACTTTTCTTAGTGATATTTAGTGCCTGTTTATCAGGAAGTGACGATTTTGTACTCTAGTTTTGACTAGTTTGATGGAAACGGTGCTTATTTGCAAATGTTTTATTCCAATTTTGCGCATAAGTTAAATTCGCAACTTTGGATGGAAAACCAGCAAGTGAATGTTATTTATTCAATTAAATAATTATGATAAATTAATCAGCAAGACTGTAATTTTAAACATTACACATACTACATTCTTTATATTAACGTTGTGTTTGAAAGTCAATTGGAGATGGTTTCTTCAACCTATACTACAGTAAAATCTCAACTTTACTCACAGTTCTGACCTCCAGCCACCGGTTGGCAGCAGAGAGAAACAGGTAGGCCGTGTTGTTGGTGTCAGTTAGCTCCAACATCCGCTGTTTAAAGCGAGCCTCGTGCCTGGAAACAGAGACCTTTTACTTTGTGTCAAAACCATTTAGAATGTAATACAGATCCATGACTGACTAGAGCTAACACAGCTGTGATGAATAAGAGCGTTCAATTCATTCTCGTAAACACTCTGGAGACTTAACAGAGGAGATGAAAGCTTAATCTCTTAATGTTTATTGTTGGATTACTTTTAAGTCAAGGATGCGTGAATAAGCACAATGTGTTTATAAGAAATGGCCTGGAGCCACTGAGACTGCATTACTTCTGCATGGCTGATATTGTACACAATTGACTTTGCATCATAAAGATGCATTTAATTCTGTTTTCACTCATATGCAACAACTTAGTTCTGCATCCAGTCTAGAAGAACACAGAGAGAGAAAGTGTGGTTTATTCAAACAACCACGTGCTTTCGGAAAACCCTCAGTTCACTGACCTGAATGCTCGAATGGTGGTGAGACCCTCTGCAGTCTCAGAGAAATGACAGAGAAGAGGCAGCTGAGTGGAGTCATCGAGATCTTGCATATCTCTGTTGGAGAAAAAGAACAGCAACAGACAATAGAGCTTAGTCTGGTTCTGGAAGTAAAAATGTCATTCTTATAATCACAGCTGACTTTAAAGGATTTGATGCTGACTTTAAAGGATTATTATCAGTAGTTATATAACACTATTGTCTTTTAGAACTGCTTTAGAGTAGAATCTGATTTGTCTCAATAGTTGAGTTTCCTGTTTATCTCTGAGAAAATGCTGTGACACTATCTGTATTGTTTAAAGCACTTATAGAAATAGTGACTTGACTTGAAAGACCTTTTCTTGTGGCACACTTCTGAGTGTAACAGATTATCGAAAACGACAAAAATGTGGAGTGGGGTCTTGATTCTTTTCAGCAGTTTTTAGTTGTATATTGAGATGTGGGAATTGTGCTCAAAAATGAATGCAAGCTTACAATCAACTGTAAGAAAGGTTCGGTTTAAGCAAATTATATGATTGGGGAAGTCCAGCGTACGTCAACATAGGAAAGTCTGTCATTTACACCAGAAGATCAAGTTATGATATTCTGATTAAACATTATGAAGTCAAAAAAACATGAACTTAATTCAGTCAAGTTATTTTTACATGTATAAATTAAGCTGGGCTTACTTAATGAAGTTAAGTTAATCCTATACAAAGTCCTTGAGTAGAGATAACATGTTTCCAATGAGTGAAATCCATGATTTAGGCCAAAGAGTGCATTTATCCTTCAGTGAACTACTTACTTGGAAGCAACCCGGAAGTACTTCTGAATGAAGTAGAAAGCCACAGAAAGTGGCAACAGTGCAATTAGAAAGGCAGGGGTGATGAAAGCAATGACCCCAATCGCTGAGAGACAGAGTAGAGTGGAGCGAGTGAGAGACTCTAGTGTGGGGGGAATGTGCTGTGGAGAGAGAATGAAAAAGACGCACATTAGCACATATATGCCACATTCTTCATCTCATTAATACGATAAGGTTGACTACCACAGCACTGAGGTCACATGTTTGTGTGGAAACCCAAGGCTGCTCATCTCAGTGGGCTTAAAATGAAAGAGACGTACTTGACACTTGAATCGAACAGATCTCTTTCTGTCTGTCTTTCTCTCACCTGATCGATGATGTTGGTGTCCGCTGAGAAACGGTTCAGGATTTGTCCAAGCGGGGTGACATCAAAGAATCTAACGATGGTATAAACCATTTTATAATGACGGTCCTGGTTGAATCGATATCTCATTGTCTTGACTTTCAAATAACAATAGGTTTCATTATAATGTGTAAGTACCTGATGGGAGCGTGAATGATCTTGTTGAGGAGGTTGTGATGGAGGTTTGTAGCTGCAGCCACTCCTAGAAACTCCACAGTTAAGGAAGTGATGAGACAAAGTACTATCGCTGCTCCACACAGGATAATAAAGACTGGCACATAGGAGCGATGCTGTAAAAAACCCCAAAAGCTCCATTTCAGTATAACTGTAATATATAATATGAAAGACAAGATTTCAAAGAGGAAACAGCAGTGACGTTTCACCTGAGCGATCTGTGTGTCATCATTCCATGTGTAATTGGTTGCATTGAGAAACGGATTTGCGAGAGTTTGGTTATGCGGGTTTGAGGACGTCCAAGCCGCTAGCCAATAGTCGATGGCCACCATAACCGAGTGCTTGGCCAGCTTGGACGACACCATGAGGAAGACCATGAGGAAGCCACCTGAGGAAAGGTAACGGCAGCACATCTTCCATTGGATCTTAGAACGCCGGCTGGTGGTGGTGGACATGTTGTCATCGTCATCCTCTTCCACCTCCTCCTCTATGGAATAGAAAAAAGGTGTCCAAGATGTTTTTACAAGTAAACAAAGGAAATATTGTGCTGAAATGCTGATGAACTACTACCTTCATCCTCGTCGTCAGTCTGGCTCTTCGCCTCTCTGGAATAGAACGCTCTCCTCAAAGTCTTCCTCTCCAGAGTGGTCTGACTCTCCATTTCAGTCTCCTAAAACAAAGAGTCACAAACAGTTTTTCAAATGCTTCTTCAAAACTGTTTAGTGTTCATTTTTTTTTTTTTTTTTTACATTTTTTTGTTTTAAGGCTGAAATACAATACACAACATTTGCACCGATTTGCAGTTTGGACAAGTCAATGATAGTTGCCAAAATTCATAGCCAGTCTATGGATTTTGGGCAGCTCAAGTTGACATGATGGGCACAGATATTTGTTTAGCGTCAGACTATAATTCTGTCTAGTCAAATGATACAAAACGTTTTTATTATTTGTCATGCATCTCTTTGCAACAAGGCACGTTTCTGCATGAGTTTGTAGTGTTCAGAATGACTTGAAAGTCTGGTAGTATGTGATCCACAGTCATTTAGTGTAAGATGTGCAGTTTTTCTCTGTAACCATTTACAAAGTCGGTAAGTGCATGAGGCAGAGTGTTTTAAAAACTGTATAGATGAGCTGGTTTTTAAAGCAGAAGGACCTTTTCAAGCTCCTGGTCTTGTCTGTTCATCAGGGTCTTCCAGTGCTCATAGAGTTCCACATCATGGGTCTGGATGTCCTTTAAGGTCCCCTCTCTCAGCACAGAACCGTCCTTCATGGCTATTATCTACCACACAGAGAAGGTAAGACAAAGTCTAAAGTCATTTGTTTTTGATCATTTTCAAGTAATTAATCTTTAATTAATCAAAAAATCCTTTTTCAGAGTATCATGAAGAACCAGCCTCAAAATGGTCAAGATCTTCAGTCAGCAAAGAAACTCAGTCTTTACCCAGTCAGCATGGATGAGGTACTGCAGCTTATGAGTGACCAAGACCACTGTCCGTTTGTCATCCTGAAGAAACTTCAGTATCCCCTCCTGCATCAGATGGTCACTGAGGTGGATGTCCAGGGCAGAGAACGGGTCATCCTAAAGGTAAGAAACCCCAAAACTAGGTTGACTCTACTTCAATATCTACTTATAATCAATAATACTTAAACTTTAAAAAGAAAGAAAGAAACTTGAATTTCAATAAAGTCAAACTGATCAAGACTTATCTAGACATTTAGGGACCTGTGTTAAATTAGCTTTGCTTAATGTTTGCTTCATTACACTCTTAAAAATAAAGCTTCCAAAAGGGGATTTTCACAGATGCCATGAAAGATTTTGACTTCCCCAAAGACACTTTGAGTGGTTCTTAAAAGAACCATTTTTTCTTAGTGTGAAGAACATTTAAAGAATAAACTTTTTAACTATAAAGAACCTTTTCAAACCTTTTTTTGTGCAATGGATGTTAAAGATTCCTAATGGAACCATAGTATTTAAGAGAGTAAATACAAAAGAAATTACCCTTTCAATTCATAAAACTCTTCAAACGCAGAGAGTAATTATTTCAATAGAAATGCACTTTAAATGTGCTTAAATCACTTCTCGACTGACCCGAAAAGACACCAAAACAACCCTGTTGACTTTCTAGGATGTGAGACATAACGTCACTCCAAGGAATGGAATGAGGTGAATTCATGATCCTATCCAGAAGGGTGTGTAGTTATGTACAGTAATCCAATAACAGCCCTTACACATCATTGTGTTTTCTTCTATCACTACCACAATGTACCCTGTGCTATGTGTCAGTTCAGAAATCTCCTCTGGGAAGACCTCTAAAATCAAATTAAAACTGTGGTCATTCATAATACTGGTATCTCACTTGTAGAGGGTGGAGGTAAGAAACTATCATGAAGTTATCTGTATTGGAAAAGTTGGTTCCTACCAGGAAAACAATGTTGGTGTTCTGATATAGAGCTCTGGCCACACAGATCCGTTGTCGCTGACCACCACTGAGGTTAATACCCTGCAGGATTACAACACGCAAACAGCAATTAAACACTTTTGATTCTGATGACGTAACGTAAAAGTCATGGTAGTCTCAATAACAGCTCTTTATTTGATTAGTATCACAGCAGCTGAGGTCAGAGAGCTGGTCTCAAGCCCAGACATAGTGCACAGTCCTGTCTTACCCGTTCTCCAATTTCAGTCTGGTCTCCAAAAGGAAGTAGGTCGATATCTGGTTGAAGCGAGCAGGCATCAATCACTGCTTTGTATCTGTCAGACAGATTCAGAGTTCAAAAACATAAGAATGTTTCCTCAAAGACATAAGGTTAGAAAGCTTGAACATGAGCTCTCGAGGGAGCGAAAATCAACGATGTCATGACCCAGAGTTTCCACAGCGAGTTTTCATATAGTTGAGATCTAGCTTTGAACACTGTAAAACATTCGACCCACTAAACTTGGAAACATCAGTGTAAGTGCTGACTGATTTAAAATCCAAGTGGTGTTGAAGCTACAATCCGCAATGACAAGTTCACAGCACTTTTTGGTCTTAAAGTCAATGCAATCTCCAGTCACAACCAATTTTATTTCCTCAATATGACATATTTCAAGTAAAAAGGGACATTCAATGAGAAAAAAAGGAATAGGCCTACATTTTATCTATTGAGAATTGATTGCACAAAAAGTATTCTCGTAGCTTCGCAAAACTGAAGTTGAGCCACTAATGTCACATGGACTGTTTTACTGATATCCTTGCTACATTTCTTGGAATGGGAACATTGCAGTTACGTTGCTGTGTATGCAGGGTCAGAGAGCTCTCAAATTTCATCAAAAATATCTTAATTTGTGTTCTGAAGATGACCGAAGGTCTTACTGGTTTGGAATGACATGAGGGTGAGTAATTAATGACAGAATTTAAATTTTTATGTGAACTAAACTTTTAAGGAATTATGCCTTAAGATAGTAAATAGGATCAGTTTTGACTTTAAAAAAATGAAGAGTTGACAGATGATGGAAATTTGTGACAAATTAAATAGATAAACAAATATGTTCTAAAATAATAGCATTTTCTAAAGTGAAGTTAGAGATCTTTTTAACCTCACCTCTGTTTATTGAAAGGACTTCCAAACGTGATGTTTTCCTCTACAGTGGCGTTCAGCAGCCACGATTTCTGCGCTGCATAGGCCACAGAGTACCTGTTTTTACTGAGCCATGACAGGATGAGAAACAGAGAAAGAAGGAAACAATTTGACAACCTGGAAATGTGGAAAAACACACTTGCCATCACAGCAAACACTTATGGTTCTGATATGAAATGAAGGGAAAAAAACCTGGTTAATGATTAGATTAAAGCTACAGATAAAAGAAATGCAGGGAGCCCATCACTGTGAGAGCTGATGTGTGTCTTTACGACATTTTCTCCTGCCCTTTCATGTAAGCAAGCCATTTCTAGGTTAAATTCTGCAAAAATGTGACTCTCTTATTGTTGGCCCAATCAATGGCACGAGTTCCCAAACCTCTTTGGTGACATTCATTTTTTTGCAATTACACTCGACAACCACTAGAAGCGCTGAAATCGCATACAGATTTAATGGCTACAAAACCAAAAATAAACCTCATGATATTGAGAACGGCCTCCTCTTGTTAGACAAAACAGATCTGTTTTGCTTTCCATTGGAGGGATCTGGCTGTAACTAAACCAAATATTGTTCGAAATCAATATCTGTACAAGAAAACCCCAGTGTGTCCAAGAGAGGTGAAGACTCCCGGCATTTTCACACACTTTGCACTGCACATCTCACAAAAACTAACAACAACACCCATTATATCGAAGCCAGATAAATGTAAAGGGATAAATGTATAGGTAAATGAATGCATGTGGAGGTGATGGCACATCTGCTGAAAGGGTTTGCAAACGTGTACCTCCGTTCTTCGTGAGACAGGCCTGTATCGTGCTCGCTGCAAGTCAGGTACATTAGAAGACATTTTAGCCCAGAACAGCACAGTAATATATCTTAACGCTTCAAGTTAGCTGTTAGAAAGTGAATAACCTTGCTGGAACCATTATAGGCAATCTACATTTAAATTTGACAAGCTAAAATCCATTTTTGGCCATTCGCTACGTTACATCATTTCCTCAGTGTTGGTTTAGAGAGGTCACTGTGTGGCTGTGTAGCATGTAAGCATGTGAAGACCCCCGGTGAAATACCTTATGCTCCCATCGAAGAGTATCTCATAATCAGGCAGCCTGATTGAGCACACCATTCATGAAGAAGACACAGAAACACACACACACACACGTGACTAGAGTTATTGAGTGCATCAGGATGCGTGCCGTTCTGTAAGAACACTGACATACTCTCCTCATGAGGTGAAGAGTGATAATTTGAGATATAACTGTGCTCCAGAAAATAGTTTAGTAATGTATAAGCATTATATTTTAGTTAGAGAGTAGTGTCATTGTCGTTAGAGAACTTGAAACTGGAAAACGCAGACCAACATTCATTGCACTGTTCGCAAAGACAGTAATGCCTGAACTGAGACTGAATTTGTATCAAAACACAATTTTAAATATTACAAAAAATATTACAAATTTGTAAATATTACAAATTTTAATTAAATTTACTAAAATTAGTTTTCCTTTAATGAAAGCAAATATGAACTAATTACAGTTGCCCCGCAAAGTATTTGGACAGTCAGTGGTTTCTGTCAATACAATGAAAGTCAATGGGGACCAAAGCTACACTGGGCCCACTTTCATTGTACTGTATGTACAACATTTTTTAAAATACAATGAAAAAATTTGGTAGAGGATTTAGTTTGAAAAATTTTCGCTTAGAAACTGCTAATAAATTTCACAAATAATTAGAAAAAAGTGAAATTTTAAAGTAGAAAGTCTAAAGTTCTCTTTAAGGCACATTTATAAATGTATGAATGCAATTGCATTAGATAATAAAATATTAAAGAAAACCACATTTATGTTAAAGTAAATCAGCACAAATATTTTTTTTTTTTTTTTGAGGACAGAACAAGGGCAACAAACTAAGTATTTAAACAACTAAGATATTTCCTCTGCTATTTCTGCTGTAATTATGACTATGCCTATGGTTTTCAAACTTTTTATTAATAGAAACCAAGTGTTTATATGTAATATAAAAATTAATTAGCCGAAGGTCCAAGATTCTGATTCTGTATTTTCTTCAATAAAAACAATAGTTCTTAAGACAGTGGAAAAAAAGTGATTTAACCTTACATCCTGATTTTTTTTTTTTTTTTTTTTTTTTTTGTGCTTCAGCATTTTAATTAAAAACTAGATTTTTAAAAAATCTAATAAACTGAAGTCATCATCAGCCTCTTGATTGAAAACCACTTCATTAGCACCATCTATTTTATCCAACAAAATAACATTTGGACCAAAAAAAGGCTCAAAATTTGTCAGTTCTGAAAAAAGACAACAAATGACAAATCATTTAGACGGTTTAGTATTCAGTTATCTAATGCAATTAACATTTTTAAATGTGACTCAAATAAATACTATTTTGGAGCCACTGTATATACATTTTAAGGACTTGGTCTTTCCATAATCGATGGATTATAGAAACAGTGTAGATCTGCTTGGCTTTGCTTCAAAATGCTAATCAGAGACCATCTCCAGCAGGGAGATGGAGAGATTCACAGAAAGAAAAGCATTTCCCTTGTGTGCTGATAACACAGACGACAGAATGACGTGTGGGAGAAAAAGACAGAAGAAATCAGAGAGCAGTGTAAAGAGTAATGAATGGAGTAAGACACACACATACACACGCACACACATACACATCTGTGTATGCACACAGTGGTACATACATCATAATAATAGCGGATGCATTGGACAGTGGGCTATTTATGTGCATGTGTGTTTGTGCAGATGAAGACTTTGATTAGCATCTGATGGATCTGGCGTGCAGATGTACTCCCCTGTTTTCTGCTACATTAACGCAAACATTCAACTTCTTTAGGGATCGAGAGACAACAGGGGGAGTTAGGTCTGGACCCTTTGAGTTTTAATACAAATCACAAGCTCCATAAATGTTCATAAACATCACAATATTTTTGACAGTAACTATGGAAATGTGTAAATTCTCACTTGCTCCAGTAGACTTTTCCACTGATTGTCTGCATCTCCCCCAGCATGGCCAATAACAGGGAGGATTTCCCACAACCCACCTGGCCCACAATCATGGTCAGCTGACCTGAAGAGGGAAACAAGGTGAAGGTTAATCACAGTTTTATATGAACAGGTTTCGCCACTACGGACAGGTTTTATTGATGTTCAATATCAGCGGTAGATTGCCCATCTGTTTAGTTGGCAACAGCTAGTTAGTACTCAGCTCACTAGTTTAATGAGGCTGTCCAACCACTACACCAGAACAGTAAACCTGAGCCAACACAATAACTATTAAGAATTCATATTTTCAGCTTTTTGATTTATTTTTATTTGATTTTTCTTTTTAATATCAACTTGCTGATAAAAATTAACCATTTATATTACATTTTGATCTTCATTTATGATCCCCTTCATGTATTGTAGATGAATAAGAAAGTGATAATATATATATATATATATATATATATATATATATATATATATATATATATATATATATATTATAACTAAGTATTACTGACAAATAAATAAATCTAAAATTAATTATTTATTGTAAACAAACAAACTAGAATCCTTGGTATATGTTATTTTATTTAGTAGTTATTATAGTTACAGGTTCGTTATAATAAACAATTCATTAAAGAAATACATAAATAAACAATTAACAAGGACTCTTGGCATCTAAGAGAATTTATGTATTAATTTACTATATTTATATATTTATTATAATTAAATAAATAGCAAGCAGTCTTCATCTATGGGTATTTATTATATATTATAGTAACATTATTATTATTATTATATAAAATTAAAATTATAAAATTATGTTATAAATAATAATAATAATAATATTTTTTTTATAATTTATAATAAATACATAAATGCATAACAAACACTGGTGTATAAGAGTATTTATGTATGTATGTATGCATGTGTGTGTATTTAGTTATTATATTTATTTATTTATTTATTTATTATAAATAAATAACAAGCACTCTTGATATCTAAAAGATTTATTTATTATATTTAATTATTTTAAAAATTAAATAAATAAGAAGTCATTGATTGTCTGAGAGAAAATTAGTAGTAAGCAGCAGTGTGTACCTGTAGGGATTCGGATGTTGATGTCCGTCAGCGTCGACAAATTGCTTCCCCATGTGAAGAAGCCATCATTCACCTGAATGACACATTCACCAATACAAACCAAAACCATAGGGTTTAGAATGATGGAAACAAACCAGCACAGAGCAGAATGCACGTGATATGATCACTTTTCATCTTTGCTCGTACAAGCTGCTTCTGTCACGCTTATATCTTCCGGATGCGTTCTGAATCCTATTTTCTAAATGTTTATTTACAATAATGATAATACTCCCATCCATCAGAGCAGTACAGTAGGCCAGAACAGAATACTGGGAAAAGGGAGAACACTGAACAATCAAAAACATCTGTGAGAACAAGAGAGTAGGGAAAGAGAGGGTAAAATGGGAGTAATGGTTGAGAATGACTGAAGTGAAGGAGTGTAAATGTCAGAGTAGATTAGGCCATATTCATAACAAAGTGAGCGGATGTCACTGTGGGAGAGTCCATGAGGACGTGTGTGTTTGTGTTCAGCCACTAAACTCATTAGATAAGAGACGTTTGTTTTCCAGAACCAGTTGCATTTAAAAAAAATAAAAATGATTATATAAATTATATTCTTCCCTCATAATATAATATGCAATATATGCATCAGAACAACTGTTTAGACTTTTAGTTGTCATAACAGACACCATGCATAAACATCAACAATCAACTTTCAAATGTGATTATTTTTAATTTAATTTTATTTTGTTTTAAGTGCAGTTACTAAGATGAGGTTAGTGAACACTATAAGAATTCTTTTTCCAGTCCATTCTCTGTCCATTCTTTGTCTGGTCCCACTTTATATTAGGTGGCCTGAACTACTATGTACATAGATCAAAAAAATAAGTACAATGTACTTACTGTGTTCATAATTTATTGCAAAACACTTTTGCTGTTACTGAGGTGGGATACAGGTAAGGTTAGGGACAGGGTTGGAGGTATGGGTAGGTTTAAAGGTGGGTTAGGTGTAAGGGATGGGTCAACAGTGTAATTATAAATATAATTACAGAAATTAATTACAGATGTAATTACATGCAAGTATTTTAAAGATATAAGTACAATGTGAAAACGTGTATGTACACAGTAAGTACACTGATTAATTTAAATGTAAGTACATAGTAGTTAAGGCCACAATATAAAGTGGGACCCTTTTTTTAAGTTAGAAAAAGAATCATTAATGGAATCATTGAGGAATGTGAATCATTAAGCTGAATCAGTATCATTTTAAAATTATTTACAATTCCCACCCCTAGTCTAGAGGGATGGCGAAGGAAGTGGACCCTCGGGGGACCGAGAGACAGAGACGAAACCAAAAAAATAAACACATAAATTAATGTCCTTCTGATTTTTAGTCCCAGTTTTTCTTCTCGTGAGAATCCCAAACTGCACTCGGAGGGAAGCTGAACCCAAACCACCATGTCTGAGAAACTATCACAAACCCCATATGGCGAGTTTTAAAAAAGCTAAGAAAGGAATGAACATGCTCAAAAAAAAAAAAAAAAAAAAAAAACTAAAAAAAAACATCTGTATATGTGTTAAGAAATAGACTTTGAACACTTCCTCCAGCACAGTAGAAGTAAAACAACCTATTAGCCGTGACTTAAAGGTTACTGGCATCTGGATGAGAATATGCAGATCCTGAGTTGTCTTAATGAACTTTAGCACATGCTCTGTGAGCGAGAAACCCCTGAGAATCAGTGTCTCTGCTGTCTGACCTGTACAGCGACATCTTCGGTCTCTGTGGGCCGCAGCTGCCTGCGCATGGGCTGCTCGTAGTTATCCATACGATAACGGCCCTTCCTGTTGATAGCCTTCGTCTAAAATGATAAAGACAAAAAGAGAGATTAAGAGACAATGAAAAGAAATAAATCTAAATGTAAAATCTAAAAATGCTGTTTTTGATCGTCCTTTTAGGAGTCCAGATCACTACAAACTGTCACTGTGTGGAAAAGATTCTTCAAATTTTTGTGAAATGCCATATCATTTTGAATCAAAAGGGGCAGTTTGAGGATAAACATGATTAAAAAAGACAGTTTCATGTTTTATCTTTAATAAAACAAGGTATCAACTTTGAAATTGTCAATTTTATTGTAAAATTAATGTGGTGTGACAGATTACCTGTCTCACTATAATAAACCATATCACTAAAATTGTAAATATTTTGTTTTATATATTTGCACTGTGATATAAACAATTATATAAATAATAATTATATATTTACATTCTTTTTACATTTAATATATGTATAACATTTAAAAATTTAATATTTAATGTGGTGGGACATTGCCAGAAATGTATATATCTATAATAAAAATCACTAAAATTGTAAATATATGCACTGAAATGTAAATAATTAATTATTAATAATTATATTTTTATATTTCCTTTTTATAATATTTCATATTTGTATAATATTTCCTAATGTAATATGTGGTGTGGTACATTGGCAGAAACTATAATAAAGCATATTTCTAAAATTTCAAATATATTTTCAAATATATGCACTGTAATATAAATTAATTTAATAAATTAATTAATATATTTTCTTTTTTAGAGTATTTAATAATATTTGTACTTAACTTATTATTCATGTCTTACATATAAACTTGAATAATTCTCTTAATTCTGTCCAGAAAAAAAATAATAAAAAATCCTGAAAATTGCTTGGAATCTTTTCCAATTTCTTCAAAACTAAGATTTTATCACAGCCGCCATTTAAATTATTATATCTTGAGGATGGGTTGGAGTAGAAATGTAATAAATAAATAATAAGAAAGCATAAAACTCAGAATGTGTTTTCTATGTCAAAACGACTCAAAAAGATGGAGCACATGGAGCTCACATTTCTACATCTGTGTTCCAGTGAAAAAAACAACAGCCATGGGTTTTTAAAAACATAATGACAGAATTTTGGATCAGCAAACATCACATGACACTCAAAAGCTGCTGTCAGGTCCTAAAACAAGGAACATGAGTTCCCGCTTGCATCTAGCCAAGCGATTTTCCCAGCTTAACACTATTTCTTCTCCTGGAACCCCCTTCTTCCTGTCACAGTATACATTTCCATCCTTAACCTCACTCTCTCGTTCCCTCCCTTTCCTCACCCTTTGCTCCAGCTCTGCTCCTTTCTGGGGATGTGTAGTTCTAGTCCTGTCATATATTTGTCCCTCTGTCAGAGAACAGCTGAAGGCCCCTGCATGACCAGAGAGAGGAGCTTCTCTTTAACACGTTTATGAGATCTCAGCTATGCTGGCTCAGGAATGACAAGCTCCCGTTTCTGCCCCCTAAACGTGGGATAGTTGTCTCAAGAGACATGACCGTATGGAGTCTCATGTTTGCTGTTATTGGAGGTCATGTAGAGTGTTATAACGTCAAGTTTATCTCAATTTGAATCCCTGAGACACTTCACAGACACAAATACAAGAGTTTTGAAAATATTTAATGCCACAATCGACTTGAGTTGCTAAATATAACTGTTTAAATTATGTAATTAAATATCAAAAACGTTAATAAATTGTCTGGCTTGTTGAGAATTGTACTATTACTTTTTTGATTTTAACACAGCAGAAAATAAAACGTGTGGAAAAAAGTCTCACAAAAACAGTTAGCAACCTGCTAAAAAACACTAAAAACCCTTCTATAGTTTTGCATGGGCATGCAGCCCTTATATTTTCATTAAAAAATGTAAAAATGTGTATATGAAATAAATGGCCACTTATTTAATATGTTCTCAGTGTTTGTTTGTTTTTTTTTTTAACTGAATTTCCAGTGAGATAATATATAAACTTTAATTTGTTAATAATATTAATTTGTTTCTCTTGTTCAGTTACAAGGCAAGAAAAGTCCCAGTTAATCAACATATAATATTTCTCCCCTAAAACTGATCCAAGAACATTCCATCCATTTTTAAACTTCATAAAAATCTGCTCTGATGCCAAATATATTACAGACTGCTTTTCAAAAAACAAAAAAGAATATAAAAATGAGATCACATGGTATCTCAACTAGTTTAGGTATCCCACATAACCCAAATTGATTATATTAGCAGCAGTTCCTCTGAAAACAGCTCTGCTGAACATTAAGGTTTGGAATAGTATTGAGAATTGTCTTAAGGTGCAGTCACATGGCGAAATTTTGAAGGCATAATAGGTCCATTGCCAATATTGTAGAAATAACGCAAGCTGCTTTCTGTTGGTCAACACAGCGAATTCGCGTAACCAACTTGAACCTGTTACGAAATCTGCGTGGAAACCTTTTGCCCATACGCAAAATTCCCAAGTATGTCGATTCCTGTTGAAATGACTGGATTTTGCTCACGAAAATTCACCAAGCGACTGTAAATGTGACCACACATTTAAGGTGCAAATTCGTGTGTGAGCACTCACATCCCCATGGTATTTGTATTTCTTGCCGACCTCTAGAAACGTGGACATTTCTCCGTTTCTCCAGCTGTCGTCTCCAATCTCATCACTTTGCAGGAACTCGCTGAGCTTCTGTACACTGTGGACATCAACCAGATGATCAGATCCTCCCAGGAAAGCCAATATTATGAAGTAATGTTGGATCTGATTACTTGTTTGGTTAAGCGACATACCTGACAAGGGCCTTGACGGCAAACCTAACCACTGTGGATAACAGGAAGAGTGGAGTGACCAGGATGTGGAATAGAGCCAAAGAGGCAAACGCCTTGGCTGGACTGAGCCTGACCTCTTCAATATAGGCATGTGTGACAAAGGTCTACAAGAACAAGAAGAGTACCGTGGTCTACATGGTGGATAAAATACAGCTAATTAAAGCTCTCATGATGCATCTCTTACCGCCAACACTGCAGCAATGGGGATGGCGGCATTCATAAATACTGTGGAGATAAAAAGAGCCAGCAGTTATTTTCAAAAAGATGCAAAAACGTAACAAACTATTAGCTATTAGAACCAAATAGCCCTGATTCCAAAAGTTTAGCAAACAAGAATATATACTGAGGGTGGAGCAATTGTAAGGTGAGAGGTTTATGTATGTGGGCGTGACATATGATGGAGGGAGGAGCCTCTCATACTGGACATTGAAGTGTAGAGAGCAAAAGTCTTGAGACTGGTCAGCTCTTTTCCTCTGGTTTCTTCTACACGGTCACAGAAGATGTTCTCCCATGCATAGAGCTTCAGCAGCTTTATTCCTTTTAGGATCTCTGTAGTCTTTTTAAGACGGTCTGTTGAGTAGTCCTAAGAAAATATTTAGAAGTCACAAACATGAACTTGGTGGTGTGTTGACAGCATCCACATGCACATGCACAAAGGTGTACGTAAAGCTCACCAGCGTGCTCTTCTGTGTGTCTGCCAACTTGGTAGCGATGAGGTACTGAACCGGGGCCAGCAGCAAAATGACGCCGGCCCCTATCAACGCGCTGTTACCCAACAAATAATACAGCAGGATCACTCCCATAATAATCTATGAACAGAAGTAAGTTATGTTTTGCTTAGGGACACAAATGATTTAGTGTTTTCACAAATGCAGGAGTGTTTTTGCTATGATATACCTGAACTGGCATGGCCCACAGGTTGGGGCATAAGAAGAGAAACCACATGAGCTGATTGGTTTCTATGGCAACGAGATTGTTGATCTGGCCGAGGGTCATCTCTCCCATGGACATGTTTGAAGTGGAGAGACGCAGAATTTTATTGTAGATCATTGCCTAGGGGACGAGATCCAACACATGAATAACAAAAAAACTTAAATGCTAACTTTGATTTTAGGTCTTGTATACAGCAGAAATAATAATAATACAGTGTACAGTGTAATAATACAGAGATAATAACAGAACACAGACCCAAACAGAACAAAGCATAACTGAACTGCACAGAATTGAATAGAACTGAGTAGAAAGAATAACACAAACCAAATAGAATGGGACAAAAGAGTTAAAAAAGAACAGGAGAAAGAATAGAATAGAATAGAATAGAATAGAATAGAATAGAACAGAATAGAATAGAATAAGACAAAGCAGATAGTAACAGAACAGACCCAAATAAAATAGATTAACATAAAAACATAATAACAAGAATAATGGGACAAAGTACAGTACTATAGAATCAAACAGGACAAAACAGAATAGAATAGAATAGAAATAATAAAACAGAATATGGGACAAAGTAGAGTTGAAAAGAATAATGGGACAAAGTACAATTGTATTTAATCAAACAGGACAAAGCAGAATAGAATAGAATAGAATAGAATAGAATAGAATAGAATAGAGCAACATCACTTTCCTACTAAGGTAAGAATTTGTCTAATATAATATTTTGTATTATACAATACAACTTGAAGTGTGTAGTGCAGACTGATGAAATATAAATTTTTCTGAATCACATTCATGTTTCACATTCATGTTTGACTTCCAGTAAACTCTCTGAAACTTACAAGCAGCGCCCCGCGCAGGTTAATGCCGGTTTCTATTGTGACGTAGTAGGAGGCCTGCAGGAATGTTCGCTGCAGCACGAGTGCCAGGAACAGCAGAACCGCCAGAACAGACGTATTCTGCAGCAGCTCAGTGGAAAACATGAAGTACACCCCGAAAATCATGTTTGCTGTCTGACAGGACATAAACAGAGTATGAACACACATAAAAACACTTCGGCATTTCAGCCCTCTCTGATGTCATACACAAGCATACACACCCAATAAAAATAAAAAGAAGGAGCCACTTAAACAGAGTGTTGCTGGCAGCAATGTGTGTGTGAGAGGGAGTGCGATTTGAGTGGGGAATTTTCCATGTCACAGATACAGTATGTACGTCTGTTCTGGCTTCATTTTGTCACACACATTTATACAGTGACCCCAAAATGTATCTGAATTGAAGCCACACTTAAAAATGCTAAATTATTTTAATTATAATACACTATAAAATAAATAACACACACACTGTCGTTCAAAGGTTTGGGATTGGAATTATTATTAGTTTTTTTTTTTTAGTTTTTTAAAGTTTTTTTTTGTTTGTTTTCTTATGCTCAACAGGGCTGTATTTATTTGATTAAAAATACAGTAAAATACTGTAATATTGTGAAATATAATTACAATTTAAAATAACTGTTTTCTATTTTAATATATTTTATTATGTAATTTATTCCTGTGATGACAAAGCTGAATTTTCAGCAGCTGTTACCCCAGTCTCCAGTCCCCCAAGTTCACAATAATGGAATTTATTTTAATAGACATTATTTTTGTAACAATGTAAAATTAATGCATCCTCGCTAAACAAGTATTATTATTATTTTTTAAAGTAATACTTATTGTTCAAAATTAAAACAAAAGGTATTTGCTAACACTTGGTTGCAGACATGTGCTCATAGACACTATGACAAGATAAATGCAATGACATCATTCATTCAATCAGCTGAAATTTTATCACATCCTGAGTTTTCCACACTGAATCCATCCTTATCTAAACCTCACGAGTGTTTAGCATGGTCATCTGAGCAGGGAAAACACTGTGTGAAATAATAATTGCTGTCATCTTGAGGCAATGACATACAGTCCTGTCATTAAATAGAATTGACGCCTCTGTGACATCACACAGGAAGTGATAAATAGCAAGGCAAAACAACAGATATCAGACAGTACATCATTCTCTACAACATACTGTCACGTTGCACCCAGGAAAATTAAATATAGTGTAATTAGTAGCATAACCAGCAGACCAATATCTGCAGCAAATCATTTAATTGACAGTTATTTCAACATCCTAATCAACATCCTAAATTATTTAACAAGGCATATTATGAATGGGTTCCAAAGTAAATGAGATAATATCAAAGTGCTGTGAGACAGTGACTGGATTGTGATATATATCCATTACATAAGTTGTGTTGTTTCCTTTATTTCCCTGTTTTGCCATTTCTCTGGTATGTGTTTGGGATTGACAGTTGTTTGTATTCTTGAATTGTCCTATTCAATTGAACGAATAACCAAAATCATGCCTGCCAATCTTGTTTTCCAGTACAAATACCTAAACATTCGTAAATCAAGATGCATATACAGTACTTGAAGGCAAAATTACTTAAGATAATAATTCTTGGTTTTTTTTTTCTTTCTTAAAACAGGACAAAATATTAAGCAAAAACTCACTTTTTTAAAAAAAATGCTAGACTTGTGCCAGCGCAAGCCATCATTTGGCGTTAAAATAGTACTGTCAGGATTTACTAAAGACGCGGAGTGAAGAATTAGCACTGAAAAGACATGGACAGATTTATTTTTGCGCCTGACCTTATTGAATATGCAGTTGTAGGAGTTTTACTTTCAGACGTAAAATTTATGGGAGGAGAGTATTAAAATTAATCACGCAACGGGATTTACTAATGTTTGCGCTTGTCAAATTACTGGTATTTGTGCCATTATTTAATACCCAAAAAAGCATGTCTTAAAGCAGGTGGTAATTTGCGCTGCTCTTCTTAGATTGCGCTGGTCATTATGGAAATTATCTGGCTGCATCTGTATTCTTTAATGTGCGCATTGTTAGTAAATCACCAGCAGAATTTTCCCCTCCCATCCGCGCTTTTATGGAATTGCGCTCTAATGCTAATTTGCCCTGTTTAGTAAATGTAGTAAATGTATCTTGAAATGTATCTTAGAATAATTACATTTTCTAACTAGAAAACAAGAATTATACTGAGTAAGAAAATCATTTTTTGCAATTTTTTCTATTCTCACAATACCACGAATAGTGTCTGTAACTATACTGACAGACTATCAAAGATGGCGACACACACAAGACAACCATATTCAACACTCTAAAATGAGATGAAACACACACCTTGTTTGTCCTGTCAATCTCTGTTGAATTATGCAGGTGTCCCACAATCCCAGAGATGCAGAGTGGTCCGGCAAAGCCCAGCAAGTCCGCCATGTACCGGAAAGTGCTGCTGAGGAGTATTGACCCCCCAAATGCCCGGTACATGGACTTCCAGATGGATGGGGATTTCTCTGGGTCCTCTGTTTTCTGCTGTCAGAATTATACAAGCAAAGAGACACTGGTTAGCTGACACTTCTCATTATTACAATATGTCATCAAATATGAAAATGTTATTCCTTTATATTATAATATTTGCTCTTAAACCTTTGATCATCTGCACATACCCTCTGTTCCTCATAGGAGTCTTTCAGACGCATATAGTTAGTCAAGGCCCTCATCGCAATTGGCAGTTTGCCAATCTTCTTCAGCTCAATGGGTCTCTTGTGGGCTCCAATGATGAGCGGGTTCATCCACCAATATGTTGCCTTGGAGAGGAGGTTGACGAAGGGCTGGAGGAATCGCACTCCCAAGTCCTGCAAGTCTTCTGGGGGCTTCACCCTCTGGGGGTTCGCAAAGAACACGTACTTCTGCAGGTAAGAGAAAAATGAAAGATACAGGTCATATGGTTTGTTAGTAGAATGTAATTACCCTACTGAACAGACTAGCACGATGTATTTTGAATGCTGGATTTTTTGTGTTACTACTTAAACAGCCTGACTACCTTGGTCAACCAGAAAGAATGCTGGGCAAACAGTTTTGATGGTGAAAATCATGGCTGTATGTTTATCAGCTAATCCAGCATCAAAACCAGCACAAACCAAAATGAACCAGAATAGAAATCCCTGCCAGTTCAAGCTGTTTTTTCTGCAGGTTAGTGACTTGTTAGTATAAAACTGTCTACAATTAATGGATAAAATAAAATAAAATAAATATTACATTAGTGGTTCAAATTAGAGGCATATAGAAAAATAGTAAAATAAAATATAATGTTACAATATAAAAAAAAAAAAACTTTTGCCACATGACCCTAGATCAACTCACCCTGACTCTGATAACGTTGATCTCGACAGCCATGAGCAGGCCATACAGCACCACTAGCAAAGCTGTGATACAGAAACGGAGATATTGCACCCCCAAGCTCGCCTCTGCAAACTTCCATAACTTTATCATCTTGGTGATGAAAGCCAGAATCCAATAAATAAATAAGGCTGTGAAAGAGTATTTCTGAGTTTAGTTCTCTTTCTCATACAGAATGCCAAGGACAGAAACTAACTAAAATATGAATCAACCATTACATGTTGCCAAGCAACACCCAGACTGAAAGTGTTTTATTTAAATTAGAGGACCGATACTAACTGTTATATAATGTAGGAGATGAAACAGCAACACTCAAAGTACATTTTATTATTAACAGCCAGCATCACATTTGCATAATGAAATGGACATTGACTTACCCAGCAGCAGTTTGGGGAAATTGGCGGTTTCTATATTGTGATAATATACGACTGATGTTGTGGCTGCTATGAAGCCCATCAGTGCTGGCATGAAGAGGTGCAAGTGATTGGACTTCATCTGCCTACAATGATCCATTCATACACAAAGAAATATAAATGTATAACGGCCATAAACACTCAGATATTTTGAATGTGTGTTGAAACCCACGTATTGGAGACGATTCCCTCGGCGATCTCGCACACGTGCACAAACAGCAGTGTGAAGGTGAGGATCCAGCGCAGGTTGTGGCCAGGAAAGTGCAGCCAGGTGTTATGATGGATCTGCACCTTTGAGCTCTGGCTACCCCAGCCTGGACACAAACACACATATGTGTAATTTTATTATTCCCTTGTGTGTCTAATATAATATACAGTTAACATTTACTTTGTTAATCAGCATCCTGTCCCTGCCTGTCTAGAATTTTCATTGTTTTCCTTTCTTTGGCTAATAGTGTAGTAATTCTGCTATGGGAAACATTTTTTCATAATGAGACTGAATGAGGGATGGCACTGACACCATTGTGGCGTCAGAATAAAGGATTTTTTGAGAAGAATATGAGTAAAGGCTCTTTGGGGAGCCAATACAGATAATGAATTGAGCCATTTAGTTCTGATACAGTGTCTAGGCCCTTCAGCTTTTGAAGGCATGATGTATGCCATAAACCAAACATGATGTATGCCACAAACCACTTAAAAATTGAAAATTGGCTACGTCACAGAAAGTTGAATTGGAATGACAAGAACTAGAATTTACTGAGCTTTAATCCAATGAAATTCACATATGACACAACAGGCATTCAATTTAAGTGTTCCACTTTGTAAGCTTTATGTTGTGTGCCTCCAAATAAATAAATGTATTAATTAATAATATAAGATCAATTAAGATAAAAAATAAAACAAGAATTCTCAATATATAATATAATGGATTATGAAAAATTGCTGTGAATATTTTTTTCTACTTCCTTATATTTAAATTATAATGAAGAATTATAATGATGTGCTTTTCTAGCATGGTAAATAAAATAAAATATAAAATATAATAAAATAAAAATCTATCATATCATTAAAGACATAAAATTAAAAATAAATAAATAAATAAAATAATCAATCATATCATCAAATAAAATAAAACACTAGAATTCTTAATTAAAAGGCAATCCATATTAAATTCTGAATGGGACACAACCCTGTAACCAACTGCAGAACGTGATTGGTTGTTTAAGAGGGAAAAAAGACAAGGACATTCATACCAATGAACAGGATGGGGAAGGTGATGAAGAGAAGAAATACATGAGGGACGAGGTTGAGGGCGTCCACGAAGCAGCCATTGTCCAGGACTCCATTGTCCACACTGTAGGCATTACTACCTCTGTCGTTCCCACAGAAAGACAAGGCCATGTCACCTGACTGGGCTAAAGGAGCCTGGGCATGATTAAAAAATGCATGTATGTTAGATTTGAATATATAGCATTCAGTACAGATAACTATAATCTAAAAAATAATGTATTTAATGAAAAATCAAGTGTTCTTTACACTTAAACTGCCAGCTTTGAGTCCAAACTGACAGCACTGAAAGCAGTATTCCTGTAATCATTATTGACTAAGAGGTCTGGCAAAGTATTTGACTACATTGATCCTCTGCTGACAATCAGTGTAAGAGCAAGATTAACAAACCCTCTCTAGGGACACTGCCTGTACCTCTCAGCCAATTCATTTACCAGCAAAGTTTAATTTCTCATACAGGATAGCTGCATTATATAAAATCACAACAGACAATAATATTTGCTTGGGCATTACTCATGAGTAATATAATGAGTAATCCTAGATAATCCTTGCTTTAGTCACGGATATGTAGTGTGGTGTACTAGTGGTTGTAATGTTTTGTGTTGTGTGTATATATACATGAAAATTGTCCATTATTTAAAAGGAAATTTTTTAATGATTTTGGTGATTCAACATTGGCTAATGAGTGATGACGTCGACATAATTGGTGATTTGAAAAGTTGGTGGAGGGATTGAATTGCTTTGCACACTGAGGAAGGCTCTGAGCCAATACGTTTGTGTCTTTTCCCTATCAATGATGAATGTAAAATAAAAACGAAAAAAGAAGACTGTTCTCGTGAGTGCGGATCACAGTTTCTTATAATAAGTAACTTAAAAGATCGACGCACCAAAATAAAAAGATCAAATAACGGAAGAGCGTGGTGCAAACAACGTTGTTGAACTGTATTATGGTTATACCCATGGATATTTTAGTATAACTGTTATTATATTAATAGTTTGAATTACCTTCTATTTTTATATTTTCTGGTTTCATTTTAATTTTAGTTAAAGTTTTAGAAATTTGTATCAGTTTTTTTCAAAATGTGTCTATATAGTTATTTCATTTATTTCGTTAATTTTTATTTCAGTTTTAATTTTAGTTATTTTAGTACATCAAGATAAACTAAATGAAAATGAGAGATTGTGCTTTAGCAAGCTGAAATAAAATAAGTTTTTATATATTTTTATTGCATTTCAAGTAACAAAAATTGATTGATAGTTTTAGTTTTAGTTAACTATAATAACTCTGGTCATATCATAATAATATCACATATAATAATTACTATATTGGCAGAAAAAAGTTTTGCATTTACATTTTGCAAAAACTTGCGCAAACCTGTGAAAAGTAAAGTTTTTAGTTAGAAATGCTAATATTATTAGCATATAAGGCTGTGAAAACCTATTAAATATTGATTAATTTATTCTGCAACCAAAGTGTCCGATAAAAAGGACTACCAGTAAAGTAAATAGTGTTTGGCTGGTCACATGATCACAACATGTCAGCCATCATGAGGCGATCCTCCATGTGAAACAAAACAGCTTATATTAGGCTACTGATATGACTGGAGTCTTCATGTCATAATTTATTAAATTTACTTAGCGCAACTTCAAGACACTGCAGGACTTAAAAATCATGGATGGTCATATTGATATTATTAACACAAAATGTGCTATAGAATCCAAAGAACAAATTGCTGCATCTTGGTTGATGTGAAATGAAGTGAATTACAAAGTAAAGCCCATGACAAATGCATTAAATAGACTACAGTACAATAGTCTCCTCATTCATACTCAATATTATTGTGTAAAACACTGCTGTTCATGATTATTATTATGATTATTATAGGATACCACCCACTCTGACAGCTATACAAATCCCTCCACATGCTCACTGACAGCCAGACGTTGTCTTTCCTCTACTTATGAGCTTTATATAGCATGAATAGTAAATAAAATGGTAAAACACACAGTGACAGTCATATATAATTATTAAATAAGAACTTACCAAAATAATTGCTCTGCTTTAGTAGCTTTTCATGCCCATTGCTGGTGTTAGAGAGAGAGTAATTCACAGGGAATATTATTTTTAGCTGCAGTGTATCAGCTGCTCATGGTCTCTCTCTCTCTCTCTCTCTCTAGCTCTTGGATTGTATTTCCAAACTTGAACAGGAATGCTGGCATGAATGTACGGACCCTGCTGAGAAAATAGAGATCGACTATGACAATGTGGCTGCGTCTCAAAATCTTGTGGGCTGCCTGCTTACACAGCATTTTTGGCCATCATGGGTGTGTGTGATGCCCAAACAAGCTGTCTAGGTAAGCAGAGAGAAATTAGGTAACACAGAGTTGAATAGGATAGCAATGTTTCAATTAGTAATTGACTAAAATGTTAAAAAAATTATGTAAATGATAAAAAAGATGTTCAAAAAATTAATTAAAATAACTAATACTTGTCCTTTTAAAATGTTCAATATGTACTTAAAATTTGTATGATTCTCTGTAGATTTCACAATGTAATTTATTTTAAATATCAGTAATGTAAATTATATTTAACAGATTTATATTCTTGTTTTTTTTTTTTGACAATTTAAAAAATATTTATTTTATTATTATTATTTTGTACCATTCTGCTTAATTTCTGCATACAATTATTCAGAAATTATTGAGTGAGTTCAACATGATGTTAATAAACAGTTTACAAGCACATCCTGTCTAAGTGCACCTTTTGCTCATCCAGTTTCCGGCAATGCTACCATTTAACATTTCTGTTTTCCCAGCATGCACTGAGGCATAAACGATTATTTTTACTAGTTTGCCAGTTTGATTTACATTTTTGTTCTTAATTTTGTCATCATGTTTTGTAGATTATTGTCTTGTGGATGTCAAGATGTGTTTATTGCTCTATTAAAATAATTTGTTAGTTGATTGTTACCCTTGTCATGTGTGGCACTTCTAACTGTCTGATTTATTTATTATTATTATTATTATTATTATTATTATTATTATTATTTTGCTATAGAAGAGTATTTGTGTTTAAACGTGCATTTTACTCTCAATTTAAATTATTTTAAAAAGACAGAGATACATAATAACGAACAGTCAAAACATAAACAATATGAGCTATTACCATATACTGTAACTCTTTAAGATTATAGGCTACATCTTAATATTTCTAGAGTCACTTAATCTAAAGGTATTTGTTACAATTGCAAAATTGTTCTTGTTGAAATGACTCGATTTTAAGGCGCTTACTTGATGTTATAAACATAGTTGCATTTAATTTTACTTATAATTTGTTATCAATGTTACTAGTAAATACTGTATTTACAGTATCTGTAATCGGTACACGAAGTCACATGGTTTTTGCTTCAATCTTACCTGACAAAGAACACAATGCAACCTCGATTTAACCTAGTTCTGATCATTTATAAGTGACATACCTCTACATGAGCACATTGAGCAATGCCATTCAGCTTATGATATTACAACCGCGCGTAAAATGTAATTAAATGCACCATAATATCAACACGTTCATAGAAGGCCATTGTAAATAAGATAAGGTAGTGAACAACATTCAGAATCAACCTCTGGGATTTGAATGAATTTATTTAAGATGTAATGCGCCAAGACTGCGGACACACTCACCTAGATGTCTCCGGTTGTAGGTTTTGTCATCGATACTTGCAGTAAATACGCTCCGACATTAGACAGTGAACGCGACGGTGCTGTATCCCCTCGCGGTGTTGAAGAAAGCGCGCATCACAGCTTCGCGTAGCGTTGCTATAGCGTCAGATATAAAGGAGGGATGCGCGAGCGCGAGCGTGGCTGCTCCTGATGTAGGTCACATCAAGAATAACTGGATCACACTGAAGATTCACAGACAGGTGCCTAATATTACTCACTAAAATAAAGAGGATTTACTGGCGGCTGGATTGCTAAAAGAAAGAGAGAATGTGGGATGTGCGGTATTACGCCGCATAAAGAATTGGAAATCATGCATAATAATTTCATTCAGCAGGGTGTGTAGATTTCGTATGTAGGCTATAGGCACAAGACCCAGAGGCAATTAAAAAATAAATAAATAAATAAATAAACAAACACTTTTACTCTTAGTTTACTGCATGTGCTTTTCTTTTCATGACCCCTACAAAATATTAACCCTGTCAGTTTATGCTGTCTCTGTCCTTCAGCCAGAAATAGTTTCATGGGAGTTGTAGTTTCTTTTTGTTCACGATTGTAGTTTTACTGAAAATTGTATATCTGTTTATCTATCTATGTCTGTCTCTCTGTCCATCTGTTCGTCTATCTATCTATCTATCTATCTATCTATCTATCTATCTATCTATCTATCTATCTATCTATCTATCTATCTATCTATCTATATCCATCTGTTCATCCATCTATCTATCTATCTATCTATCTATCTATCTATCTATCTATCTATCTATCTATCTATCTGTCTATCTATCTGTCTGTCTGTCTAAAGTTGTTTTAATCTGTTTCTTCTTTGTTTTGTAAGTTTAGCGATGCAAAATCAAAAAATTGGGGAAACCCTGGTTGGCATGTGCAAAATGTTAATGATCTTCAAAGCCACTGATTGACTGATGCTGGGACTCCATGGGAAGCAGGACTTTCGCTCCAGAGGGACAGAACTCAAAGGTCACAGATGGTTTGGAGGCTGAAGTGTGATGAGAACTGCTGCAGGGTGCATGTGTGTATGTGACTGAGGGAAGTAAGGGTGTGTGCGAGGTTGAGGAAGCACTGGGGTTGAATGGGGTTTATGGAGTGTATTTGTCTGTGTGTGAGCGTGTGTGTGCAAACAGTCACATCCCTTGTGTTTCCCTAGAGACCAGAAGGGGGCAGCCCCGACCCAGCCTCTCCCCCATTAACAACAGGAAGTAGTACAGGAAGCAGCCCATGTGTGAGCCATCAAAGGCCCTGTGGTGACACCCAGAGCCTGGGACTAGGTGCTGTGGCTGGGGACAGAGGGATGCACTTGAAGCTGAAGGATTCTAGAGGCCAGGGGGTCAAACACAACCTCTTTGAGAAAGTTTCAGTTTCCCATAACTAAGCTGAGAATCTGCGGTTTCCACACGTATGCATGTAGTGTGCGTCATCAAATGACACTGGAGTAATTAAGGTTATCCAATCCTGTTTTGTTATTCCTCTTCTCCCTTTGGAACTGTGACCTCAGTAAATAACTTGCTTGAACTAGCAAATGATGAGTTTAAACCAACTTCGGTGTTCCAAAACACAGCTACTTGATTAAAATGGATTTTACAACAAACATTTTATGAATTAGTTTCTGAAGAGAAGCTTAGCTGCACTCGAAGATTCATAACCACAGTGCTAATATTGATTCCAAGGAAATGCTGGAACATGTGGGAGACCTTTAACAGGACATCCACAGTAGGAAATTATGTTTTATCTTTTAAGTCTTAAGTAAACAAACAGAAAATGATGATGTCTTTCCCTGTGTTATAATCCCTGAGTTTGTGAAATTAAAGACGGAAAATGAGGTTTTACTTCAGCTCTTATGTAGCAATTGAGTTGTCCCACTGTTGTCACTTGGCTCAGTATGCTGGGTTCATTGAGGTGGTTTGCAAAGGACAGGAAGTCTTTTACACATCTCAAGCATCATGGGTATTTATAAAGTCAATAATCAGCGTAAATACAGAGAGACAGATGAAGGTGGAAGCTGAGAAAGTTACAAGTGAAAGAGTGGGAACATGAAACTGCACACGTACCTCCATTAATAAACAATCTCTCTCCCTCACTCTGTCTCTCACATAAACAGCCCTATACAATAAACAGACCCAGGCGGCAATATTACAGTTCAAACCACAATTAAACACTTGAACTCACATCCTTGCTAACACTGATCTTACTTTCCTCTACTGTGTACATGTTAGCATGGATGCTAAATGATAGCATTTTCTTCAAATAGCACTTTTTGGACATTGTAAATTTGTGTTATGTGATAAATGTGTGCACTACAGGCCATGTGAGACAGCTCAACAGAAAAAAAGAGGGAAAGAAAGAGAGAAAGAAAAAAGCTAGACACAGTATCTTGAAAATACTAGTTTCTTAATATCTGTATGCTAAATACTTGAAACCAGCAACTTATCCACCCAAGTGAACCTAACCCAAGTTAGCCTAAATGTTGGCAGCTCAAGTGCTTCATATGGGACACCTACAGTATATGTTTGGGCGACAATTAGGCTTGAGAACAGCCAGTATTTATTTAAGTGGCTTAGATTGTGGAACTTTGTAAGATTTCGGTTTAAAGTCTTGCAGAATGACATTTATGGTTAGCCTGATCTCTGTGGTTCTTTGATTAGCATTGGTGACATTTTAAAATGACAATATGCTGTCATCTAGTGGTTTGACACTCAAAGTACACTTAAGTTGCAAAACAGTATATTAAGTTGCAAAAAAGTATATTTCATGTTATGAACAAAGGAACAACAGTTTTAAACAAATATATTATTTAATATATAAATAAATAAATATAAATTATAAATAAAAATTAATTTATTGAACTAGATTTTTTATATTTCCAGTTCTCATTTTAATTTTGTTAGGCTATGTTTTAGTCATTTTTATGTTTTTGTTTTTGTTTATATTTTTATATAATAATTTCTATAGCTTTAATTACTTTTTATTTCATTTTCAGTTTTAGTCATTTTAGTAGGCTACCTCAACAACATTTTTATTGAGTTTTTATTATTTCAGTTAGTTTTCAAAGCAACGTTTCTAAAGTTTTAAATAAATTTTTTAAATTTAATATTTCTATTTTTTATTTTATTTCATTCATTTAAGCATTATTTCAACTACTGGAATGATTTTTAAGTGATTGAATAACTTAAAGATGATTTAATGATTTAATTTTTACAGCACTAATTGCAAAGCCTTCTTGAAAAGCCTTGACACTCAAGCTCTGCTATAGAGTGACGGGTAAACCAAGGTCGCTTTTAATTATACTAGCAATGAGACAAAAAGTGAGTTTCCAAAAGGGCAATTATTTGCTTAAATTTCTGCACAAAAACCAATGTTCTTGTTAGCTGGTTATCCAGTGTTCCATAGCCAATGCACTTTGTTATTCTGGGGACAGTAGCACAACCCCATTAAGAAAAAATGTGTTATTTCCAACTTCTGAAGGTTATCTTAAAGAGCGTTGCCCCAATTACAATTTCAGAAGTTCCTATCGCATTTTTCTACTCGGTGAAGCCTATTATTTGATACCAACCAGCCGTAAAACCACAGAAATGAATGGATCTGATGTAATCACATACTGATGTAATAGATTATAGAATCAGGTTTTAATCATTACAAAAAAAAAAGAGCTTCCTTTTTTGGGCGTGTGTGTGCGTGTGTCTGTCTGTGTGTGTGTGTGTGTGTGTGTGCGTGTAAGCAACACTCCAGGCAATTAATCAATCAAAGCGGGATTATTGAAAGCCAAGAATGGATGTGGCTCTATTTAAATAATTGTCCTTTGAGCATGTTGAGAACATTTACATTGTTTGCATTGGGAATAATCTGGGAATCTGATCAACCACATTGGACGCTCTGGCACAATGTCTTCCTTCAAAGAGTGGCTCTCAGTCTTCATTAATGGCTTCATTAGCTTTCTCACATCTCTGATCAGTTGTAATCAGGTTGATGATGAGAACTGGGTATTTCACGGCTCACGTTGCCAGCCAAAAGAATTAAGGATTGTCTTCTCTTTATTTTTAATAAAAATATCTAAGTAAGATACATACATAGGCCTACTAAGATGAGTAGTTTACAATTTTTTTTTTTTAAAGCATTTCATGGGCCAAGGATACAATTATTTGATCATATAAAAAATCATAAATATATACTAATTAAAATATGGAAAAAATGTAAAAGTATTTTTACAGTTTTTGTAATATTTAATAAATATTATTACAAATTTTATTTTGTTATTTTAATCATTCAAACCTCACTAAATTGCGTGCGATTTACATTTTAAAAGGGGCCAATTATATAGTTATTTTATCTTTTTTGTTGTTGTTGTTACAATTTTTATATTGTACACACACACACACACACACATATGAAGATGTACAAAATAAAGATTGAAAAAAAATTATAAAATAACCTTATAATTGGCCCGTTTTAAATTTAAATTGAACACATATACATATATTGCACATATAGAGAGAGAGAGAGAGAGAGAGACTAATATATTAGTATATATATTAGAGAGACTAATATATTAGTATATAAGAATGAATATATATATATATATATATATATATATATATATATATATATATATATGTATATATACAGGGATTGAAATTAACTTTTTCACTCACCAGCAAATTTGGCTACTAAATTTTTAAGTTACCGGCCATTCATAACTTCTACTAGCCAAAAAAATAAATAACTAAATAAATAATAAAATTATTGTGCTGATATCTTAAGGACTGCGGTGGACAGCTGACTCCAAGTTTTTGATATTCTTCATATTCTGTGTGACGATCAGTTCACAGCAGTGGTAGAAATTGATCTTTTCCAATAAGTTTAAATTGATTTTTACCTTTTATTGGTATTTTTACTTTTATAAAGCCATTTTTCTAAAAGTGTGCATCATCTTTCAAGTCAAATTTCTTACATTTAATCAGTCAATTATAATAATAATAAATTTAGGCTGTTATTAAACAAATGAAATCAGTATCAAGAAAATTAATCTTTGCAGAAGTTGCATATGAAGTGACATTTAGATGTATTTACACGTTAATTCATGGAATAATGGACATGGAATCCTTTAACCTGCAGTTACAAATGCATAAATAATGTTTTGATATTTTAAACATGAAATGTTGAATACTGATATTTGAAATTATTTACAAAATGAAAAGATACTTTAAATGTGAAATTAAAATCACCAGTAGGTGGCAGCAAATCACTGTTAAGTGAGTCATTACGATTGAACCGAATAATTTAAACGGTTGATTCATTCAGGAACGAAACACCGTCATGCTGCTCAGAGAAGCAAAACAGTGCTGTGGCTGTGTTTGGAATGTGTTTGTTGGCGAAATAGAACAAAAACAGACAATATGGTGTCTAAAACGTGAGTCTCTTGATATTGACTTATTGTTTATTGAACTGTTGCATAAAATCAATATCACATTTGTAACCACACTGATTTAAGAAAAAAGGAACTCTTCATGTGATATTGATTAACTATATGCACTGATATAAATATATACATTTTCTGCTCTTCATTCTTAATGCATAGGCCTTATTAATAGACCAAATCATGCTGTGAAAGAACTCAGTCTAAATGCGCACGCGCACTAAGTCTAATTAGGCTTCATCACCACGTCGCCTATGTATGCACTGTTTTTTGGGTTTTGTTTGGTTTTTGCAATATACTCAATAATGTCATGATGTCTCACGAGTTCAGTATTTGCGCTAAACCTGTGCAGATTTGGCTTGCATAAACTTCCCCAAGAAATTAATGAGTGAAAATAACTTACGAAAAGTAACCCGCCAAATTGGCTAGTGATTTGACAGCGTTACCCGCCACAGCTGATTTTTACCCGCATTTGGAGGGTTGGCGGGTGTTAATTTCAAACACTGTATATATATATATATATATATATATATATATATATATATATATATATATGTAATTTTTTTTAATATTAATAAATCTGCAGTATTTTGTACTGTTATGAAATACATAATATCTCTAAATATAGGTAAATTAAAATATAAAATAATTAAAAAATAATAAAATAAAATATTTTTGTACTTTTGAAGTGAGCAAGCTTTGCCCTTCATCTTGATCTTGTTCTGTACAGCAGCCTCATCATTTGGCTGAACACAGGGGTGCAGAATTCTGGGTGATGGTCCCAGGACTTGTGGGATTGATGGTGAGAGCACCAGATGGCTCATTAGTGGCACTGCACCAAACTGGCACTGCAGGGAATACCGGATACCATCCACCAAGCTAAACCAACATCTCCAGACGCTAAGTAACAGGAGTGCATGCAATTTATACACAAACAATCACACAAGCTCATGCACGCGCACACAAAGATACGTGCATGGACCACGCACTCATTTACACACACTCTCTGTCACTCACACAAGCACGCATACACACCTCTTTGATTAGAGAGAGGTCTATGTAATAACTCATATTGACAGCCACCCGACCAAACTTGGCTCGGTGCAACAGGGAAGCAAATCTAATCATTGCACGCGCTAAAAATAACTCCTTTATTTCTTGCTCTTGCTCACTTTTGTTCATGTTTATCCCCCCTCCCTCTTCACGACTCCTTCTGTTTGCTGTCTCACAGCATATTGTCTTTCTCTGCCAACTGACAGCGTAACTGTTTCTGCTCATCTGTCTTTGCCGTCATTCTGGATGTGCCAAATTCAGCTGCTCACAGACGGATGCAAAAAACGTCTGTTTCTCGTTGAACACGGACACGGTGAGAAATTACTGACGTTAAATGGTACTTTATGGGTTTTCGAGGTGTGGTAGTCTCTTGGTGGGGATTACACAGCTCAAAAGTCCCCCTGAGATTTTATATTTTGAGTTGATATTATGATTTCAAACAGTAGAGGGCGCCACATGAATGCGTCACGAAACCGCTTCATTCCTTCCCAAGGGTTTTATTTATGTTTTGCAGTGTCTAGATGTCAAACTCAAGTTATTAGAAGTCAATATGTGCCTCAAAATATCTTAAAAATACTTGAATCGTCGCTGGAAGCTGAAGAAACTACATGTGAGCCGCGATCAATATCTGTCCTTCACATCAGAGTCGCTCAAAACATGGCCAGTGAAGTATAAAATGACCTGCTCTGTGTCTGTACTGGCTTGTTTATGATTTGCCAGATGATTCAGTCATCTATTTCTTAGCATTTAGTAAAAGAGGTGTGACAGATCCACTCCGAGCAATAGAAGTGCGGGACTATTTGAGAGAAAATAGAACAATGGTTGCAGATGACAGCCGGCTCTGTGTTGCACGCTCGGGCACAATGCCATCTCATTCCCCCTGACAGCTATCATTATTCTCATTTTTTCTGAGATTTTCTGTCTTTCCATCGCTGCTCCTGTTATATTCCTTGTGTTTTGCTCAACTTTTCACTGAATTTTACACTGTAAAATATTTGAGAAAGGCATTTTAGGAGGGTTGAGAGAGAATGAGGCAGGGAGGAAGGGAGAGAGAATAAATGAAAAAGCAAAGCATCTCTGTCCCTACAGGCCTCAGGGCAAAGACCGCACTCTTTTCCTTCAGACAGACTAATTTCCATAGTCATGAATTATTCAAATCATTCAGCTTTGACACTCAGTCCAACTACAACATACACACACGTGCAAGTGCACTTTCGCTGCAATAACACACTGGGGTCCAAAACAACATTTTAAAGAGACACTGCATTAATGATGTTGCTCATGTTACCCAGACTGTCCTCTGAAAGCAAAGCCGCAAAACACCTTGCTTACTTCAAAGACCTCGACTACCTGTGGAATTTGGTGGGTTTATGAAGGTCAGTCTTTTAAATAGCTCTAATCTGGCCAGATTAAAGCCTATAAGGTTTAATAATAAAAATTAAGATGGTTGAAGTTTCCTGTGTCAATTTTTTTAATGCAAAATTATTTTTATTATTATTTTTTTTATTGCACTTTATTTTATATATTGAATTTATTATTTTGTTAACATTGCTGACACCTTTTATTTTATTTTATATTTTTGTTTATTATTGTATATTGTTCATTTTATAATTTAGTTTTTTATTTGTAATCTTATTTTATTTCTTCTTCTTTTATTTATTTATTTTTGCAAACATTACTTGTCATTATTCTAAACCTGTATTATCATCAATCCTCCTCCTACTCACCAAACATTAATTTTCAAAAAAGCAGCCATAAACAGGCAGGATCAAAAACATTGGACTAATGAAAGAGGTGGGCTTAAATATGTTGTCACAACACAATTTTCTGCATCCATCCTCAGTATCTGTCCTTTGATTATGATTTACAATTGGTTTGGCCTTAATCTCAGTCACAGCATGAGCCAGATTACCGCAAATCTCAGATTTACTGTAAGTGGGAGAGGAAAAGATCATTCTTTTATTCCAGCTCAGGCTTCACAGCAGGGGGCCTATGGGGGGCCTTAAGGGGGTTTGAATCAAGGTTAGAGCAAACAACTATTTCTGATTCCTACTTCCACTCTGGAAAACGCTTTTTTTGAACATCTTTGAAGACTGAAACAGGCAGGATGGATCTACAGGGTCTAAACATATCATCTAGAGGAATGTCTCATCACCATCAGAGATAAAAAGTAGAAACAGATTTTTACTAAATACAGATTCAGTAATCACAGTGTCCATACAGGTATCAAAGTATAACATAAAGATAGATATAACAAAAATAGATATAACAGAGAGATATACTTTGGCAATACTGTGGAAGTCATGCCAATAAAGCTCATTTGAATTGAAAACTGTGATAATGTCTGTATAAATGCATTTTTTATTGTACTGTATACTATAATGCATTTTTAAATGTATTAACTTTACTGAAACTAGCATTTCTGGTAAGATATACATATATATTTTTTATCATGCAACTATTTTTTTGTGTATTGATGCTTTGTCAACACTGTATGCCATAAAATACAAATTAATTTTATTTTGTAATAGTTTTTATCATTGCAATTAGGCTGTTATTTTACTAAAAAAATACTTGCAACTGATAGCTATTTTATTATGTTTTGATTTTATTTGATTGATGATTGTTTGAAATAAAGCCTTGAAATGGATTCCTAAACATTAATTTAACTAAATTCTCATTTTAATTTATTAACTTTGCCGATACTAATATTTCTGGTACAGTATTTTTATTTTATCATGTCACTATTTTTGTGTACTGATGCCTTGGCAACAATGTATGCCATACAATTGAAATGTATTTTATGTATAGTATTTCATTTTTGCATATTGCAGATATTATTTTATTTAAAAATGATTGAAAAATATTTATTTTATTTAAATGCCATTGTACTGAAGCACTGACGACTGTTCCTGAACAACATTGTCATTTTAATATTTGTCAAATTGGTCATTTTAAATTTTCTGGTAGTATGTATCATTTTGTTGTGTGACTTTTTGTTTATTGTTTAGCAACACTGCATGCCATGAAATTCAAATTAATTTAACCTGTCATATTTTATTATTGTATATTGTATAGTATATTTTATTGCATTATGTCACTGTATTTAAAAACTTGAAATTGAAAGTGTGTGTGTTTGTGAGAGAGAGAGAGAGAGAGAGAGAGAGAGAGAGAGAGTGCTCCCTCTCTCTGGTCAATCGGGGCAGGTCCAGATGAGTCCTGTGTCCTCATACATCAGCTGTGGGGACTTTTACTTCACCGGCTTTCCTTCAAAACTCACACAGGTACCCCTGAGCATTCATACTTCACCCGCACCTGGCGGCTTATCTGAAGCTCAGCCTACAGGGCGTGGAAGAGCCAGGAATTGTTTTCGACGCTGGATTCCCAACATCGCCCATACTTCGGATTTCCCTAACAAAGTGTCCTGCCTCCCCGGCTTTTCGCAAGGAATACTCTATTTTTCTACTAGCTCCAGTGATCCACTTGGAAGACGAATAATGTAAAGCTTTGATGGCAGTTTCCGAACAGAAATCTTGATCTGCCATCGCGAGTTGTTTCTCAGAAAGGTGAGTGAGCATTCAACTTTCTGTTTGTTTCAACTGCGTGTTTTACATTTCTTAGCCGCGAATGTTTGTAAACGTTTAAAACAACGTCTAATCGCTTTATTTTCTTGAGTCTCGCGCGTTCCTCCTTCAGACTTTAACTGTTATCGCTACATTTGTGACAATTCTTAAATTAAATCAGATCGAAGCAATAGAATTAAGTGGATTCGCAGTCACCGCTTTTGAAGCTTTGTAACGCAACAAAAACATCAACGAGTCTCATTGACATGCAACTTTTTTAACGTATTGTTTCAGCTTTCGTTGATTGTTTAAATATGTAAATAAGCCATAAAAGCACGCGCGGAGGTCGCGAGAATGTGGAAAGATATGTAGGTAAAGTACCAGTACTTACATTCTTTACCATGGTATTCCAGGGTATTTCCAAGATTACCATGGCACTGGGTCCAAAGCACAATAGTAGTACATATTATCTAAAAACATGACTATATGTGAAAAGAAAAACATCTTAGTACCCTGATATGACATTTATAAGTCTTCTGATAGGTTGGTTTATACAGCACATATTTGCCTTCAATCCTCTAAAGTCTTGAAGAAACAAAATTTTTGGGTTTACACATGACATGTTAGCATGTTGTTGATAACTCAAACTCTCCTTTGCTCATTCTGTTTGCTTTAGCCGGATGTTTGTTCCTCTTAACACTGTGCTGATGTTTGACACATGCTGTCTTAATAGTGTAACTAGCACTATCCCTCCTAAGATGCACTTTCGTGATGTAAAACAAGGATTAATGATGGGATATTTAGTAATACCTGTTGTGTTTGATTGACCGTGAACCTTTTGTCACGGACTGTGGATGGAGCAGAAAGCAGAGCTACAGTATCTCTGTTCTTGTTGTCATCGTCTGATGAGTTTCACTTACCTTCATTTCATTTTCTCCTTGCTTGTTTATTTCCCCAATTACACCAGCTCTCATATTATACAAGCTGTTGTGATAAAATCAACTATAATGAGGTAATCAAATTTCTCTCTGCTCTGTAATTGGGTGGCTGCGTTGCTGTTTGTATTGCAGTGAAGTTCATTGCTGGCAGTGTTACACAACTGATCACTTTGAATGTTTGTCTATGAGTTAAAGGCATACTTTGAAGCTTTGCTTAACTGGCGAACCTTTTTACTTGAAATTTAAAGTCCAACGTTTATCGTGATGCTCAGTGGCAAAGCTCACCTGGATGGCTATTCCAAATGGACATTGACCTCAAACAGCATCTGATACAGTGAAAAAATTGGCATAGAAACAATTTTCACTCAGAAATTGCTAGTTAATTTTGCAATTCATTAAAAATTACAAAAATAAACAGTGTTTCTGGGAAATATCTCCATTGTGTGCTTAAGACCTTCGAACCGAATCCCAACTACTGCATATAATGTAAAAACCTGGAGTGTTTTTGATTGCATTCATTTCAGTGGGTTTGCTTGGATTTGATGACTTTAATTAGTAGAATATTAGCTTCTTTAATAGGTATTATTAACAATTAACATTTGTTGCCTGATATCTGAGTAATTACTAGGTGGATGTATTCAGAAACTGGAAACCTAAATTGCCCTGATTATATTTTAAATAAGTTGTATTTATTATAGTTATTGAATATACACAAACAGCCACAAAACTTCGTTTTGATTCTTCCGCATGAGAACGTTCCTCTTGCTTGAGCGATTCATAGCAGGAAGTCATCCAGCCCCCTCAAGGTCAAAGATCAATGGTCAAAAACAGAGAGCGTGGAGAGAGAGTATGCTCTTTTTACCCCTCTTTCTTTCTCCATTCTTCGTCTCTTACCAGCAATGACTGTGTTTATTTGTGTTTCTTGTCAAGGAACATGCACCCAGTACACAGTGGCCTCATTCATGCACTTCCTGAGGACTTTGTGTGTTTGTGTTTGTTCATGTCGCCCATAGAACATGGAGCTGGCTTGATTAAAGAATCATGATAATCATGTGAAACCCTCATCTTCCTGTTTTGAATCACTGACTTGTGCCTCAACAGGTCCTTTGGTCTGTGATATCAGAGTGTTGATTGTTATGAGAGTGATAATGCTGAATAATTGGCCTTAAAGAGAGTTTGTTGAAAGTGCATACAGTATGTATCTGTGTTTGTGGGTTCGTTGTTTTTGTTCGTACATCTCCGCCGGGCCTCCTGGATAAGCCCATCTGTGGTCTGGATGTTCACTCAGTCATTCTCACTTCCTGAACAGCCCACTCAGTTATGAGCTAATCACAATGGCTTTTCTTTCTGCCGTTCTGCATTATGTTTCTCAAGAACACTCTTGGCACAGGAGTAGAATTTTATTTGAATACGTTTTCTATTTTTTTTTTTTTTTTTTGAAGGTACTTCTACTGTTGCTCATAATTATGTAACTCTAATGATTAATTTTCTATTCGTGCTGTGGGCACGATTTCTGAATAATATAAAATAATATGCTTAGTCATGCATAAACAGATCTCGGAACAGCACGTCTATCTTAAAGGGAAGGTTCACCTAAAAATGCAAATTGATATTTTAATCACCCTCATGTTGTTTTCAAACCCACATGAGATACTTCAGTGGAACATTTTGAAGAATTTGAAGAATGTAGTTGTTGCTCTTTTTCATTTAGTTACAAAGAATGACTGAATGTTGCAAAAGCATCATTAATGTGTCATAAAAATTACTTTTGTGCTTTTATTTTAAATATTCTGAAGCCATGCAATAGATTTTGAGTCAATCATTAAGGCTGGTTTATGAACAGGATCAACCGATTCACTGACTCAAAATAATTTTTCATTCGTTAACTCTGTCTTATATTAAAAAGATTGGCCAGGAGGATGTTCTTCAAAAAGTCACCTTGACAACATACAAAATTGGTAAACGATGTTAACCATGACGGGATCATTGAATCAGTGAGTGGAACTTGAGAAATGAATCAATTTGATTCATGAACAGATCATTCAGGCTTGTTTTGTGAACTGGATTCATTAAAAAGACTTGACTCAAAAGGGTGATTCATTCATAAAGTCTCATTAAGTCTGATGTCAAGGTATTGAATGTCTTCAGAAGACTTGGAATATATTGCAAAAGTCATATGAACTTCTTTTTTTGATACTTTTATTGTGCTTTAATGGTCATTTTGGAGTTTAACAGTCCCAGTTCTCATTTACTGTCTTATATTAAAAAGACTGGCCAGGATGTTCTTCAAAAAGTCACCTTGACACCATAAACAGGACTCATTTTAAGATGTTTTTTTCATTGGTAATTAATGTTAACCATGAAGGGATCAAGTCAGTGAATGGAACTTGAGAAATGGATCAGTTTGATCCATGAATGGATCATTCTGGCTGGTTTTGTGAACTGGATCGGACAATTTATTAAAAAGATTTAACTCAAAAGTGTGATTCACTCTTGAACTTTGATTTAAGGCTGATGTCCCTTTGAGGTCAACTAACCTTTGTGGTCCCGTATGCCCCAGAACAGCCTTCTGCAGGTTGCCCTTCTCTGTCAGCTGTTGCAATAGAAGCAAGCATCTTGTCAGTCTGTGAAAAGCACTTCAGCTCTGAATCCTCATATACAGTGACGCTAAAGGATTTCTATGGGCGCTAATTTAGGCCTATGTCACGCTAATGGATCTGCACTGGTAGATTGTGCTGAGAATAATGAAAAAGCCGCACAAAGGCAGATGTCTATCGAGAAGCCGCCACTTCGCCACAATGCCTGATACAACCTCGTTTTCCCCCTCCATTCTGCTTTACTTAAATCAGAATGTGGCTTTTGGGCATCATATTTAATTATTGGGAATGAGGTTGAGAGGAAGTGTGAGATGGAGACATGCCAGGGCATGTTATGATGTCCTAGAGCTCACGTCTTCTGGGGCTGTAGCAGCAGATTCATTTGTTCGCATCGGCCTTCTTGTGCGTTATCAGGGGACAAAGGTTATGTTTACTTCAGACTTCCGTTTAAGCTGTTGGCCTGGAATGCCTGGTGCATTAATGCTCATCATGAGAGATATTATGTTTTAGGATCATGGGAATTTGTGCCTGTGCTTCTCCTAAATGTTGTTTATATTCAGTCACACGCTTCAGCAGTCATTGATTTGTGTATAGATAACCGCACAGGTGTTCTTCCATACTGAGAAGGCATAGACCTGTTTTCTGAGAGAGTTCTATGATATAAGAGCTGTTTCGCTCAGAGTTAGTGCTCGATCAATATGGGTTTTTCATCAGCTGATACCTAGAGAGCAGGGTAGCTGATGTAATGCTAAATACAGTACGATGGCAATTGCGACTAGACATGTTGGTGCCATATCTATTATTCAAAGATTTTCACAATTTTATAATTTTTTTTTTTTAATTCAAATTTATTTTTATTTTATCGGTGTTGGTCTTTTCTGCTGATTGGATATTTAATTTCCACTCTTTTTACGTTTAGGTTACATTTAGAACTCTATGTAAGATGATGACAGGGGTAATCCTAAACACTAATAATTTAATAATATTGTTAATTGTAATAGATTTGTGATGCCTAAGTTAGCATTTTCCATTTCAAATAATTGAATTTGTTTTTATTTATTTATTATAGAATTTTTTTTTTTTTTACTGGCCACTTATTGGTTAAAATGTCTGAAAATACATTATTGGCATTTTTTTTTTTAATTTAAGGCTGTTGTTAAATTTACAAGTTTTTAAGTGTTTTGTTCTTTACATATGTAAACAATATAGTATAGATCTGTGGTACATACCTAGCAGAAATTCAAAACTGTTTAATCATTATTATTATTATTTTATTTTAATTGACAAGGCTTAAAAACTGGCAAATTTGTTAATTGCCCCAGTGGGCACCGTTATTGGCCTAGTATTGGCTGAATAATTAGCCTGGCAGATAAATCAATGCGCAGTGCTGGTCTAAGAATGAATTAAAAGGTTATTACAGATAAACATAGTTGATGTTTTTAAGGAACTTAATTTGACAGAAATAAATATATCAGCTCCTCTAACTTTTATTCTAAAGTGAATTTTTACATTAGAAAGAGTTCTGAACGTGTGGAAAGTCTGATGATGTTGGGACTTTGTGTAAAGGTCAGAATCATTATCACTTCTGTTTTGTTTGTGCAAGTTTCTGACAAACTGGATCTGTCTGACGGCCATCCATCCTCTTTAAAATGACTCAATGAATAGGCATGTCTGCTCTGCGTTTTTTGACCATGCTTGTCATGTCTGTGGGTGTGACTTTAGTGTGTGATTGTGTGAGGGTGGGCAGTGTGTCTAAATTTAGTTGATCGTATTAATTAGTAACTCGGTATCAGCGTCACGCCGAGGATGATGGAGCAAATTGTCACAGTAATGTCTCTGGTGCATTTCAGGGTTTGCTTGAGATGGCCTCTCGGCTTTTAAACGGTTTGTTTAGGAACCTGTCGCCAACAGCAGATCCATTAGCTGTCCTTGTGTGCTGTTTTGGCAGGTGTGTACATTTCTGTCAGACTGGGAAAAGTGTGTGTGTGTGTGGCCAAACATGTGGGTGGTGTCAGCAGGTGTCAATAAGTGTGTGAGGTGAGATCACACTTTTTCTCCTACATCTGAGTGACAGCTGTAACTCTCTTGGGGACACACACACAATGCCACATCCCCCAGTCTCCTACGGTGTCTCACAACACATATGGAGCCCCCCGCAAACCCTGCAACCTGTCGTCCTGTCTGACTGTCTCTTCCTCCATGGCTAATGTCTGACAAAAGCTCATAATGAACCAAAATGGCCATTAAGATGATTGATTGCTTCATTCGCTCATCTATTCACCGCCTTTGTTAGCCTAAAAAGTGTATTTAACATCATGCCACGATGATCTGTACCTCAAAAGACCATTTCTAATGTAATCACGATCGCCATTAGGGTTTATTGTTTGTTTTCTAGAGCAAAACGTCCAGCGTCTTTTATTCTGAATTCAATCGGCGAGCTCTTCGGGGTCAGGTTACGCTTCTATGAACGCTAAATCTCTTTCAGCCCGAAACATGAGGACATTGACCCGGGTTTTACAACGTTACACAATCCTAACAAAAGTCCATTGACTGAACAGTTATTGAACAAGGTGCTTGTCCATACAGACTCGCTCTGTTTTAAGAGGCCTCCAAGATTGAAACCATTGCTGTTTTGAAGATCCTCCAACTGAGTTCTCCCTTCCAGCGTGCTTTTTATTCGGGGTCCTGAAAAAAACAAGAACATGTTTTACTCACTGCTTGCCAGGAGACAGAGAGAGCGAGAGAGAGGTGGCAACATCTATTCAGCTCTGCCCTAATGTCAGTCAAGTGCTTCTCATTTGCAGAACTTCAAAGCAGACGCTGCTTTTCTGCATTTAGCTCCATCTGATTTGGATGATGAATGCACTTGCGTAACGGTGCGACTGGATGAACCGTGCAGGAACTCAATGGTAGCTGCAGCCGTGCAAAAATGGCATACACGGTTTATATAAACACATCCCTTTGAGTCATGTAGGTCTAAATCTTGAATACACAAAAACACTTGGAACTGTTCCATGGTCTTTGGCTCTGGCCAAAAATGAGGCCCATGTGAATTGACATATGGCTGATTCATAGAGTCTTTGTATAAAACAGACGGCTTTTCCAGTTTTATAAAGTCATTTTTAACACTGTCAAATAAATTTGTGCTTTATCAGTGTGTGTTGCAATGTACTTATGGATTCAGAAAAGTAACAGTTGATATTGTACAGTTTAATTTGCAGTACAAGCTCAAGGTAGTGGTTCTGCAGAGTGCTTCATAGAGAATGTAATGCAAACATTTCGACAAACATCCCCTTTATCAGATACTTGTTATACAAAATCATGGGTTGACATTTTGAGATTATAATGTAGGAAATGCAAACCTGTATAAGATAAACTGATGATAATAAGATGACATGTAATTTTATTTGAGTTAACAACTTCAATCAATGTCTTTGATGTTTTTTTTCTTTATAAAATGTGTATATATTTATTATTTTTATTTTATCAAATGAATGGTGTTATATAAAAATGACCTTTTTTAAAATGAAATTTGTGGTATATTTGCAAAACAATTGCTGTATTTCTTATACGTTGGACACAAATGTCCCCCATCCCTAGTGAAAAATAAATATACTTAAATGTATTTGAAATACATTTCTTTCATGCTAAGTATACTACAAATACATTTTTGTATTTATGTACTTAATAAAATATCCTGCAATTGTACTTTTAGTATACTAAACTGGTATACTTAAAGTCTGCTAAATTGGAACAACTAATTTTGTACTTAATGCACTTTAATTGAGCGGAAGTAGTGCTGAAGTACAATTAAAGATATACTTGGTATATTTTATTGTGCTAAAGTGGAACTATTGCAAGTATACTTCAGGTACACTTTAAATATTTTGCATTAAAGTGATATTATTCAAAGGTCATACAATTCTCATCAAAGTGACATTAAAACACATTTTAGACTTAATATTAAGAAAAGTGCATTGTGCACAAGTAATATGCCAAGTAAAGTTTAATTATATTTTTGATATCTGTCAGTAAATATGTTAATAGATTTGATTTAGTATGAAATAAATGTATTTCAAATATATTACTTTTTTACTAGGGATTTTATAGCAACCCCATGACCTCTTTTGGATATTTTTATTCATCTTCCTGCTGCCGTATGTTAACAATTCAAATGTATTTTGCTTTTTGTTAGTTTTTTTTCTGCTGAACGGAAAAGCTGCTTAAAAGACCTGTTAGTTGGCCTTTTGTGTCTATGATATGTACTGGTGAATTGCTCCTCGATAACATTGACACAGCGGGATTTAATTCCTCCACGGGCATCAGCGGTGCTGCTGTTAATCCTCAAACAGTCCAATTTCCTCACACTGAGCTTTAATTTTAATTATCATCTTTAAAATACTGCTAATATTTCGTCCTGCTGTGCTGTGCCAATAGCCCTGAGCTGTAGGATATTTCCTCTTCCCTTTTTTCCCGGGATCAGTAATATTAATTACGGAGACAGGCTGCTTCTGGGGATGAAGGCGTGATGATATGTATATGAATTGAAAAGATTTTATAAGTTTGCCCTTTTTGTCCTGTTGACTATGAGAGGTGCTAATAACCGCAAGCACGTTGTGGGCATGGAATGTTGGGATTGGTGTTTGTTTGAATGTGTGTTCTTACATGTTTATCTTAGGGAATGTGGAGGGAGGAGGGTACATGAGTAACAGCTGGAGGCCAAGGTCATTTAAACCTCAACTGTCAAATCATGAATTATTGAAGGGGTGGAGTCACAGCAGGACTGGTTCTCATGGTCACAGATGATCCTATCACTGTGTGCTGTCAGTTTGGAAACTCCCATAGATTCCTGACTGTAATGTGTCACTTCCAAAGTTCTGGAAGTTTGGAAAAGGAACTGATGCAGTCATGTCAGTCACTGGTTATCATGAGTCATATGACATGTCATCTTCCTGATTAGGGTTTGGTAAACATGAGTGTTAAACATGACTTCTTTAAGACCGATTAGTCATTTAGACAAGATATCAACTAATCAATATTGAAAATATGTTGTTTTCCTCATCTGTGGAATCTTCACTGATTGTCTATTTCTGAAGGGAGACAGGAAGAGCGAGAGAGACAGAGCACTGCTAACTTGTGAAGTGAATGACCTGTTAACTGATTGACCTCCAGTTGCATTTAATGGTTAGTAAATCACCCCATGCTCCCCGCAGAGTGAACTAGCACAGTTATGGACTTTCAAGAGTGTGTGATAAGTATGTGCTGCAGTGTTCATTTTGACACATCAATGCAGTACACACACAGAGCGGTTACGCACCGGTCAGAGATGATTAGCTATGTATAACCAAAGTAACCTGCTTTCCCCCCTAAAAATGTTGTGAATAAAATACAAAAATATTAAAATAAAACAAAGCAATAAAAGGAGAAATGCATTTAACTACATAATAGTTCACTTTCAACAAAATATTTAGTGAATAAAATAGTGATAAAAATAACAAGCAATAAAAAAATGATACATAACTGTATAAAATTTAAATAAAACTAGTTTTTCATTTTCTGTTGAAGAAAAATTTGCATAAGTTGACTGAAGTGTTCTGTATAGGTCTGTGAATATTCAGAGTGATGATATGTGGTACTGTTATTCATTGTTATTTTTTTTAATTTTGTAATAAAGTTCTGGACTATTTTACTTGGAGTGTTATGGGCGGTCTAACCTATTTCTTGTTATTGGTAAAATCTGCTATTGTTCGTCCTCTAATATTTACTAAGGTTGCTAAAGTGTATTCTGAGTGGATTTTAGCCTGTTGCTATGTGGTTGCTGAGGTGTTGCTAAGTGGTTTCTTATTGGCCAAGTTTTGATGTCTTTGTTTACACTGCACACATATCTGGTTTGCTTTTCAAATCTGATCTTTCGATTCATTGATGGCACGGTCATTTTGCAAGTGAAATCTGTCTGTTGAGCCAGTGTAATTAATATCGGGTATATTGTGTTGGTTGCTATAGTCGCGATATTGCCATCATCATGTTGCCATGAGACTTCCTTATACAACAACTGAGACCTTCTTTTTTTATGATATTGCATATGTTGCATCCTAGACAAGAAAAAAAAACAACAAAACTATTTGAAATCCAATCTCACCATTCAGACCGAGTCTCATTCCAAAAAATCAGATAATTAATTGGATTTTAAACCACATAATATGGATATAGTTCGGCTCAGATTTTAGTGTTTTTCTGCTCTTCAGGCTGCATAAAACACAGCAATTTAGAGTCGATTATAACAAAATCCCCCGCTTTTACAGATGAGGCTTAAGCCTAGTCCTAGACTAAAATGTAAATCTTAGCTGTTTCAACTGAAATAAACTGCTCTGTAAATTGCTCTGACTGATTTTAAAACATATCAGTGCCTTTGTTTTGTCTCAAGATGCACACCAGTAATGTTTTTTTCTAAGCATGTTTATAAAAATTAAATGTCCTAATTGAACTATGGCCTAATCCTGGCTTAGTCTGAGCCCTGTCTGTGAAACCGGGGCAGGGGCTATATATGATATTCATGTCGTTTAGATATGGTTAGTTAAACAAGTAATAGCACACAACTTTTTAACAAACCACATAATTGTAGCAGTTTGTGTTTAAAGCACAAATGGTGCAGGAAGAGTTATATGCTGAAGTTTAATACTTACATTTGAGGCTTGTTCAAATCTCTAACTCTAAGTATGACTAATATTAGTAGTGATGCATTTATGTTGTTGCGATCTCTGCCCTGTTGGGTTCTGAATCTCCTCTGGCATTTCCAAGTTGAGCTGGATGGGAAAATTTGTTCTTAACACACACTTACACACTGTCTGTTTCCCATCAACTTCAAAGATACAGTGAACAGATAATGTGGAGCGTGTCCACGTATGCATGTGAGAAAGGGGGAGAAATAAGAGTCAATGCGTAAAATGGAGATTTAACTGATTTCACGTATAAATGCTCATACATAAATAGCATAATTTTGTTGCGTGAATGTGTTCTGTGTATGTTTGTGTGGTCGGAGTCTCTGTTTCAGCTCATGAGCTTAATTTCCTGTGCGCTGGCTCGCTGCCTGCCTGATGTTGGCTGGATGCCTTTCTCTTTCCTTCTCCTCTCCCTCTCCCTCTCTTTTGCTCTCTGTCATTCCCTTTCTCATTCTCGTCGCTTGTTTCCAGCTCTGACCACAGCAGCTTTCCCAGAATTCCCTGACAGCGTCCCAGCGTTCATCAAAGTGGCCCACTGCACCACTAGCTATTAAACAGAACCAAATGTCACAGTCCTGCTCTCGTAGGCCTGACCTCATCTCTTCCTTCACACATGCTTAGACGAGATTCTGTTTGACTGACTCATTCAGCAAAAGCACAGCAACATTGTGGGCTGTAAAGTGTAAAATTCTATTTTTTACAAACAAAGCTTGGTAGTACTGAACTCCTACAGGCTTCATTACAGATCATTAAAAAAAGCTTACGATAGTCATTCTCTCTAGTTTCCCCATTCCTTCCTTATCGGTATTTTCTTCATTGCGTAGTCTGTACCTCGTGCCACTTATGGGGTAAAACACTTAGCTAGTTTTGGCTGCCCTTTCTATCTCATCCTCACTGTTTTACTCTTGCATTCCAGTGTAGATGAAACGCAGAAATAACACTTCATGGTTAAAGAAACAGCATATTTTAATGACAGAATTTTTTCGAATTTTAAGGCCTTTTTGGAATTTTCACACTTTGCACAAGTAAAGTGTGTTCTGAAGGGCTGTTCTAAAATGTCAAATCGTTATTATTAACGTTACACAAGTATGTGTTAAATTCTCAGGGTTGTCACACGGGGAGCTATAGCAGGCGTTAACATAAACTGTTTTCTTCTATGGTTAGTTTCCTCTTTCAGTCATAAAAAGAGACTAAGGTCATGGCCTAGCCACCTTTTATAATTAGCTGCCTGAATAATAACAAGTTACCTAGATATGTTCATCCAAACAATGAACTAGTTGATTATTGGAAGTACGAGACAAAATAATATGTTTACATGGGAGAAAACAACAACAACAGGAATTGAGCCTGAAATACACTTTCCACAAGTATGTGAAAATGTCAAATAATAATTAAGTAACAATGTCACGCAAGTGTTGGATTCTCAGTTTTGACAAAGGAGAAAGTACAGCTGTTACTGGTGTAAATTGTCGTCTTCTATAGTTAGTTTATGATGGACATGTCTCTTAGTATGTTTATAACTAGTTTCCTGAATATGAAAACTAGGCCATCTTGATTTTCTATGATAAGAATAGCCTATTTCTAAGATAATAGGCATACAAGGGCAGCAAATACCTGTTTATTAGAATGAAGAATGGCTAAGACTCAGACTTTTTGACAGGATTGCTTTACTGATATTTTTCAAATCAGCAGTAAGTATTGTATCGTTTAAATTATGCTAAAAGGCTAGTCATTCAGACTGGTCTAGCTAATACTCTAGTCCATTTAAGATTAAACAAACAAACAGTGTCTCTATCACTAAATCAATTGGCTTTTTTAGCTGAAAGGCAGCGTTTTCACAGTAATTGTTACAGTTTTGTCCAAATACTTTTGTACAAGTTGTCCATCTTGTGTATACACTACTATTACTGATAATAGCACATCTGTTTTAATGGCACATTTGAAGATGGCTCTATGAAGACTGAGACTTGTTACTGTGACAGTAACACAAGAAAGTATATCAAGAATATGAACTGTCTCTGTTAGCAAAACAATCACGTCTTGCAAACTAGAGTACGTTGCCATCTTTAAAGTGTTCACTAGTTGGAATGTCCCATATTTCCCTACCCCCTCTTTCCCTCTCTCTGCTTTCTTTCTTCTCAGCATGCTGTGTCTCTAGTGAGCCGTACAGACCAGAGCTGACTGTAAATTCCTCAGTTTAATATACGTAATTAATCCTAGTTGGTTGCACAGCCCAAGTAACGGAAAGTACCTTACGGAGAAACATTCCCAAATGTTCTCGAGTCAGGTTTTGCTTTCATTTTTGACACCATAGAGGTTTGATGATGTGGTTACCATGACCTGGGATCAGGGCCAGAAGATCTAAAGCATCTCTCATCTCTTGAACCTCCTTTAGGAAAGACATCCCTCAGATGTCAAACAAACCTCGGACAGCTACTCAGGATGACACAACAAACTCCAAAGCTAGAAACAACGCTATCGCTAGCGCACGCGTTCAAACGCATAACAAAACCCAAGATAGTGAGCCGGTTTGCTTTGCAGCGCCATTCCCTGTTTCCGCCTGGCCGTTGCTTAAGCGCTTGAACGACCTTTGGAACACCGGCTCTTATCAGGCTGTGGCCGCTGCGCATTCCACCGAGATAAGAGCTCCAGCCAGCTTCTGTCAACACGAAGTGCGTGCGAGTGTGTCCGCGATCACTTCTCTTTGTTTGTAGCATGGCCTAGTTAGCCTTCCTATGTAATAAATGCACCGGTCACTGTGTCCCGCAAGAAAACAGACCTGTTGCCCTACACTCTTCTCTCTGTACGCCTCCAAGGGCTGATGGGAGATTATCATAAGGAGTGTTTCAGTGCAACCCAGGCACAGATCAGGAATTATGCATGAGGGTCGGCACACCAGTTGCTCTCTGAGCCAGTTTTAATCAATTATAGAGCCACACTGTGTGTGCGTGTGCTATGAATTGTCCGACAGAGCACCCCATGCTCTCTTGGGACTCACTGATACTCTTGCTTCACAGATTGGATGCTGGTGTAGCCCCCATGGCTCTTTCATAACCTTTCTGTCTTGTGATCAATAATGTAATTCAGTGTGTTTGGTATGAGTCTGAATCCAATCTTACCCGCTCCACTCCGGCTTAACAAGGTTCTTCTGTGGTGTCCCTGAGCCATGATGCGTGTATATGTGTGTGTGTGGGACATATAGAGTGGGATTGGGAGAACGAGAGCAGGGCAGACTCTCATTAATACTTCAGCTGTAGTCGCAGACCTGTGATATGGCAAAACCTGTAATGGACAATCACCCAAAACACATAAACACTTTGATATTCTTAATGCATTTTCCATTACACATTTTTTTTTCAGTTTAGTTGGGTGTTAAAGCAGAGCTTGGGTGGTATGCAGGCACAAAATGTTATATCTGAAACCTAGTTTACTATTTTAATGCCACATTTAGAAGTAGTGCAAGATATACAACAAGAAAATTGCAGGGTGGGAAATTAATTGTATCATGAAAAGTAGTTTCTACATAACAGGTGGTTGGAGGAGGAGGGTTGAAACAACAGAGGCAGAGCAGATTATTGGTTCAAAAAAATCAATAAAGATGCATTTGTTTTCATCTTTATTTAAGGATTAAAGAATATTTTATTTGTTTTAATTTTGTTTAAAACACATGTACCAAGTTTGTAACTTTGTTTTGTATTAATATTGGTTGTCTAACACTTTATAACAAGCAATAGCATACTTTTCAGGATAAAAAGTAAAAAAGAAAAAAAAAAGAAAAGAAAAACTTTGACAAAGGTTTTTGCCAAACTTCTTAATGGGTTAGTTCACCCAAAAATGAAAATTCTGTTATTAATTACTCACCCTCATGTTGTTCAAACCTTGCAAGTCCTCGTTTATCTTCGGAATGCAAATTAAGATATTATCTATATTATCTAAGAGCTTTCTAACCCTTCATAGGCAGCAATGCAACTACCATGGTCAAGGCCCAAAAAGATAGTAAGGACATTGTTTAAATAGTCCATGTGACATCAGTGGTTCAACCTTAATTTTATGAAGCAACGAGAATACTTTTTGTGCACAAATAAAGTAAAAATAACGAAATTACTCCTTTTTCTTGCCATTCAATTTAAGTAATTAATTGTTTAAATACAAAAATAAAAATATGCTCATCAAAGAAAAGATACAAATCAGTGTATGCATAAATTAAATTTTTTTTGTATTTTATAAATAAATTTATAGATCTAGACAAAGAAGTCATTGTAAGCATCCATCAAATTGTAATGGTACATGCATTAAGAAACAATCAATCAGAAAATGATTATTTAATAAGAATGTTGTTCTAGGAATAACACGGATGTTGATCCAGGAACACATCCTACTTGTCTTTACATTAAGCACTTGTGCAGTGCATTGTGGGTGGAGACCATCTCGGCTTCTCATGTTCTCACACTGTGACATAAGTAATATGCAGTTAGTCTCAACTTTATTAGCTCAGAGAGAGTGTCTCTTTCTCCATCTCTAGAATTGCTGAGATAAGAGCATCTGCAGGTATGAGGTGTGAGTGTGTGAGTGGAGGACGAGAGTGCTGAAGTGATTAGAGGCTGATGTACCAGGTCTGTTCCATTATACACACTGACCTCAGCGGCACACACACACACACACACAAATCAATTCTCCTCACACAAACTGGAGCCTTAAATGGATTTGTGATGATGGTGTCTGTCTCATCACACCACGGAGCAGCGTTTTCTCCACTCGAGTTCCTTCCCCATACCTTTCAAAACCTTCATCATCGTCATCATCCTCCTCCGGCCCATAACAACATTTTGGTCAGACCTCTCAGAGATTAGTCTGCTGTAGCCGACGCTGTTTATATAAGAAATTTCTTGTTTCCATTGAGATTTTTTTTCTCTCCAGACATATTTAAACGTCTCCCACACTCAAGAAATTTCTATATATTTTTGTGAACCTGGAACCAGTGGGCAGTGAGATTAGACTCCACGCCTGTCAGAGCTGTCAGCTTTCAGACTTCTCCATTAGACCAGCAGCTATTCCGTCACCATGACGACTGTCTGTACTGAAACTCTCAGCAGGGTTCTGGCTCCGCCTCCTCCGGTCCGACGGGTTTAACCTTTGACCTCTCTTGTCTCTTTTTGTTGCTTTGATAGTCACAATTGTGGTGTGTTCCTTTGGTAATTACAGGGCTTGTCTTTTTCTCTCCGAACTGGGCAGAAGGTTGTCTTGTAGACATCTGAGGAATGCGATCAGCTCGGATCACTCCCACACTATTGTTTATTCTGTGTGTATAAGTCCAGTTTTGAAGAGGTGCGCAGGCAGAGGTGTGTTTAGGAGCCGTGAACTTCTGTTGAATGGCATGCATTCGCTGGCTGCATTCCACAGTCCTACTTGTCATTTCCTGCAATTATGCTTCTTTACAGAGAGGCTGCGTTTCACAGCTTTTAACTCTCCTCTCCGGTGTCATTGAAGCTTTATGTACTCAAACGCGCACCTTCATCTCTCTCATTAAAGCCAGCCTGTTCCCTTTTATACATTCACACGCATGCACTTTAGTGTTTCAGGTTCGTTTATGAGCTTGTTTTTCATTGTCTGACACTCTTGTCTGTAAAAATGTTCAGAAATTTTCATGGAAAAAATGTATAAATGCTAAAAACCTGTATGTTGGTTAAGTGTTAGTTGTACGTTCAAATGTTTGGGGTTGGTAATGTTTTTGAAAGAAGTCTCTGATGATTACCAAGGCTGCATTTATTTGATCAAAAATACAGTAAAACTGAAATATTGTGTACTATTATTGTAAATGTTTATTCTATTTTAAGTATTTTAAAATGTCATTTATTCCTGTGATGGCAAAGCTGAGTTTTTTTGCATCATTACTCCAGTCTCAGTGTCACATGATTCTTCAGAAATCATTCTGATATGTTGATCTGATGCTCAAGAAACATTTCTTATTATTATCAATGCTGAAAACGGTTGTGCTGCTTAATATTGTTGTGGAAATTGTGATACATTTTTTCAGAATTGTTTGTTGAATAGAAAGTTCAAAAGAACACAGTGTTTATTTAATATATATATATATATATATATATATATATATATTAGCGGCATAAATGTCTTTACTGTCACTTTTAATCAATTTAATGCTTCCTTTCTAAATAAAATTATTAATCCCCCCCCCAATAAAAAAACGTATTAACCCCAAACATTTGAATGATAGTGTATAAATTAACATAATTTAGGTGAAAATCTGTATTATATTTAACAAGACAGTGCTTTAACAGAAAAAAAGTTTAATTTGTACATGCAAATTATTTATGCATGGCGAAAAACAGTCAGATGTAATTCCCAGTGTGATGCATCATATTTGATTATTTGAATACTGGTTGTTCCATTTCTTATTTTTACTTCAGTTTAGATCAGTTGTTGGGCGCTTTATGCATTTTATGTTATTTAGTTGTTTCATATCTGTTACTCTAATGGTGTTTTGTGATTGATTCAGACAGGCGGTCTTTTTGAATGATTCATTGTAAGAACTGACTCATAAGAGTCATTAGCTGGTGAATCGGACTACACAATTCATGCTGGATGATTTAAAGTTGAATCCAATAATTTGCAGAATGCAATCTTTGCATCATCACATTCAGACTGCATTCACAACTTCTTTTACTGTGGTAAAGCAAGTAGATTTTTAAGTTTGAAATAGGGTTTATATTAAAGGCACAGTTCACCCAAAAAGGAAAATTGTCATTAATTACTCACCCTCATGTCGTTCCAAACCCATAAGACCTTTGTTCATCATCGTTCATCATGACCCTGCATAGACAACAATGCAACTGATATGTTCAAGGCCCAGAAAGGTAGTAAAGACATTGTTAAAATAGTCCATGTGACATCAGTGGTTCTAATGTAATGTTATGAAGCTATGGGTCTTTTCATTTTTGGGTGAACTATCCCTTTAAGGTTATATCAGTGAATAAAATATATAGTCAAAATACCATCCAGTAATGCCTGAAACACCATATTTTTCTACAGTGAATTCCTAACAATCTAACATTAATCATTTTTTATAACATGGACCCACTGTTATTTTTCTGTCTGTCTTTGTTGAGCTTAAGCAGCAGTCACAGTTTCACAAACTATGGAAAGAGTTCTATGTCTAAAAATGACTTCTGCAGCTTTCCAGTAACCGAACTGGCCGAACGGCACGCCACAAGTGTTTCTTTTGTCTACTCAACACGCTGCCAAATCCACCAGACCTGCCTGATGCTGGATTTTGTGTTATATTTGTATTATAAAACAGATTCTGTATTACATTTTGTGCTTGCGTAGCATATTATTGAAACAAACTGTCGACAAACTTGATATCAAGTACATTGTGTTCAGTTCTGACCTGAACAGACTGAAACCACAGAACGTCTTTCCTCCCATAACACACACAGCAATTTAGTTTCTTTCTTGTCTATCTTTCAGAGTTAACATAAAACACAATGGGTAGGAAAAACAGGCCTGGAACAGTTTATTCCAGATATAGTTATAAAAAAAAGCCTTCACTCTGAGAACAGTTCAATTTTATGGTCTCGGAGTGGAACCTGGCACTGATGATCAAGCTGAGAACGGACGAGCGCTCACAGACGAATCAACACGTCTGTGTTCGGGGCGGCAGACAGAGTGTGAGGTCTTAACCGTTCACCTGCAGAGCTAACCATGTATCACAATAACAAGAGATTCACAGCGCACACACTCTGAGAGGCAGACGTGCTGAGTCCGGCCCGCTGTCAGATGTTACACCTGATAAATACGGTTAGGTGTGCTACTCTACTGTACATCTGACTGAGGTTGATTCATGTCACTGCAGTTAATGACTTTGTGAATCATGTTTCCCCAGGGCTATGATAGCTCGCCTGATTGCTCTAGTGTGTGCATGTCTGCGTGTGTGTAAATATATATATGTGTGTGTGCACGACCCTGTTTAAAAAGGGATGTGGGTGGAAGCCATTAGCAGGTGTGACTATGCCTTACTGCTTTAATGGACCATTGAGAAATAAATGACAGCCTGTTTCCTTTATATGCATGTATTTATGAATGTTTTACCATTACCTGTGTCACTTGGGGAAGCATTTGAATGGTCGTTATATTTTCCTCATGATGTTTATGAGTCCTTTTTTATTTTCCTTCTTATTTTCTTTTTTTGATTTTCCTCATCTTCATTTATTTTATTTTTTTTTTACCCTAATGGGTGACATGCCCAGGTCACATTTCACAAAGTTTTATTTTTATTTTTTTAATATAGTTATTATTATATTTCTTTTGTTATGTGTAAATATGTATTTATATTATTAATTTATTTATTCACCATTATTGATATTGTGACACTGTATTTAAAATTTTAAATATTTTATATTAAAACATATTTTAATATTTAAATATTTAAATACTATTAACTTTTTTTTTTTTTTTTTACAATTTAAATATATATGAAGGCAGTATACTACAATGATGCATGTTTTGTTTTATTTTATTTTGCAAATGCAAAGATTTTTTGCATTGTGAAATTATTTTTGTGACATTTAATAAGTCTGTAATTTGTCTGAATGTTTATTTGTTTTATTTATTCATTTTTTCATTTCAATAATTCACTGTTATTCATAGTAATTCTTTGTTCTCATTATTGTTATACTGTATTTTATATGTACTTTACTGTACTTTTCTATGTAAATGTATTAAGTCAGTTACTACAATAATGGATATTTTATTTTATTTTATTATTTTATTTTATTTTGCAGGAGAAGCAAATGTTTATTTTATTTTTTTGCATTGTACAATTATTTTCATGATATTTAAACCCATTTTTTCCCAAAATTCTTATGAACAGAATAAATCTGGATGTTGTAAATTTACTTATTTCATTATGATGGTGTTTTTACTGTATTCTATTAAAAATCATGTAATACTTTTTTTTTCTTAATCTGTGCACAGGCAGTACATTAAATGTATAATGTACAACAATGCATGAATGCTTCATAAATTTTTTTATGAAATTTTCTTAATTTTTTCTTCATTTAATTTTTAATAAATTAATGAAATGTTAATATAATTTAACTTTTTTCACAACTTAATATAATGGGGTGAAATATGACTTGGACATGTTTTTAATATAATTATTTTATGTAGATTCATATTCTCTGAGCAGTGCATTTTATACAAAAGATACATGTACATGAGTACATGTGGTCACATGTTTTTTTGACCTGATTTCACAGTAACACACCCTACAAACAAAGACACTAGGCACGTTTCCCTGCTCCGTGCAACGATTTTTCAGCATTCATGTCCCAGCATGCCGACGCTCCCCATGTCCATTACTGTATAACAGCAGCACGACTGAGCTTCACAGACTCATCTCTGCTTAACCACCTCATTTTAATACTCTACTCCGTTGCAACCACCATATGTATCTGACAGCCAGAGGCCAAAACAATCTGTATTGTTATTTCAGAGAGGCTAAATGTTGTCTGCCAGCCATATTTAACCCTGATGTGGGAGCAAATGCTATAAAGTGTTTGTGTAATGACAAACTAAATATAAGGACTTGAGAAGTTACTGCACTTGTATAGCAAAGAAATACACAAACTTATATACAGCAAATGGAAATGAGCAGCACTGAGGATAACTAGATATGTTCTTCAGCGAGTCAGTGTGTATGTGTGTGTGTCTTTTCCTCCAATGCCTCGGCCTTAATTAGTTAGTGGCCGGCTCACAGCCCGGGACGGAATGAGAGATATTTAATAAGAACCCAACAATGGGATGGCGCTTGTGGCAGGCAGCTGGCCAGGAGGCCAAATTATTAAACTGGCTTCGTGAACTTGATTATGTAAATGAACTTGGAGTGTTCGTGTGTGTGTGTGAGAGAGACTGGTTGGGAGAAGTGAGACAGGACGAGAGAGGCCAATGAGTAGTATAATGCATGACATTGCATTTCTGAATCCAATAAATCAAGTTTCCCTAGTGTGATACTGTAAGTCACTTTGTAAGATTTAATTTAGTGTGTATGTCATTCTGAATGGTCAGCTTGACCAGCTTACCTCACTTCATCTGTTCATTCGCACACTATCCACACTAAATAGTATGCAAGATTTAAGAGTTAGTACATCCCAAATTGCAGTATATTAAGGCAAGTATGCTGTCGGGATTATGTAACCTATTTTTATGGTAGATTTTTGAATTGCCAGGCATGCTTTTTGGGCTATTATTGCCCATAACCCTTTGTGCCACTGGATAGGAGGAGTTTTTGTGTGAGTGAACAAGAATGCGAGACCTGCCTAAAAACCTGAGACCTGAAAGCTTCCAATGCTGTTTTTAACAAAACACCCTATTCCTAACCAGATGTGACACGATACTAGAAAAATCTTCCATGTAATTCTTGCGTTGATGTCCTTTTCAGTCATGATGAACAGCAATATTGTGATATATTGTATGTATATAAGTATGTGGCATCGTATTATTGAATAATTTTGAAGGTAATACATTTAGCTGGATGCTAATGCTGCTATGTGGTATTTTTTGACAGCAGTATGATAAACAACCTACATTCTTTTAGTGTGTAGTATATAAAGTATATGAAGTGGAGCACAGCCACATATCACTTTCCAGAATCAGAGCTGCTTTTTTTTTTTTTTTCTTTTGTGAACCCAGTGCTCCTCATTCTCAGACAGATCATAGGTCGACAAGCAATATGCAGGTAAACTTAATGGGCCTTTTTCATATGGTTGCGTATTGAGGTATGTAACTGAACACGTGCACATTTTTGGTTCCGCTCACCTGATTGCTGTTGAAGGTCAGGTTAATGATAAATGGTGTGTTGACACGTTGGCAAAGCAACCAAAGCTGTGGAAGATCACACGACCACAGCTAGCTAGAGCGAATCAGACTCCTCCATCCGTGTCTAATGCTGAGCATGTTTAATCAACAGTAGCATCAGCTCTTAGGAGACCTTACTTCAGGGGTATAAAATATTATATGCACATTTGCGATATATATATATATATATATATATATATATATATATATATATATATATATATATATATATATATATATATATATATATATATATATGAATAAATATATGAATAAATATATTCTGCACCAGAGCCATTGAGGTAACGTGGAGGAAACTGTTGAGTTAAATTCATGCTTGATTTATCCCTGCGTGTGCGTGCATGTCGGAGTATATTATGTTATTATGTTATATTATGAATTAAGCTCATTGTGTTATATTATGAATTAAGCTCATTGTGCCCGTGATATGGTTTTGTTCATTAACAATAGCTGCTGAGTATATGAACCTCTTGAGCTACCGGATTCACTAGCCAAACAATGACTGTGGATGATCAGAAGGCTGAAAGAGGCCGGGGCAGAGCGGAAACAGAAGTAAACACTGCAAGTATGGACTGTCCTGGCTTACAGCCAAATCCCTAAGTTTTGATATCCTTCGGAAGATCTCTCTGCATGGTCATGTACATGATTGGGAAATACCCACTGCTGCCAAATATTCCACATGCAGAAGAATGTAGGATTATGTGTCTTCATGAGTGTGATTGTCGTTAATTTACCCTCTTAGTAATTAATATGTGCCTTGTTGCTGATCTGAACCCAATTACAACTGGTATTAACATCCGCCTGGGGACCAGGCACAAGTGGGCAGCTAAATACAGGTGTAAACAGGGTCCAAAATGTTCTGTGATCCAATCATTCAACCCATATTTGGAGTTAGTATGCATGTAACCCATGTGTGCTGAAGGACCGCCTACTCACCTGTCAATCATCTGGTGGGCTACAACAAGGGCGTTATACTTTGGTTACATAAATTGTAAGTTATTAAAGTGTCCCTTGTGCTCACCAAGGCTGCGTTTATTTGTTCAAAAATACGGTAAATCAGTTTAAAATGGATGATTTAAAATTGATTTTTTTTTTTCAGAAACCACTACTCCAGTCTTCAGTGTCACATGATTCTTCAGAAATCATTCTTAAATGCTGATAATACATATTGCAACATTCCTGCCTCATTGCCTGTTTTTAAATCAATTTGAGTCTCTGTGGGTTTTTATAAATGCAGTGTTTGATTTTTAATTCCTGCCAATGTAGAGCATTTCCAAAACACTCCAGAATGGTCAGTTATTTCAGTCAGGATGCTTCCATAGAAGGAATGGAGCAGCTCACTAGGTTTAGGGGCAAAGCTTGAGTCTCCACATTGAACCCACGTACATATAGGCCTACACACCACTTTCCATTATCCTGCTTTCGGAGTGAACCCACAACCTACTGGATATAAACACCAACTTTTAATTGGCTAGAGGACAGGAGTCCTGGAGTTTGAGTGACAGGGCTTTAAAGAGAGTTTTCCTGTTTAAGCGCAATGATTAATGTGCAGAAAAGACACCATGCAACACCTAGACTGTTTGGAGGGCTATCTGACGTCCAGAGAGCAGGCTTAATAGAAGAAAGAGAGGGATGGAGAGGTCAATCAGAAGTCAGAGAAAGGGACTGTGGGAAGTGGGACTTGGGAGAAAGAGAAATGAAGGGAGATTGTGGGCAGAACAGAAAGAAGAAGATAATAAAAGAGAGATGGGGGGAAAAAAAACAGTGGCGGTTCTTTTGGAAGTCCCCAGCGAATCCCAGTCAAGTCTTGTTTCTGTGAGAGAGGGCTTCTGCCTCTTGGGAATTTGATTGACAGTTCCACAAGACTGTCCACATATCTTTATCATGCCTGCAGACCGAATTCTAGAATATACTTCCTTTCTGTGATATCACAGTGCACCGCATGATCTGATTGGATATCTATAGATTGTGTAACTTTTTCTGGTCGAAGAGTTCTCGTGGCTTCTGACAGCCAGGCACAAACTTTTAAGGACTGCATGCTCAAAAAAGTTGTCAAGTGTGTGAAGTATTTTATTTTATTTTATTTTGACTTGTATAATGCTTTTTTGTTGTTGTTTTTCAAAAAAGTTAATGCCACAGGGGAAAAAGGGGAAAGAATATAAATACAATAAATAGGGAAAAAACGAATGAATTAAAAACAGCAACTTTTCAGATTATTCACAAGTTTAAATGGTTAGCCTCAGCTAACCTTGCATCTAATTTGACACTTAAGATCAAGCAATTATGACTGATCTTTATTTGCTGGCTTTATTGTCCTGTAACCCAAGACGCACCGATTCAGTGACCTGACAAAAAGCCCTGAGTGAATACAAACCGCACACACCCAATAAAAAGTGGTTTAAGAGTAAATCTCCTTTATACACAGCCAGTTCACGCTCTTAGCGTCCAATGATCTCGCATTTGAGCTCATTAGGTTTCTTAGAGCCAATTGGAAATCAATGGAGCCAGCCATTGCGGATGAACTTTTCTTTTAAGTCCAATTTATGTCCTCCTTTATCAGTTTCACAGACGTCTCTCTTGCTAGCCGGTTTTGTTTTATAATGGAGTGAAATGAGTGCGCTCAGGTGCAGTAACAGAATGAACAAAGAGTTCCCTCCCGGAGTTGAATCGCACACGTACGTTCACTCACTCACTCGCTCTCATTAGCTCTCTGTGGCGCTTTTGTCTTTTAATCAATGCAGAGAACATAACTACAATTAGCAGCTTTCCCATATCGATCCCAGCTGAATTAACAAGAGAGAGGGAAGAATCGCGTTCCTCATGGGTGTTCTCCATCATGTACGTGTGTGGAATTTATTCGTGGTTGTGTGTATATGCTGTTTGTCAAGTGAACGTCACACTGTAGTGTCAGCTTATGAGTGTGTGTTGTCATCGGTGCGGCACACACTTCATCAGGGAGTCGCGCCTAAACAGTGATGAATGTGTGTATGCTCTCTGCTTTGGTTTGATTGAATGCCCTGCTCTAAAATGGGCACACACACTCACACACTTTACGACAGCCAAGATGGAAAACTGCATTTTGAGATGTAATGAGGAAATTCAGACACAAACACGAATGCTCTCGCACCCCTACACCACACAACCGTAACGACACTACTGACTTAACTACATTTTTCAACGGCGTGACGGTAGCTCTGATGTTTTTAAAGTGGTGTAACTTTTCCAGTAACAAGCTACTTTTTCTAACAAGTAGCGCAACAACGTTCAAGATGAATTGTGCGAGCAGCCCCGCAACTGAGCGAATAATCAGATGCGTTCTACTAGAGTGTCTTTTTAGCATTTCAGTCTACTCGGTTTGGAATATTTTTTGTAGCAAAATAAATATTAGCTAACTATTTGACTGTTATCGCTGTGTTAGCACAGCAACATAATAATTTTGTTTTATTTCGCAACCAGCCAAATGAAGCAATAATCAAACACTCTCTAGTCATTTAAATCATCACCCATTTTTCTTCATCTTTTTTGTAGCAAAATAAATGTTAAATACTGTTATTTAGCAGTATGTGCTAATTGCTATTTAGCAGTAAATACCTGCTATCACTATGTACGCTATGAGGTTGCTAGGGTACTTGGGTGGTTGCTAAGGTGTTGCTAGGTGGTTGCTATGGTACCTGGGGTGGTTGCTAAGATGTTGCTATGTGGTTGCTATGGTACCTGTAGTGCTTGCTAGGGTGTTGCTATGTGGTTGCTAGGGTATTACTAGCTTGTTGCTAGCATGATTAGCAAGTTACCAACATGTCTCTAGCATGATTAGCATGCTAATAGCATGTTGCCAGCATGATTAGCAAGTGATTAGAATGTTACTAGCATGACTAACAAGTTACTAGCATGCCGCTAGCATGATTAGCAAGTTACTAGCATTCCGCTAGCATGATTAGCATGTTACTAGCATGTTTCTAGCAGGGATGTGCCCGAATCCGAATCCGGTATTCGGAAAGGTAAAGGTGTGTACTATGGCAACCGTAAAGGGAATAAATACGTTACTTACAAGAAATATGAGAAAAATATATTTCAGTGCTTTCTCTCACAATTATATTGTTGGGTAATTAGCCTGTATATAAATTGCGGGCATCAGGGAGCCATTATTAATATGCGGGACTTTGAAATCACTTATGAACACGCGTTTGCTTTTTACTTTCACTTTTGAGATTCACGATCACACTTAGTCTACTCTACTACGGAGCAGCACTACTTACCACACATTTTACAAGATTAGATGTTTGTCAGTGGTGCTCAGGATCTGTAAATCATTCGACATCGTCCTATCGGTCATCTCTCCTTACCTCTCTCTGTTTATGTGATAAGTGAAATTTTATGTACTGTAATGTTACAGGCTACTGCTAGCAAGCGGCTAACCATGTCCCTTTTGTGGCTCCATAGAATGCATTATTCGTTTTCCGTGCCTTTCCGAATACGTATTCGCTATTTGGGCACATCCTTAGTTTCTGGCATGATTAGCATGTCGATAGTATGTTTCTAGCATGATTAGCATGTTACTAGCATGTTTCTAGCATGATTAGCAAATGACTAGCATGTTGCTATCATGATTAGCAAGTGACTAGCATGTGGCTAGCATGTTTCTAGCAGGATTAGCATGTCGCTAGCATGTTTCTAGCATGATTAGCATGTTGCTAGCATGATTAGCAAGTTACTAGCATGTCATTAGCATGTTTCTAGCAGGATTAGCAAGTGACTAGCATGTTGCTAGCATGATTAGCATGTTGCTAGGATAGATAGATAGATAGATAGATAGATAGATAGATAGATTATAAATATTATATAGATGAGTTTGAATGGATTATAAATAGTACGTAGAAGGGAAGTCTGATTGAGTCTATGTTAGCAGTGAAAAGGTGGCTTAGTTTGAAGTTAGTTTATGCTAATTGACATTCTGCTCTTTTTAATTTAATCATAGAATATAACTGGTATAATTCAAAAGCTTTAACGTAGTTAGCTACTTTTTGTTAATAGCTTATAGCTAACTACCTTTTTTAAACTAGCTTTGAAATGTATTTTAACTATTTTAGCAAGCTACAATTTCAAAGTAGCTTCCCTAGCATTGCACAAAGCATAATGGTTAAATCAGATGCAGATACTGAAACGCACAAAATACATGTATATAACACGCGCACACATCACACAGACACACTTAATTTGCTATCTGTACATGTATACACGGCTCATGCATTATCCTCCTGTGTCATTGTTTTTTGTTCTTTCTGAAACTCAAGTTCATAAAAACTGAATTTTTAATAAGTTGTTTGCGCTTAGTGTTAGACACGACTGCACTGCTGTTTTTAATTAATAACCCCAGCAGTCCCAACGAGGTGGAACACAAACGACACTAACACACGCAGAGAGAAAGATAGATGTAGTCAACGATAGAGGCAAATACACTTCCTGTGTATATTATCGGTTGTGTTGGAGGTTTTTATCTATCTGAGAAGTCACCACCACATTTATCAGTCTATAATTCAGTCAGAGCGCCAGATAAATACAGAGAGAGACAGGAATAGAGATAACCAGCGCCGCGGTGGAGTGTGTGGATGTGCTGTGCTCTAAAAATTGAGGTATGATGAGACCGTCAAAGCGATAAATGTGTTTTTGACATTCTCTATTTGGTGAAGATGTTTTCCGTGAGTTACAGCATTTAGGAACTTATTGACAGACTAATCTCATTAACTTGTGAATTGGACATTAGAGATGCACCGATATTAAATTTCTATGCCAATATAAATTATCCAGAATGACATCTGCCGATACAGATTGTTTGTCTTTCTTAAAGGGATAGTTCACCCCAAAATTTAAATTCTGTCGTCATTTACTAACCCTCAAGTTGTTCCAAGCCTGTGTGAGTTTCTTTTTTCTATTTAACACAAAAGAAGATATTTTGAAGAATGTTGGTAACCGAACAGTCAGCACAATTGTCTGACGGCCGATAATTGCTTTTATAAGCTGATACTGATTATTGGCCGATATATTGGTGCATCTTTATTGGAGATGCATTGATATTGTAATTCTGGATGATGCTAATTATTGTTTTAGCCTGTAATTATTTTCATTTTATTGAAAAAACGATGACTAATCTGTTCTGATATTATACGCAATAACAGATTCAATAATATTTGATGTTAAGAATCATTTTGAACTAAAAATGCCTGCAGTGCTCACATGGATTATGCAAGTTCGTATCCAGCCTGCAACGTGTTCCAATCTCATTATCACTCCATCTCCAGTAATTTTCACTCTCTGTGGTGTCTGTCTAAAAAAAGAATCCCTCCCAGGAAATTATTACATCTTAAACTGTGATTCCTGCGTTCAGAGTTATAGTGCTTCTGTGTGTGTGTGCTTGAATACTTGAAAGCGAGTGGGATGTGTGTGTCGGAATCTCTCCCAGGCCTCTTTGTCGCAACCTTTTGCCACCAGTCCTCAGGCGGTGGGGCGAATCTCTCACTCTCACATTCTCTCTGTACTTCTTAAATTAGACTGGGCTCTCTGGGTGGTTAATTGGGCAAGTTTTGCTCAAGGCTCCCTTATAGGTGGCTTTTCGAGATCTGCCTAACACACACATTTGTTTTCTGTCATGCTGGGGACTTTTCATTGACTTCTGTTGATTTTCTACTGAGCTAATGGTGTTTTTTAGCCGCTAACCCTCACGAAAAGTGTTTGTGTTTTCATGAAGACTTTATTTAGTATGTTTATGAACCTGTTTTCCTCATGGGGACCACTGGTGATGTTGATAATTTCGGATTTTAGTATCCTTTTGGGGACATTAAGTCCTCTCGTTGTGGGCTAAAGCATGACCCACACACACATATTGAAGGATAAGAATTGGTGTTTAAGATGCTCTATTGTATCTGCAGTTTACTACTGTTTTGGTTCCATCATCTCACTAATGGCAAGAATAACCACCTCCTCTATTACAGGATGCAATCAATGTTTAATTAGAGAAGAACACTATTAAAGTGTGTGCTTGTTTTCCTGGGCATGTATGAATGTGGTCATGCGAGTCTCATAGTTTGAGATGTTGATGTTTTGTTGTTCTCTTCATCTCTGTTTCCTGCTCTCTGTCGTCATTTGTTTACCTCAATTCTAATGCAGACCGTACAGACATGAAATCTGACAGAGGACGTAATTCCAGAAAATTCCAGCCATGGAGTCTGTCCTGTTCTCTGTAATCAAGTCCTCCTACTCAAACCTCGGCACAATCAAATCAGTCCTGAGTTCTGCTTTTTCCAAACCTGGAATAAAATCTGAAGGAGAACATTTGCTTGTCATTTGATATGGTTTGCATTTAAACCGAAAGGCTCAAACCCACAAGCTCTGCTGCTTGTGTAACTGTATATATGCGCACATCCACTTTCTTCCACTCTACTCAATAAATGAAACTGAAAATCTGTTATATATATATAAGATTCAGTAACTAAATTACCTGTTTTTCAGTTCCATATACTATATGTGACCCTGGACCACAAAACCAGTCATTAGGGTCAATTTTTAATTTTTTTTTTAATAAATAAGCTTTCCATTGATGTATGATTTGTTAGGATAGGACAATATTTGAAAGTTGTCCAAATTAAGTTCTTAGCTATGCATATTACTAATCAGAAATTAAGTTTTGATATATTTATGGTAGGACATTTACAAAATATCTTCATGAAACATGGTCTTTACTTAATATCCTAATGATTTTTGGCATAAAAGAGAAATCGATCATTTTGACCCATACAATGTATTTTTGGCTATTGCTACAAATATACCCATGTTATTTATGACTGGTTTTGTGGTCCAGGGTCACATAATTACTCAAAATCTCTCTCTTCTTTATATATATTGTGCACAGATTCATTTTAACATATCAGATATCCTGTCCTTAAGACATAACTGGCTTTACATGAATTTTGCATCATAAAAACAGTTTTCTGAATGGATTCAGAATCATTGAAGAGAGAATAACTGTTTTTCCCTCCCACCCCTAGTGACAACCTGACTTTACAATCTTGTTTTCTTTTCAGATTAAATATGGCATCTACTCTGAAGTCTAAGGAATATGTTTGCGTGAAATCAGTGTTCTAGACTCCTTTGTTCAAGCTGATGTTGCCCTCCGAGGTCTTCTTACTCACTCTAATAGCAGAAACGTCAAAGCTGGTCTGAGATCAGTGTTAAAGGGCAGCATCTTGCTACAGCAGGCTGTCAGGCTTGTTGTTTTGGCCTGAGGGAAACATGATCAGCGGTTTGCTCAAGTTGGCATCGACTGCTCTAAAATTTTGAAGCTGACAGCTCTTTTTCACCAGCGTTTACACACGTGTGGCTAGTTAAGCGTGGGACTTGAGCATTTTTGTAAGAAGAAAAGCTGTGAGTGTTGCCATAGCACCTCTTCCTGATGCAAGCTCTGGGTAGCTGCTTTTTTCATGCATATCCAGGTCTTATTTTTTATGTTAATTCTCAAAAGAGCAATAATGCCATCATTCCTTCCACTACAGTGTTAATGCATGTGGCTTATTATGCATGATTCATCAGTGCACAGTATTCCAAAGAACTAAAAATTGCTTTCATAATTTAGTCAGTCAATCCAAAATAATCTTTCTTTGTTGAACATACAACGAAAAAAAAAAAAAAACCCATCACATTATGGTAGTAAAATGGGTTATGAATGCAGTTTCATGTTGACTTCAAAGGAATAGTTCACCCAAAAAAGAAAATTGCCATCATTTATTCACCCTCATGTTGTTCCAAACTCATAAGACTTCTGTAGAACACAAAAGGAGAGATTCTAAAAACTCTTCTTTGCATGTAAATGCAATGGATGGTAATTGAAGCGTATTAGTTAAAACACTCCATAAAAGTATCACATGAGTGGTCCATACAGCGTGTGCACTACATCCCAAGTCTTCTGAAGCTAAATAATTTTTTTTTCCCAAAAAACTGCTTTGAATGTTTGAAGTTCTTGAATAATAACTTACACTTTAAATTGTTTAATGTTTTTATGTAGCAAGGATGCATTACATTGATCAAAAGTGGCATTAAAGACATTTATAATTGTACAAAAGATTTCTGTAAAGCTTTTTTTTTTTTTTTTACTTTTTCATGAAAAAAATCCTGAAAAAAATTCTGAAAAAAATTATCATGATTTCCACAAAAGTATAAATCAGCACAGCTGTCTTCAACATAATAAGAAATGTTTCTTTTGCTCCAAATCAGCATATTAGAATAATTTCTGTATGATCATGTAACTCTAAAGACTGAAATAATGACTGCTGAAAATTCAGCTTTGCTATCACAGGAATAAATCATATTTTAAAACAGAAAATCTTTATTTCAAAATCTAAAAATATTTCACGGTATTTCCCAATATTTTAAGTGAATTAATAAATATTTTTTTTGCTGCTTATAAAGAAATCTTGTATGACTTCTGTACATGAAACAGCTTGTATGGTGCTTTTGCACCCTTTTATGCTTCAGTCACTATTTGTTGTAATTCCATGGTATTTCTCTTCCTTCCGTGGTATAAACTTAAGTCAAGCCAGTTTGGAGCAACATGCGGGTGAATAAACTTCCTTTTGAAGTGTTCTCTCTTGATTACACTGCTACTGGGGAAAAAAGTGTTTCTGTAACAGTCCAACAGGCCTATAAGTTTCAAAAATATTGTGCACAAAAATGCATTACAATGTATCTGGTGTGCAGTGCTACTGTGTTCAGTACCTAAAAATTCACTGCATTCCGGTGTAGCTTCAATTCACAATTCAGGATCTTTATGTAGGTCAGGTAGAGTTAATATGCTAGCTAATTTAGCATGGCTTCTTAAAACTTTTTTTGTGAGCTTTGATTCTTTGGTGCGGTTTTTACATTTTAGAAGCAGCAGGTAAGCAGACTTGATCTGTTGCGTGTGCTTCCTGCCGTCTGTTTGTTAGAGATTTAATAAAATGTAATGGAGTGTAAGATTTAAGAAATGTGCTTTCCAAAACGTTTCAATTTTTGTCTCTGCCGAGCAAACGAGCTGTTAATGTTGGAAGCTTTGATTTCCACACCTAAATCCTGCAGTTCTGTTGTTTTAAAGTGTGTGTGTGTGTGTGTGTGTGTGTGTGAGAGAGATATCTGTGTGAGGTGTATTGTTACAGTCTAATCCGAGGTATGGAAGTTTGATTAGTCTCCTGTGCACAGATGGGCTCTTCAGTGTGATTACAATGCTTTTCATTAGATTTCATCACATCTCTTCTTTTTCTCCTTTCTTTCACTTACACCCCCTCCCCTCCTCCTTATCTTTCTCGCACCCCCCTCTTGATTAATCACGGGAGAATGATGGGAGGTAGATGTGACTGAAGTGAAGAGGTAATTGCGTCGCAGGTGTGTTGATATGGGGACTGTTATAGATGCATTGACGTCGTCTTAACCGGTAGATTGTCAGAAACTCAAGGCTCTCATGACTGTCACCACCAGCCATCTGATCAGGATTATTTAGAAATCACTCCACTCCGAGTTTTCTGTGTCGCTCAATAGCATTTACCATTGTAAAAGCTCTTTCTTGGATAGTTCACCCAAAAATCTAAATATTGTCGTCATTTACTCACTCTAATGTTATTTCATACCTGTATGACCTTTATTTTTTATTTTTTTGGAACACAAAAGTGGATATTTAGATGAATTTTATTTTTGTATTTTATTTTGTATTTTAATTATTTTTATTAAATTTAATTAAATTAATTTTAAATTTAAATGTAATTAAAATTTAATTTTGTCATTTACTCAGACTTTATTTTATTATTATTTTAAATATTTTATTTTATTTTATTTATTCATTTTGCTGTTTCCTGGTTCGCTCAGTAGCATTTCCTGTAAAGTTACACATATCTCAAGGGAATACTTCACTAAAAATTATTTTATCAATAATTCATTTTTAAATAATTTTTTTAACTGTTTTCTGGTTCACTTAGGAGCATTTTCCACTGTAAAGTTACACATCTCTTAAACGAATACTTCACCCAAAAAGGTTGTCATTATTTAGGCTACTCACCCTCATGTTTTTTTTTCCAAACCTGTTTGACTGACTTTACACAAATGTAGACATTTAGCTGAAGATTTCAACTGTTTTTTCTACAATATAATAGTCAATGGGGTCCAAATCATCTTTGGACCCCACTGACTTTCATTGTATGGACAAAAACATGAAATTGTTAACGTAATGCTCATATCGGAGTGATCAAAAAAACTTCTCCTTGCTCCAGGCAAAATCATGCAACTTTGTTCTGCTTCAAATGCGTACCGCTCATGTTCTCTGATCTGATCTGATCAACACATGGATGGGTGCACAGACAAATACACCTTCAAAAACAGTTGCTCACTCAAATAGTTTAAAGGACAGGGTGTGGGGAGTTCTTACAAACATTGAAAAGAAGAAAAGTTTAAAAAGAGAGTTTCAAAAGGTCATCTTGCTTGTCTCTATAACAAACACTGGCAGGCTATTTCCTATTGTATTTTATGTTATTTCAAACGTAACCAAAAACGGCAGAACTATTTATGCTTCAATACCATTGCCAAATAGAATTCAGATGTCTGTTTGTAAAGGAGCATTAGAGCATGTGTAAAAACCTCAACTGACAGGAAATGCATAACAGCACCATTCACATTCCTCTGTACACAAAACAATGAGAGAAAAGATCTTAATCTAATAGGAAAGCTTCGGATTTCTTGATTGGTTTTGTTACCACAAAAAAATTATTCATCACAGATATCATTTCCATTGAGGCTTGTGAGGGGTTCTTCATGGTAGTTGCCAGTCAATATCGAGTATTGTGTTTCTTGGCGGGTGTTGTGCCGCTTTTTCTCGGTCTCGCTCTATAAGCTGCATTATAGACCCGTGGTTGTAACGTTCCCGGTCTGCGAGCCAATATCTTTGGTCCATAAATGTCACTGATTAAAACTACTGTTGGAATTGTTGCATGGATCACTTAGTGCATAATGACTCTAATCAGCTTGTTCAGTTCATTAGGAGCTGGAAACATAATAGTTACAAATCTGGGCCATCGGTAGGAGTTTCAGTGGTTCAGATACACCGGCTGAGTGTTCCTGAGACCCCAATTCTGCTCCATCACACTTGTGATTTGTTTAAAATGTGTGTTAATAGGGTGGGGAACTGAGGACCAGTTCTTATTTATAACCAGCTCAGTTTAGTTTCTTTTAAATACTTGGAAAAAAAATGTTTTATTATTATTTTTTTTTTAATTTAATTTGAAATTTTATTTTATTTTACTTTACTTTAAACTTTACTTTAAATTGTATTACTTTAAAGTACTTTTTACTTTATTTTATTACTTTAAATTTTACTTCCTGGCCCAATAGCATTTTCCACTGTAATGTTATACATATGTCAAAGGAATACGTGACCCAAATATTTGCTCTTTAAATCATTTTGTCATCATTTACTCACTTTTTGAGTTTTGATATTTCACTCTGAATTGAATGTGAAAATATTAGAAAGATGATAAATAGACAGCTTGTCTTTCTTTTGAATGCATCAACACGCATTCCGCGCAACCAGTGTAGTCTGATTCAAAAGCAAATGACTCTTATGAGTGGTTATTTTTAGTGAATCACTCTTGAATCATTTGGAGTGATTACCAAGTAATTTGACTCAGTCATCGAAACTTAAGTTATTTTCAGTTGTTTTTTTCCAGATATTTACTCCTCAAAAGTATTAAAAAAAATAATTAGAATCATTAATAAATCCTTATGATTCCCATAGATATTCCCATACGATTTTTTATTTAATTTTTATATATTTCACTCTGAATTGAATGTGAAAATATTAGAAAGATGGTAAATAGACAGTTCATCTTTCTATTGAATGCAACAACATGCATGCAGTGCAACCAGTGTAGTCTGATTCAAAAACAAATGACTATGAGTGGTTATTTTTAGTGAATCACTCATGAATCAATCTAAACGGTTACTGAATTAATCTGACACAATCACCGAAGTGTAAGTTACTTTCGGTCTTGTATTTCCAAACATGTCCTCCTCAAAAGTATTAAAAATCGTTAATAAATCCTTTTTAGTAATTCCTATTAGTATTTGATGACAAATATTAAGTTTTACTGGCTGATCTGACCCAAGAATAGCTGTAAAGCTCTGTATTCTGTTTAGTTTGGTTTGTGTGTTCAAGTCTTATGAGAAAGCCTAAGGTGTCTCAGTCCATGCCTTTTCATAGTCCTTGCTGTCAAGTGTTATTGAGTTAAATGTTGTGCTGTAAACAAGGTCAGCAAGGCTGCATTTGGATGCACAGAATGGAGTTGTCATTTATATAGGTGTTACGCTTGAGAATGTGGTCAGAAAGTAAAGAGACTCAATGTTAGGCACAGGAAGATATCGAGCTGTAAGGGGAAGTGAGGTCAGACACTTGTAGATGACCTTTACATATTGTGCAGTTTGAATGGAGCCTTGAGGTCAATCAAATTATGAAAATGATCTGATTATTGACTTTAGCTCTGCCCTCTTGTCTTTTCCACACTAATAAAAATGCTAACTCCTGGCGCATCCCGTCCTGAGAATGTCCTTAGCACAGTGGATAGTGCTGATCTCAGCTGTCCTACAAAGACATTTTTTTCTAGCATTGTGTTTACAGGACTGAATATATTAATAAAGTAAATAATTGACATAACACTTTAAAGGTGGTTTGTCTCATTTTTATGATACTTTCCTCTCTTAAATCCAAGATGGCGGACAAACTTTTATGGCGGGCTTTTTTATTTTGAGCATGATTGATGACTTTCTTGCAGTTGTTCCTCAGACTTCATTTTTTTTATTTCAGGTGCTAATCTAAAATCAGTTTTACAGTTTTTCTGACATGGATCAAGGCAGGATATTGACTTGGCAAACCGGTTCTAGATCAGTGAAATGCAGGGCATCTTGCAGCCCGGACGAGCCGCTTTTCATGCTCCGAGACGGCGGAAAATTGCTTCCAGTGATTCCACACCCCCTTTCCTCTCATCTGTTGTTTTGCGTGACATTATCTGGGAAGCTGTTGTGTAATTACCAAGTTTGCAGCTAACACAACATCTGTCACATTTGTTAAGTAAATTTACATTTCTCCTTTTTGACACAGAACATGTCTGTTAACTTTTTTCAAAAATATCTTAGGTTACAAATTATGGAAGTATAAAATTTTATTTTATTTTATTTTATATTATTTAATTAAATTTTTATTTTATTTTATTTTATTTTATTATTATTATTATTTTTTGGATTGTTTATTAAAGTGTACAGGCATGACGCAAGACATTTAGATTAATGAGGACAATTCAGTCACAGGGTCTTCGGGTCTCTAGGGATCAGGAGGAGCTCTTTTTACAAGGCAGCTAGTTAGTCCTACAGCTGCGGTACTCCATTGAGATGTGACCGACACACATAGATACTAGCGGAAGAAATAGAGACAATATTATAACCAGACGCACAAGAGTTACACCTCCACATCCACATGCAGCTGTCTTTTGAGAACATGTCATTTGGGACTGTTTAATCTAATCCACACCTACGTACAATCTCACACACCTACAGCCTGTCCCGTGCATAGGAGCACTCACACACATTTACAATAGCTAACACTCACTTTCAGAAACAAATTGCTCTCCGCCCATGTACACCTGGCTGTCAGGTGGAATGTCAGACGAAGACATTTGTATTCATTTAGGCAATGAGAAAAGCTCTATTATGAGTGAGGTGAGTGAGAGAGGCAGCGTTTGACAGCTCGGGGTAATGACTACCCTCAGCCCTCTTTTCTAGCGATAGCACCATAGACAGGTTCATTACATTACCCCATGTCTCAAATCATCGTCTGATCTGCCACATTTTAATAAAGATGAATATCTCCCTATTTCAATTTTGCCTCATAATAAACTGTACATAGATAGAGCTGTAGGCTGCGATGGCAGCTGTTTTTGCTTTTCTTTAGCGTCAATTTTTTCCTCTTTTAGATCCAACAAAGGCACTGGGCTGTCAAGAGCGTTGGTTTTGAGGTATGACTATTTAAGTGGTTATGTTTCTGCATTGAAGGCAATGAATGAATTGTGATATGAATAGATCGACTTGTTTGAACAACTACATATTGAAATGCAAACCAAATGATGCATGTAGGAACCGGACGCTTTGGTTTGGAAACTAAAGACCGGTTGTTATTCTTGGTGATTAAATTTTTGCTCTTTGAGGAAGGAATGTGGGTGTTTGTGTGTGTGTGTGAGGGCCAGACGTTTGAATGAGTTCACTACCGGTTGCTGCCTTCAAACACTTTCCTAGCCAAGAAAGTGCTCTATTTGATGTTCATAAATGTGGTACTATCTCAGGTCTCTACGCACCAGGGAAAACTGCCTTTTTTTAGTGGAAAACACTGTTAAATCTGACCTTTGCACTCCCTGCGGTCCTTGTCTTTCTGATGTTGACGAGTCAGACATGGCCTGTCAAATCTCTGCCCTTTATAAGTTTTCGAATTTTATAGGAAAATTCCGGGCTCAAGCTTTGTTGTCGCAAAAATGATTTCAGCTTCTTTATTAGTTTTAAAAAATGAATAGATGTTGCTTTTGCAGTAAAGCACTGGGGCAAGGCAATGTGCTGAAATGAACGTTAAACACATATATATCCACAACACTGAAACAACCAAAACTGAAAAAAAGAAAAAAACCAAAACAAATTTGGTCAGTTTTTTTGAATGACTAGTCAACTGCTCGTCCAACCCCTAATGGCTGATGTCGATGTGTTGGAGAAATCAGGTTGGGAGATGCTTTAACTTGAAGTGTTCAGGCTGAATAGACTCGTCTCCTTGCCCCTCCTCCCCTTGGCACCAAGACCCCAAACAGACCACAGAGGAATCTCAAACATCCTGAACACAACCAGATGTGTAACCTCAACCCCAAGCCCTCTTCTTCCTTCCCTCCATCTCTATCCTTCCTCTCAAGTGAGTCTGTTCCTCTTATTTGTGGCCTGACCTTACAATTCTGGGCCTCTTATAAAAACAAACCATAGAGTAGTAGTGATGCTTGCAGGTCACTGGTGCTTTAAGGCATTGCAGTGCATTGAGATTTGATGTGACCTCTGATCATACTCTTTGGACTTTCTGAGTCTTTGCTGTGTTCAGTATGACCACTGTACTCCATGTTTTTTGCCCTTTCTTTTTCTTTTCTCTCTTTTGGATTCTAAGCGCATTTCATTGATCTTTGACCGATGAGCAGGCCTAGGAAGATTCTATGGACATTACTTTTTGGATTTTATGTGCTTTTTAGGTGTAAAGCTGCAAAATGATGCAGAATAGATATAGTAAATTGTATTAAATGGAGGTTAAAGTACTACATTCTTATTTGTAGGTTAAGAAAATCAAATGTAGTACTCAAAATTACATCAGTGGTAATCACACCATTGTATTAATTCTATTAACAACTATATACAAACAATCCAGAAAGGGGCCTAATAAAATATTCAGACAAAATAGTCTTGGAGGCACAGAGTCATTGACCGAAACAGTGATGTTTCATTAGTACTTTTCCAATTACTTTTTGACTATATCAGTGTGTACAATTCATGCATACAACGTAAAGTTATAACAAGCAAATGTAAGCAGTGTAAACCCATTTCACTGTGACCCAAAAATAATTCTAGAGTAGTAATATCTAGTTGGCTGAAATAATGAGGTGACTCATTGTTAAAGAACATTACTGCCAAAAAACTATGACTGGTTTGATTTATCACTTGAAGACACAACACCTGGAATAGCATAAAGAGTTCAATTACCCATATTGAATTACCAAAGGTTTATTTTGGGGTTTGATAAAAACACATAATTTTGGTGCATTACTACCAATTGTAAATATTTATTGCGTAAATATTTACTGTTGGCTGCATTTTTTTTGGTGGTACCTTGCGGTAGGACTGGGCAAATATGAATGAAACAAATGAAAGCACGATACCAATCAAAACAAATGAAAGCAAATTAAACCAGGTGAAACCAAATAAAAACTGACAAAATAAAATTTAATTAAACAAACGAATCCAGGTGAAACCAAAAAAAAAACAAACAAAACCAAATGAAAACAGACAAAACAAAATAGAACGAGTCCAAATGAAAGCAAATGAATCCAAGTCAAACCAAACAAAGGCAAACAAAACCAAACAAAACCAGACAAAATGAATTATAACGTATCCGAATGAAAAAACAAAACCAGATGAAACCAAACAAAAAGAAAACAAAAATTAATTGAATGAAGACCAGTGAAACCAAACAAAACTGAGCAAAACCAAACAAAGTAAACAAAAACAAATGAAAACAAAGCAAATGAAATCAGGTGAAACCAAATGAGACTAGGGCTGCAGCTAACAATTATTGTAATTGTCTACTAATCTATTGATTATTTTTTCGATTAGTCGACTAATCTACCGATTATTTTTCAATTAATCTATTTATTATTTTCTTATCAGTTGATGAATTCTTTAGTTAAATTATCAATGAATAATAACAGTAACTTCTGATATTAATCTTTTAATATTTTATTCAAATGTCTTCTCATAATCCTCGCAATTGAGCTCATGGCACTGACGGCAGCTCCAGTGGATCTTCAGATGAATTTGAATCATTTCTCTGTCTCTGTGGGTGAATTAAACCCGTCATGATTATACAGGCAACTCGATGTTCCGTGGTGTTCCGTTCATTCAGCGCAGCTTTGAATGCGGTTGTGAATCCTGACAATGTAAAGGCGTCAGTTCGGCTATATATATGCAGTTCTGACGGTTGTATAATAATAGAATGCTCTATGAACGCTCTATGAAGTGAAGTGATGTTGCCATACTAGCCTTTACCTTCTGCTCTAGAATCTTGTTTGTGTTAAACATGGCAGAAAAACAGTCTTAAGCAGGGATAACTGCAGACTCGCACAATGGACGTGGCTAAAGGTGCGACGCGTCGACGCATTCCATGCTAATCGACTTATTTTTATAATTGACGTAATCGCTGATGTCGACGAATCGCTGCAGCCCTAAATGACACCTAACAAAAGGAACCAGACGAAACCAAACAAAACCGAATGAAAGCAAACAAAACTAAATGAACTGAGCGAATCTGAAAGAAACAAAAGGAAATGAAACTGGGTGAAATCATATTAAACCAACAAAAGTAAATGAAACCAAACTAAACCAAACCAAAGGTTTTCAGTCTGAAAATAAAGGTTTAAAGCTGGCATAAAACCCTGTCTATAATCTCTCCTTTTGTTCTCTCTTTCTTTAATGCTTTTATTTATTATAGATTTTTTTTTCAACAGTCCACCTAGTTCTTTATCCTTTTCTCATTTTCTCTCTCCCTCTAAAAGGTCCAATCTTTGTAAGGTTAGTTTTCTGTAATTTGTAGGGTTTTGTAGGAGCCATTTGGTCATTGCTCTCTCTCTGGCAGAGTTCTCTTTCACTCCTCACTGGGCCATGAGGCATTATGCTGCGGATCATTTCTGCACTTCCTGTCCTCTCAGGCATGACAGGCTTTTTCCTCTGAACATCCAGCTCACCAAAACCTTGACCTATTGATTTTAAAGGATCTCAAAAAGGTCTCACAGAAACTAACTCTGAGTGCAGGAGAGAATTCTGGGTAGGAGAAGGGCGGATTCAGGTTGCTGCTGTTGATTTGATGTCAACACGGAGTCAGAAACTGACCTGCCTCCCCAGCTGTCCGACACAGACCTGCTCATTTAACAGAGATCATCTGGTGATTTAAAAAAGTTGAATAGAGAAAAGCGGAAAAGAGAAAAATGTAATTTAAACTTGGAAATGTGTGGTTTTAGGATTTTGACATAGTGTAAATGTAAATTGAAAAGTTAAATGAATAAGAAATATAAGAATAATCTGAATAAGAATATATGAATAAGAGTTAAATTGGTCTAAATAATATAATACAGGTGCATCTCAATAAATTAGAATGTTGTGGAAAAGTTAATTTATTTCAGTAATTCAACTCAAATTGTGAAACTCGTGTATTAAATAAATTCAATGCACACAGACTGAAGTAGTTTAAGTCTTTGGTTCTTTTAATTGTGATGATTTTGGCTCACATTTAACAAACCCACCAATTCACTATCTCAACAAATGTGCACTGAATTTATTTAATACACGAGTTTCACAATTTGAGCTGAATTACTGAAATAAATTAACTTTTCCACGACATTCTAATTTGAGATGCACCTGTATATTACATATTAATTTTCCATCAGTATTAAATTATTTTACATAAATTGTTTGTTTTTATATATATATATATATATATATATATATATATATATATATATATATATATATATATATATATATATATATATATATATATATATATATATTATAATATTATAATTTAATACAATTTCATAATTTGAAAATTAAATATAATTAATATTATAATCACTAAATTAAAAAAAAACAAGCATTATGATGTTAAATAAATAATGCTATATTACATTACATTACATTATATTATATTATAGCAAAATAGAAGCATTTTCATTAGTGGTCTCAGATGTTGGTTTCAGACCGCACTATATATTGGCTCTCAGAAGTGAGTCTGTGTCATTGTCATATACTCCTCAACATTTCCAGTAGGTCTGTTATGGAGCTCTGTTGCTCTCTCTTTTTCACTCAAGTTCTTTCATGTTTGGAACATGAAAGTGAAGTCAAAATTAATTGGGTTAGGGGCTGACCGCCGTGGCCGGTGTTGCGTGACAGTGCTGACTGACTGTCGTCGTACCGAGGCAATCTCCAGCACTCTTTAAAATATGCAAATGCATCTCATTTCATTGGTTTTCCCAATGTTATGTTTATATTTAATGTCTTAACTTCACATTTACTTTAAGATTGTTAAATTATATAGCAAATGTATCAGTATACTCTTTATTTTTTTAAATTCATGGCTATCAAATACATTTAAAGTCCGTGTAAAGTGATATTAAAATATGTGTTCTGAGTTTGTCACACAGCAGAAAAATGTGTTATTAACCACTCAGCCAAATTTGAATGATTAAAAAAACCCGCCAAGTAACTAAAATAAGTTAGCAAAATCTTTGAAAAATAACCAGGAGTCTCTGCTCTCAAACGCTGGGGGCGTGTCCACTGTCGCCGCTAAAACCACGCCCACTCGCGGGAAAGAGGCCATCTCTCTCAATTGTCAAATACCAGCTACAACCTGAATGGATGCTACTGATACTACCTCTAGTAGCTTAATTGGATTTATACAGCCATACATGTTTGAGCGTGCAAGTTCATTATTTAATTGTAGACATGCGGCAAGCGTGCTCAACGCACGTCAGCGCTCCAGTGAGTTGAAACCTTCTCATCTTCAAGGTGAGCGCGGCTCATGGTTGCTTAGCAACGGCAAACACCATGAGAGCGCAAGCTCCGGTGCGCTTTGAAAGAAGAGAAAGTGGTACAGCTCGCGTTTCCATGCGTTTTTAGATGCGAATTGTGAACGCTCCATGTTTTTAAATTGTATGTATTCTGCCACATATTGATGTCTCTGGTCTAAGACCCGGGTATCCATTCGTCCCTGCCTAGAATCTGTATATCTAACATGTGAGCACAGGATCACCACAAGGGTGTATACTGAGCCCTTTACTGTTCACGTTGCTAACGTATGACTGTTCTGCGAGTTTCAGTAATAATCATATCATATAAAGTTTGCGGACGATACCACAGTTGTTAGCCTCATCACTAACAACGATGAGTCTGCATATAGACGGGAGGTGGCGCAGTTGACAGAGCGGTGTAAAATACACAACCTTTCCCTTAACACTGAAAAAACCAAGGAGATGGTTGTCAATTTCAGGAAGACTGGTCATCGGCACCATCTACCACTGACCATCAATGGCCATAAGGTAGAGATGGTACACAGTGTCAAGTTCCTGGGGGTCCATCTGACGGATGAGTTGACCTCCAGAGACAACACAAAAGCTGTCATCAAGATGGCCCAACAGCGACTTCACTCTCTCCGCAGACTGAAGAAGCTGGATCTTCCTATCCCAGCCATGATTATGTTTTAGAGGCACTATTGAAAGCTTGCTCACTTACTGTATCTCTTACTAGTTTGGTAATAGCACAGCAGAGGAGAGACATAAACTGAACAGGATAGTAAGGACTGCTGAAAAGATTATTGGTGTCTCGTTGCTGTGTTTGCAGGACATCTACACTGAATGCTGCATGCGCAGAGCAAATGGCATTATAAAGGACTTTGCTCATTTCTTTTATGGCATGTTCACACTCCTGCAGTCTGGTAAAAGATACAGAAGTATCAGATCACTGACTTCTAGGCTGTTAAACAGCTTTTTCCCCACAGCTATCAGACTTCTTAATTTGGGAAAAGACTGTAGTTTTTAAATTTTATTTTAGTGAATTTTAATTTATTTATTAGTATTCTTATTTATTAGCTTATTTATTTTTATGCACTGAATTACTGAGGTGTGGACATGTGAAACGTAATTTCGTTTTTATGTGAAGCATAAAAATGACAAATAAAGGAATCTGAATCTGAATCACAGACATTCAAAAAGACAAACTAAGAACTTGACCTCTCAACATAGTTATTATAGTGTTAGGGGTGGGGCCACGCTCGTTGGCTCCATTGCGTTATCGAGCCACCGTTTTAGCCCCTCCCAAAAAATCCTGAATACAGAATTGGTGAAAAACTGTTTAACGGTTTAACTCCACAATTCAGTACTACATAGTTCAGTCTTTGTAATGTGTTTCAGCAATACATTTCTAACATTTGTAATGTGTTTAGAAACAATTCTCAGGATTCTCTTTACACAGATTTTAAGATCTCTAATTTAAACCCCCAAGACCTCTTTGAACTCTTGTTTTAGATCTGAACTGTTGTTCTTGGAGTTGAGACCCACGTGATGGTGAATTTTCCTTTCTATCATCTCTCTCTTTCTCTGTGACTAGGCATGTATGAACATTTCCGTGTGTCAGTGACTCTGCTTGGTATAAGAGCCTCTGTCATGTCCAGCAGAGCATAATGGCATCAAAACTTGTTGATTACCGTGGTTAAGAGAGTTTGTAAATGTGGGTGTATTTGTAATACATGTCTGTGTTTGTAAAGTACTGTTTACACCTCTTCATTCACCCCACCCATGCACATCGACATTAGCCTCTTGTATAATTATGCAAAAAGTTGCTTAAAAAGGTCATTAGTGAAGTTAATGTTCATAATAAGGTGCTTTGCTTGATTTTTAATGTCCTTTTGTGTGGGATTTCTCTCAAAACCTAGTTAGCTGCCTACTTAGACAGCGTTTTAGGATACTTATGACACAAAAGCTCATGCCTTATAAGATTTTTTAACAATTCAGAGGCAGTATTATATGTATCCTTGGCATATTAGAAAATCTCAGTATGCTTTGCAACACACTCAGTGCTTAGAAAACTCTGTTAGCTTAGCAAAATGCTAACAGTAAACAAATGAAATCAACTGTGAATCGAATCTTTTGTGCGCTTCGTGAAAGACATTGTGTGTATTTATGTAGCGTGTGGAGTTGTTGCCAATGTCAAGTGTTTGAAATCAGTCAAGTATGAGGAACATTTCATTTAGCGTGCTGCCATACAAGGTTGTCGTACTTATGTAGGCAGTAAACAGCGAGGTGGCTCATTAGTTTGTACTTACACAGCAAGAAATTTGTGGTCTAATTAAAATGTCCATCTAAGAGTCAAATTCGTCCTTGCGATTTTCTAAAGTTTCAGTAATTATAATTATGCCTGTAATCAAGAGACACAGCCTTCCCCTTCAGGAAACAAGCAGTCACACCCTTCATTAGAAAAGAGTGTAATATCCAAAACTAAACAATATTCATGGAAATCTTGAGGGCATTTTATATGGTATTTCCCACCTCTCTTGTGTACAGTCATTTTTCAGACACACAAAGGACGTGTGGAACATGCTAGCACAACTTTGCTGCTAATGCTTCAGTTTTGTGCTATCGAGAGTCTAAATGAGCTGGTTACCATATTGAATTTTGTGTTGCAGTTTAAATTAAACGTATATAAACAAAACTGACATTAATTTCTATATAAAATTTGACATCGCTCACTGCTCGTTCTGCGTTGATAGAAATATTTTACATATCTCCACCATCCCAAAGTGGGCTTTTTTTATTCTAGGACAACATTCAGAATGATTTTAGATCAACTTCCCAATTTATTCTGCACCAACTTCTAGGTATGAGGTGAGTGCTACACTCCAGGCAGGAAATGAAGACAAGGATCATTTCCTTTCTGTGATAAAGCATACTGCACACGGGGAGCACATGAGGAGCCACGTTTTATTTCCACGAGTGTCTGCTGAACTCATTTAAGGCCCCAGGGCGTTGGATTGTTTTCTGTCAGGTACCACATCTCCTCGCTGTGCCTCACTCAATTCAAATGTATTACATGCCTTTCCCCCTTGGGACAGGAAATATGACCAGGTAAGGATCCTTTTAAAGGCCGTGGCTTCCAATTCCAGACTCTCTTCAGTGTCTGGCCTAAAATATGGTTAGGACAAGCGTTATTATGCTCCAGTCTGGACCAATAAACCCCAAAAAAGTCTCTAAGGAGCATCAGACTTAGTTCTGCCATCAGTGCTCAGAGAATCCAGGTCAGTTAATGTGCAGAGCAGAGGGCTGGCCTTCCTGGAAGCCTCTGTTCAGTTGCCTGAGGCTTTTCCTCCAGCTAGAGTTATTCAATCTAGTACACGGTCCATGGAATACTCTGAGAATGTGGATCAGTAGCAGAGCTTGTCTTTATGGTATGCGTGTGTAAATGGGAAGACTTGCTACTTTTTATTTTATTTTATTTTATTTTATTTTTCACTCTAAATTGAACATGAAAACATTAGACAATATTTTATTTTTCATTTTGTTTTATTTGTTTATTTGTCTGTTTGTTGACTGTTTGCTTTTATTTAATAGTACATTTTTCTTATTTGGATTATTATTATTATTATTATTACTATTGTATTTTAAAACGTATATTTATCCAAATAAAATTACTCAATAAAATCATATTCTTTTTTGTTAGCTGTAGGTTTATGACACTGCTAAAATTCTTGTGATTCATCACACTCATTAAAGCTCCACTATAGATGGATATTGTAGGTGCTAAAGTTGTGATTTGAGTATTGTTACTTATTATTGTGTTGAATATGTGGTAAAAATAACTTTTGTGACATAAAATTGCTGTGATTATAAAAATATTTTTATGTGAATTGATCATATATTACCTGCTCGGGATGAATTGTTGTATGTGGGATCTTTCTTTTTATGCTTTAGTTGAGTTCTGCCACGGTGCATCTCAGGTAAAGGTGCTAATGATTACCAGTTTCTATATTTAAGGTGGATTATTCTGCGTTTGCTTTGTTCTGTTTGTCAACTGAAAAAAGGCGGATGAGGGTGTTCTCTGCAAATATCAAAGATTTATAGCGCTTCAGTGTAAATAGAGAGAGTTTCTGCCTGTTCTTTGTAAATTATTGTAATGATGAAAGCTTGTTTCTGCACCACAGGAAAGCTCAGAGGGCATTACCACACCAGACATGATCATTCACCAAACATGGTCTAAAATAGAGCTGGCGAGAAAATGGTGCCACCTGTAAACCTTATTTTTTTTGCGACAGATGGAAGAGAACATAGTTTGTGGGAAAAGGGTAGCGAGCCCTTCTGCTGCCTATTGGCCATCTGTGTGTGTGTTTCTAGAGCATATGGCCTTACGCAGTAGACATTTCTGGAAAGTCATGCAGAGATCTGGTGAAACGACAGAGTGATTTTGTAAGACGTTAAGAATTCAATGTGAAATCCATTACGGGCTGTGTTATTTTAGTTCATATGGCTGTTCCAAATATTTACTTTGTAAACAAAAAGGTCAGAGTTTTATAACTTAATGTCACATTTTTTTCCTGATTGATTTGTTTTTTTTTACTTTCTTGACTTTGTACTGGCAGCCCATTTCATATTTAAAACTAAACAGCCCACAAAAATGACAGAAATGTTCTCATGGCCACCCTAACTTGTTTACATACTCTACTCGGATATAGATCAGATTTTCCAAGCAAAATTACTAGGTCAAGGGTCTCAAGGGCTGGAATGCATTACGATTTTTCATCTCTAGGCCTTTTTTGATGTTCAAGATCAGTTTAGATGGCCAAGTAAACCGTCTAGTCAGAGTTTTGATTTATAAAGCTGATCTGCAAACAGCATTTCAGAGTCTAACTGCCCGAGGGAGGTTCATGTTAGCATATGATATGATTAAATATTATTTGATGCCTCTGGAAATATGACATTGCAGATCACATTCATTTATGAACAACAGTTTCATTCACTTAAATATGAACAGTGACAGAAATACGTCGCTGTCAGGAACTATTTTAAGCAGTGGATGCAGAAATGAGTTCAGACTAATGCTAACAGGCTGCCTATGTTTTTTCACCCCAGAAATAACTGATTGACAAGCACTAGAAACATGTCTGTTCTGTCGACGTACAAATAAACATGCTTAAAAACTGCTTCCGCATGCCAGTTTGTTTTAGCTAGTAGTCTAAACATACCTACTCTCAAATTTCACTCAATCAGTCCCACAAATGATTCTTTTCCAGCTCATTTCAAAGATAAATTGAGTACCTGCTGATGAAATAGAGTTTTTACGAGTTGTTGGGTTTCCTTCTACTCTGCATACCTGCCAAGCAAGACTGAACGTATGTGTTGGATCCCGATCAGGATCTTGAAATGAAACTCTCCAATGAAAATAAAATACAGGAAATGAAAACACATCTGCTTCAAATTCCCACATCTACCAGCCTTAACGGATCAGTTCACCCCCAAAAAATGAAAATTCAGTCATCATTCACCCTTGTGCTGTTCCAAACCCATGTTTTTTTTTCAGTGGAACACAAAAAGAGATGTTTTGAAGAGTGTTCACGTAGCCCCTTTTTCATACAATATCAGTTTTTGTGGTCTGTTAACCTTCGAAATGGGACAAATAAATACCATAAAGATTGTTTATGGAGACAGATAAGAGTGGGTGATATCCCGGTAGGCATTAGGTCTCTATCGCGGTTACACGCTCACGTGATCTTTCTGTGCTACGTGGTCACGAAAACTTAAGGTTTGCACGTACTTTTAATCATTGCAGTTTAAAAACAAGTGCTTTTAATCTGCTGAAATGCATTTAGCAGCAAAAAAGAGCTCATTTCGCTATATGCGTGTGCTGTCTGAGAGACTATTTCTGAGCACTGTCGGAGAGGAGCGTGCATGTGAAGACACTGCTCATAAAGCACGGGAGTATTGAATGGAATTATTTTTTTTAGCCGATTTCTAGGTCTTGAATGCTTAAATACACACACTTGTATATGTCAAAATTCCTGTCTTTTTAAAGTATCCTCATAATTGCAATAATTTAAGCAAACAGCTGAGAAAGAAAACACGTGTAACAGTATGGATCTGGGCAGCTCTTAAAATGACAGCAGTCTAATATTCCCGCTGTCTGTCATTCATGTTAATCAGACAACGAAAGAGAGAAAATCTCTCACTGCTCTTGACTAAATCACTTTTGTAACTTGAGAATAAATATATATTTAATTTACAAAGTGAAGAATATGCAGTGTTTTTATACATTTGATTACTTTATACAATATATGCAGCATTTCTTATTTATTTGTTCTACTTTTTGTCCTATTGCTTGTAATTAGTTTCTTATTCTTTTTTAATCCTTGGCTATTTACTTGTCTTCAGTGAGCTTGAGTTTTATTATTATCATTTAGGCTAGTATTAATTTTTAATAGAATTGAAATTTCTATGCTATCAAAAATTTTGATTTCATAAAGGCCTTATTTGAAGTAAAAATAACTATTTTGTGATATATATCGTTATCGTGAAATAAAATTAATCACTCCGTGATAAAAGATTTTGGTCATATCGGTTGCCCTTAGCGACAGATTTGCTGTATTTAAAGTCTTCTGATGCAATATGATTACAATATGGTTTCATTTAGTGTTCCAATAAAATGAGGGTGAATGAGTAATGAAAGAATGTGTCTACAACACGTTTTTAATACAGCCCTTTTGTGCCAGGGAAAGGTGCCAGTTGACATTTTCTCTCTTTTAAATTTCTTCTTTTTTTTAACAAGCGCGGTGAGGAGAACATGTGTTTAACAGATAGTATGCGGTGTGCCGTTGCATGACAGCAGAGCAGGGATGGTGGTTAGCGTGTGCTATGAGCCATGGTTGGGTGTCACCGCTTAAACAAAAGCAAAGACACCTCACCTAGTCAACCCGTGTGAAGTGCTGTCAGCTGCCATTTCACGAGAAATGGATAGTGAAATGGTTTTTTGCGGCCCTATAATTCCTTTTACACACACGCGCACACTCTTACTAACTCCTCTCTCGCTCAATTTTCAGTTTGTCTGTCTGTCATATGAAATTAAATTGCTTTCTCTGCTGTGAAGCATTTCCATGTATACCATCAAGCGTTTTATTCAGAATTGCTTTCTGAATGCCCTCCAAAAATGCACACACGCTCACACTATTCTTTATCTTCATCTTCACACAAGTGATATTGAAAAGTGGAATTTGACTGCGTTTGACTGTGTCGGTTACTCTCTCCGCACCGGTCCCAGGTCTCAGGCTCGTTGTCCTCTCGTGTTAAACCGTGTCGTCTCGCTCAGGCGCTAGAGTCGCAAGGTTCTGGGTTGTTGTTGCCATGGGAGCAGGTTCCCGAGCGATGCTGCCAGCTCTTTCCAGCCTCGAGCTTTGCAGTGGGTGTGTGAGAAAGCGGGCATCATTGGAGCCTGGCCCAGTCTCTCTCTCTCTTCTGTTTTTTTCCATCTCCCGCTCTTTTAGTCTCAGATGGCATGTCTTGATATGAGTCTTTAATGCCCCAGTTCCCATATGCCACCAGTTTACTTTGCCATTTTGCCATGGGAGTTGTGCCCTCACATATTCGCATACAGAAACCACACTCCATGGATCAACAGTGCTTAATATTGATGTTTGTGTCGGGGGGTTGCTTAGTCAGTAGAATGTTGTTTTATGGTGCATTTGTTTCTGAGAATAAACGTCAGACCATTCCTTCCAGTAAAAGATTCTTGCTGGTATGCCATACACTGCAAAAAAAATTATTGAATATATAAAAACAATTTCTAAATATGTAGTATTTAAAAATCATTTATATTATACTATATGTAATATTTTATTAATTTTTTTTTTTTTGTTTTATTGAAAACTGACTACACTACCGTTCAAAAGTACGGCTCACCAAGGCTGCATTTATTTGATCAAAAATACAGTAAACAGTAATATTTTGAAATATTATTTAAATTTAAAATAACCGTTTTAATATGTTAAAATGTAATTCATTCCTGTGATGGAAAAGCTGAATTTTCAGTATCATTCTAATATGCTGTTTATTAATACTTATAAAGCACATATTCTGCATGACCTTATTGTACATCCCTAATCCCACCTAATACCTAAACTTAGCAACTACCTTACTAACTATCAATAACCAGCAAATTAGGAGTTTGAGGCAAAAGTCGTAGTTAATGGTTTGTTAATAGCAAGAATTAGACCTTAAAATATAGTGTGACCAATCTTTTCTTAACATTATAAATGTCACTTTTGAGCATTTTAATGCATTTTTGCTGAATAAATGAATTGATTTCTTTCAAAAAAGCCTTAATAATGTTTAATACAAGTTTATCTTGTTTTAAGAGTGTGTAGGATGTTGTACTTACTGGAAAACAAGACTAAAAGTGCAAAATGATACATCGCTAGCCGTCGGCTGTTACATGCTCAGTCTTGTCCTCACAGGTCAACAGGGTCTGTGAATGTGTGTGCTGCTCACTGTTATCACGTTCTCACACACACCCACCTGTAAAAACATGGACTCTGAACCATGCGGTAGCTTCATGAAGTCTTGCTGCAGTTAAGATCTCATTTATCACTGTGTGTGTGTGTTTGTGGCTTAGGGTTTCTGTGCCTGGGAGCCATAAGCCCCAGAGATAGAGCGGCTAGTCGAGACAGGATACATGGAGCTCTGTGATTGTATGTGAGGCTGGTTTTTGGTTCATGGACCTTTGCATTCCAACACTGTTACATGTGAGGGAAACTGAGATTACATTTTGGTATAATTGGATCTTACATGATGCTTACCTGTTTGTCACCGAACATGCCAGTGCCAGTGAATTTCCATAGAAGAAAATGTGATTCTAGGCTGTAATATTTGTCTCTGCACCCTCCCCTTACACCTGCTGGTCTTGACCCAGGAGCTATTATCAATAATGTTCTCACTCTGTAGTTTTCGAAACAACTCAATTCAAAACCAGACTAGATTGCCTCTATTATAATCAAGCGGTACTGGAATAGCTCAATGTGACGCACATTCAGTTAATGGACACGCTCGCCTATTTTTGACACAGTGCAGTTACTCCAGCCACTTTATTTTCCCTGTTGATCTAAAAATTATGCATGAATTGATTTATTTATTTTTTAGTTTTTCAGATATTTATCGTATTTGAATGAATTTTATAGATTGAAATATGTTATTTAGTAAATGTAAATACACATGCATTTATTTAATGAATGAATTAAAATAAAAAATAAATAATTTTCTAATATTTATTCATTTAATTATTATAAAAATATCTGTCTGTCTGATACATATAAAACATAACATTACATATAAAATAACATAAAATTGTTTTATGTTTTTGACTTTTGAACAGTAGTGTAGTCGGTATTTATTTCATATGTAAGTGAAATGAAAGCCACCTCAGAAAGATCATTTTGGGTGTTTAAAAAAATGGAAAGGTGGTAACTGTATACTCTAAAAGGTCAGAGTTCACTCACAATAGGTCAAAGTCCTGTTTGGAAGAATCTCTGGAATGCCCTGAATGCAAGGGTCTGAAGCTCAAGCACACTTGAGTTTCATCTTTGACAGTATTGTGCTAATTGTTGATGGTTTCAGTTGTAACATTACCTCCTGCTGTCCTGCCCATTTTGTCCTCACTCACATGCACCTCTCTGTCAAATCATTGTGGCTGTGTGTGTGTGAGATCACAGACGGTGGTGGCTCCATCAGTGCTTCCAGAGTTGACCTTAAATCTGTGTTGTGTGTTTTTATGCATTTGTGTGTTTATAAAGAGCGTTTGGTGGTCTACAATTGATTGCAGACTACGTCTGTGTGCGTGTGTGTTCTTGATCATAAAGGTCATCTTGTGGTTCGGTGGTTGCTTCCAGACAGTGTGTTTTGCCTCTTTGTATGTGTGCATGGCTTCTTCATTACTTCCAGCCGTAAACTTTCCCAGCCGAGTCTCCGAGCCCATTCTGGCTGAAGATCTTTCCCAACATCACATCATGCTCACCCTCATTCAGCACACCCTCATTCACCCTTCTCCTCCCTCTGGATCTGGATGGATTGATGCTTGGATGAGGGAGCGCTAGCAAAGGATCTGCATTTTTAACTTCCGACCCTGACGTTTCTTTCATCTGTCGATCAGCGCTGCGCGGTTGCGGTGTGTGTGTGTTTAATGAGTGGTAGCTGCAGGTTTTGAAGTTTTTGCCAGTTTTTTGGTGGGTTTTTCACTGTTGTGTTGTGCGCCAGGAGCTGACCGACTCTAGCTGCGGGACAGCTTACTGAAACAGCCCTCCGCTTCCTTCTGGAAAATATTTTTAGGAACACTCGGGTTCTGGCACGTTACGCCTCCCGAGTTTTGAACAAAATTCTGAATGTTTTGGACAACTTACGTCTAAAAGCTCTGATTACGGACAGCCTTTGTTCCTCCTTTCTGGCTTGCTGCCTCCACTAAATGCCTCAACACTGAGTTTATGGAAAGCCCCTTTTTGGACTTGTGCAGTTTGTTGATAAAAGTTTTTGTGTGTGTTTTGTCTGCATGCATGGATCAGATCATGCAGATTGGCTGGAGAAAAAAAGAATGACTTGCCTTTTGGCCATGAACCTGTACGTGCATGTATGTGGGTGTGTTATTGAGGAGAAAAGCGACAGAAAGAGATCAGAATTCAGAAACACGACTACACACATCTGCTTCTCATTGCTCAGTCCACAAAGGAGCCAAAAATTATTGTGACTGGCAACATACATGCAATGAAACACACTGATGAGAACATACATACATTGGGGCAGCAGTGAAATGGAGCGTGACGTTTCAAGCCCACCTCTCTGCCCACACCCAAATCCCTTTGACCCCTGACACAGAGCCTCTGAAATCATCAAACAGCCCAGGGCAACCTCTGCATATGTGAAAGACATCAGAATGAATGGACACACACATTCTGATGGGATGATGTTGGCAGACACAGATTATATTCAGAACAGTGAAATGAAATGAGAATAGAAATGAGTGGATGTTCTAGTACAATTAAATGAGATGAAAAATTAAAGGGATAGTTCACACAAAAATGAAAATTCTGTCATCATTTACTCATCCACATGAGTGACACACACACACACACACACACACACACACACACACACAAATGGCTGGTAGCCATTGACTTCTATAGCATTTTTTCTATACTATGGAAGTCAGTGGTTTCTGTCAACTCTTGGTTACCAAAATTCTTTAAAATACTTTATTTTCTGTTCAACGGAAGAAAGAAACTCAAGTTTGGAACTTGATGGTGAGTAAATGATTACATAATTTTCATTTTAGGGTGTTCGGGTGAACTATCACTTTAAATGTTAAAAATTATTTATTATTGAATATATATATATATATATATATATATATATATATATATATATATATATATATATATATATATATATATATATATATATATATATATATATATATATATATTCAATAATAAATCATTTTTAACAGTTAAAGTGATAGTTCACCCGAACACCCTAAAATGAAAATGATGTTTTATATATATATATATATATATATATATATATATATATATATATATATATATATATATATATATATATATATATATATATATATATATATATATATATATATATATATATATATATATATAGAGTGATGAGTAGATTACTTATAAATTATAGTCTGTTACTGATTACAGATTACATGCTGAAAATTGTAGTTAGTAACATAATCTAGGTAGCTCATTTTAGGTAATGTATTCTGACTACTTTTTAGATAATAATTTTTTTTTTTTTTTTTTTTTTTTTTTTTTTACCTAACTTGTTTTAAACCGACCATTGCCCTTTCCCCCAAATTCAGAAGCCTGGATTGGAAAATTATTTACATGACATTTACTTGGCCATTCTATATTGTGAATATAGTCAAAGCTAAATGGTATCCACACATAGGATTTTTGGAAACTAAACATGATTATTTTTCTTTAAAGAGAAAAAAGCAGAATTAGGGAGAATCAATAAATTTTGAATCATTTACTGCCATTTAATGAATAATATGCAATCATGGAATCCATAAAAAGTCTCTGAAATCTGATTGAGCATTTTAAAATGTATTATATATAAATATATAATTGCTATTATTATTATTTTTATTATTATCTCTATTCTCTTGTAAGTTTTTTTTTTTTTATTTTTTTTTTATTTTTTTTTCCATTACTGCAAAAACACAAAAAATAATACAATTTCACAAAAAAGTATATTTCCACAATGGCATAGTAATTTTTTTCCCCCAAGATAATATAATAGTAACTGGGTGCCACTCACATGTTGTCTGCTGTTTCATAAAAAAAAAAAATAATAATATTATACATTATACAGTACTCAGTTTACTAGTATTTGATTATTTCTCTGTCTCTGAGAGAAGAGAGACAGGTGTGTGAGTCCGCATACACGGATAAATGCTCTTCCGCTGATGCATGGAGGGAATGAGCGTGAGTGTGTAAGTGTGTTTAAGACTCTTGAGGGACTCTTCATCTGTGACGTTAGCACTAATGAAACATGTCTGGCGTTTACCCTCATCATGTTGTTCATCTGTAAACCACATTCTCTCTAGGTTAAGTCAGGCCGTTCTGCTGTTGCTGTAGATTACTGTAATTTTCGTAACAGCCGCACACCAATATTTTCCTCACAGATGGCTTGACCACAAAGAGTCTGGTACCAAATTGAGTCCGATAATTCTTCTTTTAGTATCGACTTGGTTCCAGGGCTTTTGACATCCCCAATTCTACCTCGTATCGGTTACACTGTGAGCTTTATTAGACTCTCTTTGGCTTAGCCTGTCTCTGTTGTTCTTTTCTGTTTACAACACCCACTGTTAGAAAAAATAGGCCATGTCCAATCAAAGTTCCTTGTGCATGTGATTCAACCCACATTCAACACACATTCACAGGTATTGAAAGTAACACAGACAAGCCGTCATCATTCCTCCAGTATTGCTCACTCATTGACAACACACCCAGTACTTAACTTTGTTCAGTTTACTGTCAATATTCAGCAGTTTAAAGTCTATTGTGGTCCAAATTATGCCTTTTTAATTCTCTCATAGGTTTCATTGCAAATTTAGCATTTAAATCATTGAATCGGGTTACAGAATAGGCTAAGCCGAGGCATAATTGACTTTAGCCTTGTCTGAGTGCCTGGGACAGAATTGGGAATGTGCTCATTGGCTTTTTTTTGTGTGAGCTTCTCCGTCCATTTCATTGCAATAATGCCCTTTGTTCTTTCTTTTTTTCTTGTAGTGTTTCTGCAGCGGTACTCAAGAGGATCAGAGTAAACGAAAGAGGCGGAGGAGGGCAGAGAGAGGGGGAAAGTCAAAAGTAAGTGGCGAATAAGTAGATGTAGGACTGTGTTTGGCAGAAAGGAGTGGGGAAGGGCAAGTTAATCTACATTTTGCTTCTAATTTCTGTCTTAGCTTTACTGTTGTGTACTTTGAAAGGGATAAATACCAAGATGCAACTTTTCAGAAAGGGTTTTGGCATGCTGACAGTGAGATACGCTTTAGCGTGCTGTTAGACTGTCAGCGGCGTAAACTCTCACAGTGAAGTTTAAAGCATCACCGTTTAAAGCATCACTGCTGCGTCCATCCAAAAAGCACTTTAACACATTCATCACCTTCAGGAATGAATTTCAAGACAGGTTTTTTGGACCTAAAACCGCCTGCTGTGAGAAATGTTAGGACTGTGACTCTTTTGTGTAATAAAGTATTATAGTATGTTTATTTAAAAATTTGCATATACATCCAGATGGTTGTGTCTGGCTTTTGCGTCTCATCTCGTGCCTTTAGAACTGTTAGGTTAAAATGGAGGCATAATATATAGGTACCATAATGGTTTACGGCCACTATACATTTTTTTTAGACATTTATTTAGCCATATCGGTTGATTTTGGATATATGTTGTCCAATTTTGGATATTATGCATGCTAATTTTAATACTAACCATTTTTATATTTTGTTTAAATGTTTTTTCATTCCTATTTTCAAAAAAAAAAAAATATACACACACACACACACACACACACACACACGTATGTATGTATGTATGTGTTTATATGTGTATATGTATGTATATATCTAGGCCTGTAACAACTTTTTGGTTGTGTGATATATTGCCCCAGAAATAATTGCGATAAGCGATATTATTGTCATTTTAAAGACCATTTTATGCCACTGAATATATAATCATAATGTAACAGCATAATAATGCAAGAAGGCCGACACTCTTCGAAATGACAACAAACTTTTAATTCTTAAGAATATTTAGATCATGGAAATTAAGAATCAAAATATTAGATACCTTAAAAACCTGAATAAATAGTAAATAAACATTTTCTAAAAAAAAAAGTGCAAAGTAACAAGTAGGAAAAAAAAGAAAAATGCACAAACAACTTGTACGGAGATTTTTCCATCTACAGATTTTCCCCTGACCTTCTTTTCTCTGTAAATTAAGGGTGCACACTATTGCTAAAAAACACAATCACTACTTAGCAGTCAGATGTCCGCATGCACAAAGGCACAGATCCCTGTCAAGGCCATATCATTTTTTTGTAGAAGCATTTTTTAAATGTGAACTAGCACCTCATGACTACACCACGTTATGTACGAGAAGCTGCAAAAGACACAGACACAAGTGGAATGCAAAAAAACATGGTGACATTAATTTTTAAGTAATTATAATGGGTGATATATTGCATCACCAAAATATATTGAGGTCATGCACATATATTGTGCGATAAGTCGATATATTGATTATTGCGACAAGCCTATATATATATATATCTGTGTGTGTGCGCGCATATATATATCACCCATACTGTGTGTGTTTGTGTGTGTGTATAATATATATATATATATATATTATACACACATAAATCTATATCACAGACCTCAAACTGAACGTTAATGTAGATAGACAGAATATTATAGAATTTTGATACCATTTCTCAGTTATTATTGTTTACTTCTCATCATTTGCTCTGTTTTTGAAACAATGCATCCTATGCACATACTGTAAAATTAAATGTGTCTGACCTCATCATGGTTTAATTATATAGGGCTTGTCAAGTAATTGTTCAGAAAACTCACCACCAAGTTGATTATAAAAATGTAGATTTCCACATTCCTCTTGAGGTGCAGTGGAAAAAAGGGAGTAATTTAATAGAATAAATTGCTTTTCCTTTCTCTACTTAACAATCTGAGAATCAAACTAAGTAGTAGAGAAGGCGCCTGAGAGTGATAATTTCTCACGAGATTGTCTTGAAGGTTTCTCTAGCCACTCCCTGATCTCCTGCTCTTGACTCACGTCTGCTATTGGCTGCCTCAGTCTCTGATGTCCTTCAATAAAGGATTGGATCCAAGCTTTTTATACAAAGAAGGTCAATGAAACATGAAACCAGACCCTCCAACCACAGAAAAAACACAGGCACTTCAATACTCTTTCCACCCTTACCTTATTGCATTTATATTGAAGCCTGAGGCAGTCTGCTATTTTTCATGAGGCGGCAAGGAAATTCTGATTGCAAAGCAGATTACGAGCTGCTCTTGATTTTGCTATGAGATCCCGACACCTAGTTTTTCTTTTTGCTGGTTATTAAGCAGGAACGGTGGACACTGAGCTCCTATTACAGAAAGAAAGTATTAGCTTCACATACATAAAGAGAGAGCGAGACCTTGGTAAATGCTGCTCTGCTATCGCAAACCATTTTTCATAAAGCCTCTATGCGGATTTTGCTTCAGTCGCTGACAATGATTAATAGCTCCTGTCAGTCACGTCACTATGATAATAAGTGTGTGTACGCATTTGTTTCTCAATAGGTGATTACACCCAGGAAGTGTGTGATATTGTGTGTAAATTCTGTCTTTTGCACTGCTGGAAAGTTATAGTAATGCATGTTCACTGCTAAACTTTCACCTTTACAGAGAGAGAAACTCATCGCTTCAGGCCATTTTCTGAGGCGTAAAATCGTTTTGTACCATCAGTGGTATTGATGTGACTGGAATGAATCAAATTTTTTTTTTTTTTTTGGTAACGTTTTTGAAAGAAGTCTCTTATGTTCACGAAGGCTGCATTTATTTGATCAAAAATGCAGTAAAAACAGTAATATTATAAAGTATTACTACAATTTAAATGAACCATGTTCTATTTGAATATATTTTAAAATGCCATTTATTCCTGTGATGGCAAAGCTGAATTTTCAGCAGCCATTAGTGAAATATTACTTCAGTGTCACATGATCCTTCAGAAATCATTTGTAATATGCTGATTGGCTGCTGTAGAAACATATCATTATCATTGCTTAAAGCAGTTGTACTGCTTAATATTTTGTGGAAACTGATACATTTTTCAGGTTTTTCTTTTTTTGATGAACAGAAATTTAATTTGAAATAGAATTTTTTTGCAGCTTCAGAAATGTCACTTTTTCAATTTAATGTCTTTGCTGAATAAAAGTATTTCTTTCAAAACTATTTTTTCCCTTTATCTGATCTATCTGATTATAAAAAGACAAAGTTAAAGTTTTTACCATACAAGATGGATAGCAATATAAAGTCTATATATCTGGTTGTTCAGCATTGAAGAATGTAATTATTATTATTTTTTTCCAAGCAATGGCAGACAGAGGAGGTGTTCTGGAAGCCTTAGTAGGATGTTTCTGTAAATACAACATGATCCTAGTCCAATTGCATCTAATATAGACAAACAAAAAATTCAGTGGGGCAAAAAGCCTTGAGCAGTTTATGCAGAAATTCGTTCTGCTCATTTTTTATGAATCAGGCTCAGTGTTTGTAAATCTAATTGTAAATGTAGTATTTATGGACTAGTCTATTAGCATACAATTATTATTCAGATGACCAGAAAAAAAAAAATTGTTTGTTTGTGAGCCAGATCACATAACCCATGTAGCCCAAACTGCCCTACTGCAGGCTAAGAAGCTTCAGTTTGCCCCGTCTTGATGAATGTTTAACAGCTAACAGTGCGTTTTGAATATCAATACTCTTGCTGACGTATGAGAGAGAACAAGTGATTATTTCAAACATGTCTCCATTCGCCTCTAGATTTGGATGAGGTCTGTTTGTGAAGTGCCTCTGGAGTCTCAAAGATTTTAGTGTGCACTCGTGTATTTGTGTCTGTGTAAGTGCAGAGAAATTATGTGGGTCTGTGTGATTACTTCTCGTCAGCCACCGAGCCTCACATCATTTTACAGAGAGGTCAAACAACCGTCACCTCCTGTCCAACATGCTTATTTGCTGTAGGTCTTGTCGTTATTAGTTTTAATGGTTTATTCAAACAGCTGTGTTGAACGTAAGGTCTTCAGGGCCCCTCTTGGAGTTTAAATGTCAGGGAACTCTATTTGATCAGAAGTCCACTTTTTGAAGAGATTTTGGAGCCCAGAAGCCAAGTAATAACAAATTTACATTGTTTACTTAAGTGCTGGGAGACTAGCGATGATTCACACCCCAGATTCACACAAACACACTCAGGATGTGATTGAGACGCGGTGGCTGGTGTGTTGTGCTTGGAGCAGTGCCATACACTCCTGTGCTTTGCATGTGTATGAGCAGGATTCAAAATTAACTCTCGAGATGTGAGTCAAAATATCCTTTTGGTGAAAAAATACAACTAGTTGGCCTGTATTTATTTATGCTTATTTATGTACTTATTTATATATATTAATTTTTATCCATTATTTACATGTTACTTCTTTTATACTTTATTTACATATTTACTTTATATTGATTTTTTTATTCATTTATTTACACATTTGTTTTCTGATTTGCTGTTTATTTATACTTGTGTGTTTAATTACATATTTATTTTATCTCTTTATACTTATTTATAATATTACTTATTTACTTTATATACTTTGTTTTTATTTACATATTTTAGTTATTTAATTATTTTAATTATGTATTTATATTTGTTTCTTTTTTCATTTATTTAAATATTTTATTTACATTTACTTATTTACTACTTTACGTTTTATTATTTTATTATATTATTATCCACGTTATACTATTATATTTATTTATTTACATGTTTATTTATTTACTTTGTAATTATTTATATTTATTTATTTATATTTACGTTTTTATCTACTTTATATTTATTTGTATACTTTATTATTATGTTATTATATTATACTTGTCCACTTTGTACTTATATATTCATTTAGTTATGTTTACTTAAATTTCTTTGTTTACTTTACTTTATATTATTTATTTATTTATTTATTTATATTTGTTTATTCATTTATTTACAGATTTGTTACATATATGTATATGTATTCATGTGTATATTCATGTTTGTTTACATTTCTCTTTATTTTATATATATATTTTTTTTATTCATACACATTTATTTTATTTGCTTTATTTAATTTTATTCGCAAACAATGCAAAGTACAGTTTATGACTATTAAGAAATATCTATTCACTCAAAATCTTCTCATTTGCCATTAGCAGATGTGGCAAAAAGTTAATTTAGGACCGTGTGTGAGTATGCATTTCTGCCAGCACCCCTATTCATTAGGGGCTCAGTTGCATTGTTGGAAGTCACAGTTTAGCCAAGCGACTCTGATAAAGTGAAACTCTGCAGTCTTATACATCCAGAGCTGGAGAATTACGACCCTTGTGTAATAATAAGCGACAAAGTCAGAAATATAGCCCCTTCCTGAAATTATCGACCCTCTGCTGTGGAAGAATTATGGGCGGTCTCACCTGTCCTCCCCCCTAGTTCATAATCTGTGAGAGCGGGAAGCCAGAGCGGAGGGGACAGAGCGAAAACTAGCAGTTTGCAGGAAATAGACCCAAAGCCTGGTCATAGATCCAAACCAAGATGGTATCAGGAAAGACGCATATTCCTCTCTTTTCAGAAGCTCTGTTCATAAACTTAGTCAACAGATTTATTCTCTACATAGACAGCATCCTAACTCAAATAGATCCTCATACATGACTGATTTGTAACACTGTACATAGGCAGCAACTTGTTTGCCTCCTCACAGGAGACGTGGTTGCAGTTGAGTTTGCTGTTAGCATGTTGCTAAGCTAATGGCAGGATGTTTGAAGCATAACAATGCATAGTACACACAAATATTAGGTACTATTTAATTACTTTGAACAGTTTTTATCAGTACCTGTCTGTTTAAATGAAATACAACTTCATTTATAGTCAGTATCTCTCTTGCCTGGTCTGCCATCTTGAATTTTTTTCATTGAGATTGTTGCAGTGCATTCTTACTCCATCAACATTTGGCTAAAACAAGGTATCTTAGGAGGCATCTTAATTAACATCTCTATCTTTTGGAACAGCTTGCAAAATCGATGCCTTGACATGGTTCCTCAGTAGGCAGCTCTTTAGGTTTTGGAGTAGAGTGAGAGTTTCTAGTTTGATGGATACATTTGCTCTCTCAGCAGTAATAGTTGTGATCTATCCCAGAAGTCTGCACTGCTGTAATCTATCCCACGATCCATGATCTAGCAGAGAGACCATGACACGGCATGCCAGCGGAGGAGATGGAGCGCTTCACCGGTTATGGATGGGGAGGGGAAGTTTGTTTTCCTTGAGATCCTGACAGACTCAGACATACTCTTTGCTTTCTGATCTGAGTTCAGCCTCCATGAAGTTTTTCAGACCTGTATTTGGCTCTGGAGTCGATCCTGCATCATAGTTCGATTTAAAGCTTTCAGGGCACCAAACGGAGGGAGAGCATCAAAATCTCGTCATGCCTGGCAGGGGTAATTTGACCCAGAGGAGCTGACAGAAGGATTGGAAGGAGAGCGAGCGAGAGTGAGGTGAATAAGTGAAGGGGGATGAACGGGTAAATGAATTAGAGCTGGTTTCTGTCTGAGCATTTGCTTGGTAAAACATATTCACAGTGGCAACCTCAGTCATCTTTGATCCTAGTGGATTTACCACAACAAATATACCAGTTTTGATCCTCTCATTTAAAATTTGGAAATCATTTTTACACATTGGCATGCATTTACCAAGCATTACCCAAAACCCTTAGTATTAAACTTCTATATGAAATATATCATGCGCTTTTTGTGCTACAGACATGAGTTATACTTCAAATATATGGCATATTTAGGGGAAAAAAATATCACAGCCTGAGGCCATGCCAAGTTTCACGTTCACACCAAGGATGATAAATATAATGATAACTGTAACTCTAAAGTTTTGATAATCATTCTAATTCTATGAGAATATGGAAGTCCACACCACAACTGTAACGACGTAGAAGAACAATATTGTTTTCTTTCCCGCTGATAAATGATAAAAACATTGACAGCCAATCAGAATATACTTGACTTTAAAATGGCTTGAGCTTTTAAAGTGGCTGATGACATAATTGTAACGTAAAAAATCACTTAGAACACATTAAAAGCCACTTAGCAGCACTTTTGAATCATGGGAGTGAGTTTTGCACCAGCAAGCACCATTTATTTTATTTCAAAAAATTGTTGATGTATGATATCCTTACAGGCCATATGACCTCTCTAAGTAAACAGCCTCTTGTCCGTCTACAACTGGGTCGATAACAGAGAGCACTGAGGTCAGAGGTCGTGAGAGCGAGCTTCTGAAAGGAAATCGGCAGGCCTCCGTTTGCTGTTTTGACCGACTTTAGCCTCCAAATGAAGTTTTAACCCTTTCATACGAGTTTAAAATATTCGAGCTGAGCCCCCAGCGTGAGTTTGAGCCCCCAGCGTGAGAATGTATAGCCTTATTGTTTCCATGGCGACGCGTCATGCTTGTCATGTGACACACCGCAGCCACAATAGCGCTGTATATGACACATGGATCGTTTTTATTTAGTTTTTCCTTTTTTATTATTAATATTCACAAACATACTCACTATATTATGAAATATCTGATATTCCGATTCTGAAATAGTAAGTATTATATTTATTATATTTATAATAATAAAGTATTATATTTATAAAGTAAATATATTTGGTAGTTTAAACACTTTTATAATGACCGTGTTAGTTGATCTATACCGGGTGATGGGCGCCGCCATGTTTGTTCGCGCTGAATCTGAGCTGTGGGATTAACAACACGCAAATTCATCCTCTCCTCCCGAAACACGTTAAAGTAAGTCTCCGGTAAACTGGGAGAAGAGCAGAGTAAACTTTAAAGTTATCTACACAATCTGTATATGATATAAATTAAACATGTCGTCAGATTATATTTGTAAGGATCATTATTGCTGCTTCCATAGACATCAGTGCATATTTTACAAACTATAAATGCATGGTTTTGCTTTTCGCGCAAAAACTTATGTGTATTCAACTGTCTGAAACCTAAAATAAGCATTATATGGTTGAAAACACTGAATATTTGTGATTAATATGACAAGCGCTCAGTGATCATCACCGGTGTGATCATACGCGTTAAAGGGTTTGACTTGTAAAATTCTTCCTTGCTTGTTTTTTTTTTTCTTCTGACTCGAGGTCACATCAGGTCTTGGCATTAAGACAAGTGCTTCTCCCCCCATCTCCCCTTTTTCCTCTGTCTTTGACAGACACAGACAGGTATGACACGTAACGATTCTGTTGACCTTTCACTATGTCACTTGGTATTTTGATAATAATACGGTTGTGTTCCCTCACTGTGACAATGTCTTTCTGGAAGCTCCTGAGAAACAATTAGCTGTCAGATACGGTGAGGCTGGCCGTGTCCCAAGCCGCCCGCTGAGGAGTTTCAGCTCTGACAGAGTATCGATTCTCCTTCCTCGACCATCCTCTTCCTCCTGCTATCTCAGACGTGCATCTTCCCTCCTCCGTTCTTTCCACTGGATGCAAAGTTAAAACTGCAGAAGGGAGGACAAATCTCTCTGGTACACTCTCTTATTCTGTCTCACTTTCTCTGGAATGATATATTGTTTCTTTAGAAATGATTTTCTTAGCCTGGGAAAGAGAGAGAGTGTGATTCGGGCACTTTGTCAGATATATTAAAAGAAAAAGTTATGAGAGCAGAACCAGAGAAAGACGGATCCTTTCGCTTACTCGACAGAAGTACAGTTATTCCGCTAGTCATCATTTCCGGGGCTTTGACAGATGTCTGAGTGCTCGACTGCAAGCTGTCATTAAAGCAAAAGGGGAAACTGCAAATACAAAGTAGTTTTAAAATTCATATGAATTTTTCACTTCAACTTTTCACTTAGATTGTTGTATATGGGCCATGATATGATATGATATGATATGATATGATATATGATATGATATGATATAACATAACATAATATAATATGTGTACAAATTTGGCACAGTTTTTTTGTTTAGATTGGTTTAGTTTGTTTTTTGTTTTGTTCAGTGGTTTTATCCTGTGTGTATAATCTAATATGATATGATATATATGATATGATATGATATAACATAACATAACTAACATAATATATGTGTACAAATTTGGCACAGTTTTTTGTTTAGATTGGTTTAGTTTGTTTTTTGTTTTGTTCAGTGGTTTTATCCCGTGTGTATGATATGATATGATATGATTATGATATGATATGATATGATATGATATGATATATGAGATATGATATGATATGATATATGTTTGGCAGTTTGTTTGGTTTGGTTTGTTGGTTTGTTGGTTTGTTTTGTTTTATTGTTTTTTTTTTTTTTTTTTTTTTTTGATTTGTTGTTTTTTGGCACAGTTTTTTGGCACAGTTTTTTGTTTAGATTGGTTTAGTTTGTTTTTTGTTTTGTTCAGTGGTTTTATCCCGTGTGTATGATATGATATGATATGATTATGATATGATATGATATGATATGATATGATATGATATATGAGATATGATATATGATATGATATGATATATGTTTGGCAGTTTGTTTGGTTTGGTTTGTTGGTTTTTGTTTTGTTTTTTTTTTGTTTTTTTTTGATTTGTTGTTTTTTATTTATTTATTTATTTATTTTTGCCTTATTTTGGTTTTGTTTGGTTTTTGTTTTTTTTGTTTTTTGTTTTGCCTCTGTATCTGCTTTTAGCACATAAATATAGAGGAACAGTGCAGTAAAGATTTTTTTTTTTTTTTTTTTAATCATCAGAGTAGCTCAGTGATTCTATCCTCTCTGTGTTTGTGTGTGTGTGTGTGTGTGATGCATTACTCATTCTTTCCTGACTTTTTTTGCCCTTATCAAACTTTCAAATCCCCATTAACACTGGCACAGGAGTTTTTACAAATCCCAAATTGTGAAATCTCTCTCTGAAATAACAGTAGGAGGAGAAAGAACAAGCCTGTGTAACCTCCCTCACTTCCTCTGACTGTCTATTAAAAAATGATGTTGCTCTCTGAGTGCTGCAGGCTGCATGTGTTAAACCGTCCACCTGCTTCCTGAGGTTCCTTTAAATCAGAGCGTCTTTATTCATTGATGCTCTGCGTGTAGCCGTGATCACGTCAAGTGTGATCATGTTATGCTTTAAATTAAATCCATACTCGATTTTCATTTCTATAATGCTCCATATACGAAGCACAGATCATAACGTAAACCCACAGGTCAAAACCAGATGGAGACTCAGCATGCATGTGTTTTCATTGCTGATGAGATCACAGGCCAGATTTCTCTGCAATCGAAACTTGTGGGCTGTGTGTGTGCGTGCATGCGTGTTTGGAGGCAGACCAATATGCACACATACTGATTATAGTAATTGTACACTAATGGAGATCGCTGCCACCACCAGTCTGAACTTCACTGCAGTCATCAACCCCTAATCTCTGGTGCAATGAGTCACGGGTCTCTGTACCTGTCTCGAAAATGTCTCGCTTTCTCTCTCTCTTTTCCCTCTCTTTTTGCTAAGTTGTTTCTGCATTATTCCCCATAAGCTGAATTGGTTTCTCAACAGTCTATTAAGAAATTATCAGAGCATTGCAGCCAGAACAGAATCCCACGCAGCCGGTACGGAGCTCCAGGCGGCTTGAAAATGCCCTGCTTTCTTATATCTGCTGTACGGATCAGCAGCAGGGTGTTTAGACCATAAAGTATGCAATTGTGACTCTCAAACTAGCTCTTTCTCATTATTTCTTGCTTATCTGGGTCAAAATTACTCAAATATTTGAAATTTAAACCTTTGGTCCTGTCTGTTTTCCATGTTTGTTGCTTATGCTGGATTCTGTTCACATCAGAAAGTTGCAATTACCAGCTTCCTGTTTGAAGTTGAAATTCCATAGAATTCCAATTCCAAATTGATTTAGATGTGGTTATATGCCATTAAGTAAACATAGCAGCACTCAGGGAGCTAAACATTCACTTTTAAGCAGATTTAAAAAAAACATCAAAAAGTACAAGTTAATACATTTATATCCTATTTAGAAAACAAATTGAAACACTGGTGTGTAAAAAAAAAAAAAAAAAAAAAAAAAAAAACTTTAAATGAATCTTCAGTGCTAGCATTGCCATTTTGTTTTTTTGCACATCTGCCATGTGTTGTACAAATGAATGCTGTGTGGTAGATATCAAATAGGAATATTGCATATCCGATTTGAATGGAACGCCACATTATTTATTCCATTCGTTTGGGGAATTTGAAAAGAATGTGTATTGTATTACAGATTAGAGATTTTCCCCTTGCCTCATCACATGAGCTAGCATTAGCGATTAGCCTACTCACACCAGCTTAAGCCACACAATGGCTCAAACGAAAATAACCACTTGCCTTTTACAGTTACAGCTAAATGCAGCAGATATTATTACTGATTTAATATGGCGTGTGGGTTCTGGCCAGCTCTTTGGAGATGTGTGTGGTTATGTTATTGAAGAAAAAAGCTGGCATGAGAATTTTACTTGGTTTTGCTGTCTAAATCACGTTGACTCATCCACACTTGGGAAGCCAAAGCTGATTTTCCTCCTTTCTGCTTAGAAGTGTGTGAAAGGGAAATGCCGGAAAAACCAGGTCATACCAGCCCAAGGTGGTCAAGCTAGTCAAATAGTGAAAGCTGTGTTTTGAAATATGGTTACATTTGGGTTGCATTTCGTGAACCCTTTGTACTACTGGTTAAATAAATCATGAAGTCTGAATTCACAAAGAAATACATTTTTGTGCAGATATGAACTGTCGTAATAAGTTGTTTTGATCGACAAATCTTGAGAAAAAGCATTTAAAATCGTATCCTAAGTCAGGGTTTGGATTTATTGGAGTTACTTGAAAACAAACTTCATCTGAAATTAGCATATTTGTATCTTAAACTATTTAAAGTATTTTAATAAATAGTATTCTGTATTAACTCATATAATATAATATAATATAATATAATATATTATTATATTATATTATATTATAAAGTCAAACAGTGAAAGGCGTTAATTATTTAATATATAATTAGTGCTGTCAAATGATTAATTGCGATTAATCGCATCCAAAATAAAAGTTTTTGTTTACATAATATATGCGTGTGTACTGTGTATATTTATTATATATATACCTGTATATAAATACACACACATGCATGTATATATTTCAGAAAAATATGTTAGGTTTATATATTAAATATAATTATATACAATATAAAATATACAAATATAAATATGTGAATACATGTAAATATTTTCAAAGTATATGCTGTATGTGTGTGTATGTATATATACATAATAAATACACACAGTACACACGTACATATTATGTAAACAAAAACTTTTATTTTGGATGTGATTAATCGCAATTAATCGTTTGACAGCACTATATATAATATAATATAGTATAATATAATATAATATAATATAATATAATTTAGCCTATTCAAATTTCCTGTTTTATTAGGTTCTATTTTACTCTTTTTCTCTGTTCAATCTCTGTGAATGTTTGTGACACGTTATAGATTACTGTTTGATGTTTTTAATTATGTTGATGTGTTTCCTTTCAAACTAGGACTACCACACAACTCTCTCTCTCTCTCCTAACAGACGTTATTATATTTACAAACACATATACAGGTGCATCTCAATAAATTAGAATGTCGTGGAAAAGTTCATTTATTTCAGTAATTCAACTCAAATTGTGAAACTTGTGTATTAAATAAATTCAGTGCACACAAACTGAAGTAGTTTAAGTCTTTGGTTCTTTTAATTGTGATGATTTTGGCTCACATTTAACAAAAACCCACCAATTCACTATCTCAACAAATTAGAATATGGTGACATGCCAATCAGCTAATCAACTCAAAACACCTGCAAAGGTTTCCTGAGCCTTCAAAATGGTCTCTCAGTTTGGTTCACTAGGCTACACAATTATGGGGAAGACTGCTGATCTGACAGTTGTCCAGAAGACAATCATTGACACTAGGGCTGCACGATATATCGTTTCAGCATCGATATCGCGATGTGCGCATCCGCGATAGTCACATTGCAGGATGTGCGATGTTTAGCAGGCCTGATCGTTATATTTATACTGATCGTTTTCTTTGCTCACACACAGACACCGTGCGTACTCCGGACGCGACAGCTGCACAGAGATACCCATTTTTAAATAAATTTAGTAGCAGAGCTACTGCAAGCGATTTTCAGTGCTGGAAATCCATTTATCCTTTGTTGAAACTTCTGCGTCGTCGAGGAGAGCACATCACGGATGTTTAGCAACGGCAGGCGCCAGGAAAGCGCAAGCTCCCGAGCGCTTTGGAAAGGAGGAGGAAGTGGCGCGGCGGGGGTTTTCCACGCGTTTGCAGATGTGAACGGCCCCAAAGTCTTTCTACACTGGATGCGACAAAGCGACCGTTGCCAATCGTGTCAACTTTGTGTCAGTATGTGATAAATAGAGCGAGGCATATCAGTTTACTGGCAGGGATTCGTGGTGTCGCCCCGCATCCAGTGTAGTACGACACATATGCGCGAAACCGTGTCAAAATGCATGTCTCCATGTATCCTTGTAAAAAAAAAAAAACAGTTGCTTATGTCTTAGGTAAACAATTGAGAAAGAAAGAGGATAACAATAACAGCAGTTTAATGTCTCTGTTGCTTTCTGTGTCATAATCAAACAACAAAACAGAGAAAAATCACTTTTGTAGCTTTAACACAGATTTATTAGATTTAATTTATACAATGAAGACTGTGTTATGCAGTCTTATTTTACATTTTATTATTCAATTTCTGCACCTGAATACTGTTGGACTTGCCTTAAAAATACAAAGCACTGTTTATTTCATTTGTATCTTTGTTCTATTATATTTATCTATGCTTGTAAATTGTTTATTTCCTATGCTGATTTACTCACCTACAATATCAATATTTTTTTTTTTATCTCCAAATAGAGCTATTCAAGTCATTTGGTGATTTTTTTTTTTTTTTTTTTTTTTTTTTTTTTTTTCATATCGCAATATATATCGCAGAAAAACAAAATATCGCAATGTGAGTTTTTTCCAATATCGTGCAGCCCTAATTGACACCCTTCACAAGAAGGGTAAGCCACAAGCATTCATTGCCAAAGAAGCTGGCTCTTCACAGAGTGCTGTATCCAAGCATGTTAACAGAAAGTTGAGTGGAAGAAAAAGATGCACAACCAACCGAGAGAACCGCAGCCTTATGAGGATTGTCAAGCAAAATCGATTCAAGAATTTGGGTGAACTTCACAAGGAATGGACTGAGGCTGGGGTCAAAGCATCAAGAGCCACCACACACAGACGTGTCAAGGAATTTGGCTACAGTTGTCGTATTCCTCTTGTTAAGCCACTCCTGAACCACAGACAACGTCAGAGGCGTCTTACCTGGGCTAAGGAGAAAAAGAACTGGACTGTTGCCCAGTGGTCCAAAGTCCTCTTTTCAGATGAGAGCAATTTTTTTATTTCATTTGGAAACCAAGGTCCTAGAGTATGGAGGAAGGGTGGAGAAGCTCATAGCCCAAGTTGCTTGAATTCCAGTGTTAAGTTTCCACAGTCTGTGATGATTTGGGCTGCAATGTCATCTGCTGGTGTTGGTCCATTGTGTTTTTTGAAAACCAAAGTCACTGCATTTTTTAGTCACCCGTTTACCAAGAAATTTTGGAGCACTTCATGCTTCCTTCTGCTGACCAGCTTTTTAAAGATGCTGATTTCATTTTCCAGCAGGATTTGGCACCTGTCCACACTGCCAAAAGCACCAAAAGTTGGTTAAATGACCATGGTGTTGGTGTGCTTGACTGGCCAGCAAACTCACCAGACCTGAACCCAATAGAGAATCTATGGGGTATTGTGAAGAGGAAAATGAGAAACAAGAGACCAAAAAGTACAGATGAGCTGAAGGCCACTGTCAAAGAAGCCTGGGCTTCCATACCTCCTCAGCAGTGCCACAAACTGATCACCTCCATGCCACGCCGAATTGAGGCAGTAATTAAAGCAAAAGGAGGCCCTACCAAGTATTGAGTACATATACAGTAAATGAACATACTTTCCAGAAGGCCAACAATTCACTAAAAATGTTTTTTTTTTTTATTGGTCTTATGAAGTATTCTAATTTGTTGAGATAGTGAATTGGTGGGTTTTTGTTAAATGTGAGCCAAAACCATCACAATTAAAAGAACCAAACACTTAAACTACTTCAATCTGTGTGCACTGAATTTATTTAATACATGAGTTTCACAATTTGAGTTGAATTACTGAAATAAATGAACTTTTCCACGACATTCTGATTTATTGAGATGCACCTGTATATATTCAAATGCACACACAAAACAAAATGCAACTCTGCATTCCTGTTCCAAACATGTCAGTTTCTCTGATTGTGTAATCCATCCTGCTGGCTGAACCGGTTCTTCTCCAAACCATTCATGCTCGCGAGTCATAAATTAAGAAATTGCATCTCATACAACCGTCTGCTTATCTTGCTCAAGTATAAAATCAGAGTGCGTTAAGAGCATATTGTTTAATTCCTAGACTCCCTGGCCACTCAACCCCACAATGTTATTACAAAAATAAAAAAGTTCTAAGCAACACTCAATCGTTTTTCTGGCTGATAACTTCAAAATCTCTCCATCTAAATCAGTCGTGCTTTTCCAAACATTCACAAAAACACCCACGTAACGGTCACTGTGTACACAACTGCTTTTCTATAAATGGCTTTTTCTTGAATAATCAGAACAAAGCCCTTAAAGCCACATGCATCGACCTGCTCCTGCCACAAAAAAACAGTCTCCTGCTTGTTATTAAATGAGTATGAACGAATGAAATGCCCTTTGATACAGTTTTAATTTCAGCTTTTGTTGTTCCTCTTACAGTTCAGAGGAACACTGGAGGGCATAAAACTGAGACACAGAAAAGATACAGACACATAGTCTGGAAGACTTAATGCAAGATGGTCATATAGATTTAGAACAAGGGCACATTGGGAGATTGAAAAGAGCAATGTGTTCTCTTTGGATGATGAAACGTGTGTGTCATCCTGAAAGAGTGTGTGTATGCGTCTTGAAACAGTGGCATGGGTCTTCAGAGTTTCTGGGAACGAATCGAGCGTGTGTGTGTTCGCATCTGGTTTTGCCTGCACTAAATGGATCAGGACTTGAATTCATGCATTTTTGAACTTTTTTTCACCTCTTTTGTGTCTCAAAACCTCAAGATGTTCCAAACCTGTGAGTTTCTTTTTTCTGTTGAGCACAAAATAAGATATTTTGAAGAATGTTGGTAACCAAACTGTTGATGATAGCCATCGACTTCCATAGTATGGAAAAAAATATTTTGGAAGTCAATGGCTACCGTCAACTCATAAGTGAGGTCCAATGATCAATCAATTCCAAAAACTAATACAAAACTTGTACTAACGGAAAGAAAACAAGTTTGGTAAAAAGATCAAATATAGATTGAGAAATGTATAATTTTGCAAATTTTGTAGGCTGTTTATATTTGACTGAGAACACTGCAAATGTAACAAGGTGGGAAAAATCCCCAAAAAGTACGAAAACGATCATATTTTTTAGTTTAGTTTTTAGGTTAGTATGTTTTAATCCAATGTGATTACATTAAGTAGTGTTTTGGGGAAAAATAATATCCTCTCTGGGTCAAAATGACCAGAACACAACATGAGGGTTAAGACATGTAAAAAAAAAAAAAAAAAAATAGCTGAGAAGTGCTTGAAGTTTATATTTAGGGGAAAAACATTTCTCAGTATGAAAGCAATAGATATCAATAGCTCCCTGATAGAAAAAAGTGTGTGTTTCTGCAATAAATATGGGGTTTGCATAAGAAACTGAGTGCTAACAGAAAGGTTCTGGTCTGTCTACTGTCTACTAGTTAAAATATTGCCTGCACTGCAACACACACACACACACTCTCTATCTTTCAAAACAAAGCCGCTTGCATTTAAATGCTGTAATTGGTATTGCATTCATAATGCAGCACGTTCACCTTTTAGAGGACCATAAATCAGTAAACATCTTCCTAATACTGCTCAACATCAATCATGCGCTGTTTGTTTTATACATGGGCAAGCACACCCTCAGTGAATGCTCATCGCTTGTTTTAAAAGGGCTTCGGAAAGGCTCTTCCATAATGCCGTGGCGAATGTGCTCGTGGGTGGTTTTTGCTGGTCCAATTATGAACCACTTCAAAATCAGAATCAGCACTCTGAGTATGTAGAGCTGACTGATTAAGGTGTGTGAGGGTCAGCTTTTGCCAACGCGGAGGGGAACGAATGTCCCCACAAGGATAGTATAACCTCAAATCAACTACATTATGTGGTTCCATGAGGAAAACAGCTTCATAAACATAGTAAATATTTTAATTAAAAAATGTAAAAATGCAACAAGGATACAGTGAGAGTTAAATTTAGGGGTAGAGGATAGGAAACATCATTAACTTGGCATAAAAACAATAGAAATCAACGGAAAAGCCCCATTGTGATGTTTCTATGTTTATGTTTCAGCACTCCTATGAGGACAAATGATTTATTTATATGTCAGTGGTTCTTCCGAGGCACAATAATTGTTTTATTTAATCAGTCAGTCAATCAGTCATTCAATCAGTCAATGATTTATTTTTACTGACCTAGTTGAGCCAGTAGATTTTTGTTTCAGCAGCATACACCGTGTGCCGAATTATTAGGCAAGTTGATATTCTGGTCATGTTTTTTTTCCAAGAACATTTTACCAATTCCAAACCACATCAATCTTAATAACTACCATGGACTTTGTATTTAATCATTTATAAGTGATATATAATTGTCCATGAAGGCTGGAAGTCAAAAACTCCTCATATTCAGGTGTGCCGAATTGTTAGGCAGGTTTTCTTTTACAGATAAAATGAGCCAAAAAAAAAGAGATTTAACTAAAAATTATTAAATGCCCATGAGAAGGATGCAATACTAATGCAATAATAGAATTTGAAAAGTTAGGGCATGACCATTGGGCAGCGAAATGCTCATTGGGTCAGCAGAGTCAGAAAAAACAGGTGGAGAAGAAAAGACTCTTGTTAACTGCAAAAGAATGAAGAATTAAGGTGAGGAATTAGGTGAGAAACCATCAGGAACCATTTAGTCTCAAGCACCATCATTTTCCAGAACTGCAACCTTCCTGGAGTCTCCACAAGTGCAATGTGTCAGGTTCTCAGGGACTTTGCTTGGGGAAAAAATCCTAAAAAAATGACCCTCACTTAATAAGAATAGCATGCTGAAGTGTTGTGAAATACATTAAGACTGATTTTTCATAGGCTTTATGGACAGATAAGTTTTGAGTGACTCTTGAAGGACCAGCACCACATCCTCTTGTACCACTGTTTGAAGAATTGTTCTTCCAGAATCTGGCAGTACGTTTTAGGAGCTCATTTTTAGTCCATATCCTATCCTGAAAAGTCTGTCTTGCAGGGATTGACTAATATGAGCTCCTAAAACTTACTTCCAGAAGCCATAAAACTTACTTCCAATGAGCATTTCGCTGCCCAATGGTCATGCCCTAACTTTGCAAATTCTATTATTGCATTAGTATTGCATCCTTCTCATGGGCATTTCATAATTTTTGACTTTTAGTCTGAGTTAAATCTCTTTTTTTTTGCTCATTTTATCTGTAAAAGAAAACCTGCCTAATAATTCGGCACACCTGAATATTAGGAGTTTTTGACTTCCAGCCTTCATGGACAATTATATATCACTTATAAATGATTAAATACAAAGTCAATAGTAGTTATTAAGATTGATCTGGTTTGGAATTGGTAAAATGTTCTTGGAAAAAAATATGACCAGAATATTAACTTGCCTAATAATTCGGCACACGGTGTATGTTTATGTGTCAGAAAAGAGATATACATTATCTATTAACCAAAAATATATATAAAAAAAAAATCATTCTTAATGTAAAGTAAAAAAAAGTTTGTGTGTATTACATGTATTATTATACATTTAACATAATGTAAATGTTCAATGTTATGTGACTTGTAAATAATTGTATTTATCTTTTTACACTGAGTAGCCTAAGTGATGAAAAACGAAGGCATATGCTGCAGAACATTACTGATTTGTTTATAATTTTTCAACCCTTTCTAACTGATGCTCCCAAGACTATCACAAGTCATTCTTGCAATTTCAGCAAATCCTCATTTATATTAGCAAGCTACATACATTAACTTGGTGACATATTTAAATCAACATAATTCACAACCGCACATTCAATATATCATAGAAATCCAGATGTTTAAGCTTGCAAGTCATAAAAAACACATGCACAGGATCAGCATGCGTAAGATGGACAGGAGTCTTAAAACCTGGCTCATCTTTATTATTGAGCCTTGATGTTTAGGAGGTTAGTTTTGACATTTTTACAGTGGATTCTCCACTGTTACATGACACTTTCTAATCTAACAGTAAATGGTCACCTCACTTATAGTAATATATTACAGTCAATAGAAAGTAAACTCATCTTCCAGAACCTAATATGCTCAGGGTGTTCAGTCAAACCGAAGTAGCTCAGCAGGAACAAGGTTTAGCTGGGAACGGCCATGCGTGCCAGAGACTGAGAACTGACCACAATACTTCTTATTAGTAGGATTTCCTGTATAAAGCCCCTTTGGCATTAAGTGGGTCATACAGTGGGTTAGCCATAGAGGATTTATGAAGTATTAATGCCTGCAGAAGTGGCATTGGAATTTATTCATTATGGAAATTATGTTGGCTTTTTAAGCCCTCTGTAATGAGTGTAGTGGCATGAGGGTTTTGACTTCATGTTCTACTGTCCATGTACAAGAACTATGAATCTGATGGCTAAAGTCCATTCATGAGGGCTAGGCCGAATAATTTGCCCTTTGAAAATGTTATCTAATCCCCCATAATCCACAGAGTCCACCTGATCATCTGAAGCAGTGCAGTTCAGGGTAAAGTAGGCCACAGTGTAGTGGGGTTCAGATTTTGATTACATTTTGGGGTCCAGATGTCACCACAAGGATATGAAAACTAAATAATCTAAAATAAATCAGTTGTTGTATTTATTTTTATTTTTATTTAACTGGATATATTTTTCTCTTTTTTTCAGTATAGAAATATTATTTCAGTATTGGAAAAATAATTTTAATTATGTATAAATATAATGTAAAATATATGTTCTTTTATTGCAGCAATGTTTTGTATCTTGTTTACTATCCAGTTATGCAATATTTATATATATATATATATATATATATATATATATATATATATATATATATATATATATATATATATATATATATATATATATATATATATATATATATATATATATATAATATATATATAAAGCTTTACTGTATATCGGCCTCTGCATTGGCATTGGACATAAAAAAAACATATATGCTAAAATAAATGCATGTAATCATAGCAAATAAGATGCATAGAATATTGCATATATATCCAGTTATGCAATATTATGTATATATTAGCTTTACTGTATATCAGCCTGCTCTGCATTGGCATTGGACATAAAAAAAAATGCTAAAATAAATGCATAAAATCATAGCAAATAAGATGCACAGAATATTGCATAATTAAAACATTATTATTATTATTATTATTATTATTATTATTATTATTTTCACTTCAGATAAATGAAAGATTTCTAATGTTCCATGTGTAAAAAGATTTTTCAAAGTTGTAAATACAATTACAAATGAAAAAGATTATTGGAGTACATTTTACAAGAAAGTACTATTTCATTTTTTTATACTTAAAAATTTCATGTTTAACTCAGTGTGTTACTTGCTGTTTCTTTGTAATTATATTTGTGAAATTAACTAGTAGTTCCTGATTGAAAATTGTTTCTACACCATTTTTTCTGTGTAGTTTAAAAAAAATGTCTAGTATCCATCGATACAGGTTTTGTGACTGACACAGGTGGAACTACTACTTTTTTAAATCAACTGAGTAAAGAGTGTCAAAAAATATTGATAAAGTCAAAATATCCAATGCTTATTTGACCTCCCCAGTATGTCATTCTATCACTAGTCAGCGATTTTACAAATAAATTCAGCTCTGGGCAAATTGAATTGACCCCTATGTAATCTTTCTGACAGATTTTTATTGTATTATTTGCTTCCAAAACCCCTCTTTATCAGTAATAATCACTTTCTCTCTATCGCTTTCTCTCTATCTCTTTCCCCATCTCTCTGAAGACTGCTGAATTTGTCAGCCCTGGTAAAGTTATCGACTTTTACCCACAATCCTGTGCAAAAGGGAGACTTTTCTGTAGAAAGACTCTAGGAGTCACACCTAATAAGGTGTGTGTGCGCGTGTGATTTGGCCTGCGGCATTAGAGTCTTGGCTAATTAAACCCCAGTGTAATTTATTAATACAATGTGTTCTGGATGGAGCTGCCGGTTGTGTGTTTAAGTGAGAGCAATTAGGAAACCTATCAAGTGGAAAAGATATGTTATCTCTGCAGTAAACTCCATAGCTGGAGGGAAAACGGGGAAAGAGAGGGATGGAGGAGGAGGAATAGATAACAGAGGAAGCTTTTCCTTGCTTCACTGCTTCCAAGAAAACTCTTCACCCCCTAAACTAGTCAACAAACTCTTGTTCCACTCTTTTAACTCTTTAACTGCAAGATTACACTGCATAGTTCTATGATCAATGTTTTGTTTGGCTGTATGCTTGATTTTATGCACCTGGGGACCAAAACAACATTCATTTCACAGTTTAGTTGTTTCAAAGTTGTTAATACAACTTGCAGTTTCTTACTGACAGAACTTACAGAATTTTTTATTCAACTTAATGTTACGATTTCACCATATCAACTAATCAACTAGTTTTTTTTTTTTTTTTTCAGCATAGAAATATGGTATATTTCAGGCATTCAATCAAAACATTTATAAAAATGGTTGTTGTTATGCTTAAATATTATGTTAAATAAATGTTCTTTTGTTGTAGCAACAATGTTTTGTATCTTATTTACTGCAGCTGTTCTTGACTAGTTAAAGTCAATGGGAACTAAAACATATATACACATATATACACATATATACACACATATATATATAATATTATAAAATGATACCGCAGTTCGGTTGTTTCAAATTAATTTAAAATGACGTGTTTAGCCCCTCAACTACTTAAAAACATATGAGAAATATCACTTCTCAACATTTATCACAAGACTTTGTTTAAAAAAAAAAAAAAACCTGAAAATTTTCACCACAGTCATACGTTGTACTTTATTCACAGTTGTAAAGAAAACAATTCCAACAGAAAATACTAGGCTGTTCCAATCTTTCCACCTAATTTCGTGTTTAATTCCACGTTACTTCCCATTTCTTTGTAATTATTTGTGAAATTTGCTAGCAATTTGTGAGTTAGAACTGTTTCAAAGCAAATTTATTTTGGTTTGAAATGACATTAGGTTGAGTAAATCATTTCTGGATGAACTCTCCCTTTAATTAGAAAGAACCATCCACATACTTTTGTCCATGTACTTTATTCACCCATCAGTTCACTCATTTTGTTCTCTTCCTCCATCTAAATGCTTGTTTTTGCTCTTCTAGCTGGCAAGCGAAGCCAGGTTAGTCTGCCGATAGTCTGGAATGTGGATCGCTGTGTTATTTTACACTCCCATCAGGGGCACGATCCCACCAGTGGACACGCACACAAAGACGGCCTTGTCGTGGCGGTGCCGAGTCGTACTTGGCTTCCTCTGTCTCTAATTGTCGCCCTCTCTTCCTTTCCAGCAGTCTCTCTCTCAGTCTTTTGTTAACATGCTAGCACACGCGCACAATCGCTCACAGCTAGCACTAAGTGGTAACCATCTACCCTAGCATTACTTCAAGGGTACTCTGAAGCGAACGGTTCTTTAGTATTCAATTTTGTTATATTATCACAGACCTGCCAGATAAAAGTACTTAAAATGACGCTGAGTACAGCAGCGTACATTGTAAACTATTCACATTCACGTCGAGGTTTCATTCGGGGAAGTCGAGGCACATGGAGGTGCGAAGACAATCCTTTAACTTTGTGTGTGCGCGTGCATATTCGAGGTAATGGCTCGGGGGATCCTCTCTGTATTCTTAGCTTGTTGAAGGAGCTGAAGTGGAGAGAATTATAGATTCGGCACAATGAGCAGTCAAATTTAATCAACATGCCTGCTGTTCTCCATGAGCCACTGGGAGAGATGACACAGCTCCACGCCACTGCCTGCGCATGTCTGTGCGCATACGTGCATGCCATGAGTTTGTTTCTGTGTAGCAGACTGCGAAGGAATCAAACGTGTCAACATTTGTTAGTGTTTGAGTTATTCAGGTGTGAATGAGGTGATGTGAAATTGGATTTGTGGATGAGTCGCCTCAGACCATAGATCGGTTTTCATTTAGGAAAAGGATCAAGCCAATGTAGCAGTTTAGAATTATTTTCTTACTTAATTCTTGGTGCATTCATAATGTTGAACATTAGCTGACTGGACATTTTAAGGAAGGGGTTTTCGAATTCTACTAATAAACTACTAATACTTCTACTAATAAAACTAATAAGTGTGATATTAATGGAATTAATATCAATGAAAATTTAGCAACACTTTAGATTAGAGAACACATTCACTATGAACTAAGAGTTTCCCCTCAATAAACTCGTAATTTGCTGCTTATTAATAGTTAGTAAGGTAGTTGTTAAATTTAGGTGTTGGGTCTGGTTAAGGGATCTAGAACATACAGTATGAGGCGTTAATATGTGCCTAATAAGTACTAATAATCAGCCAATATGTTAGTAATATGCATGCCAATAAGCAACTAGTTAGTAGTGAGAATTGGTTCTTAAAATAAAGTTATAAAAAAATAAACAGCACAAGTTAACCATTAGTTGCTTTGAACAGCAAAATAAGCCATAAAATACACTAATAATAAAATGGAAAAATAGCAATAATAATAGTAGAAAAAAATAGAAACTAAAAGCATATAAAAGCATATAAACTTAAAAATGTTTTGAAATAAAGACATCATCCTTTTTA